>JACEFZ010000126.1:0-102500 GCA_014155875.1 Cepaea nemoralis | reverse complement strand
AGTAGCAGTAGTAGTAGTAGTAGCAGTAGTAGCAGTAGTAGTAGTAGTAGTAGTAGTAGTAGTAGTAGCAGTAGTAGTAGTAGTGGTGTCCAGAACTAGATCAACAAAAGAAGAGGAAATATTTCATAAATAGGCACCCAAAGTAAGAACAAATCCCATGATTCTTTTACATAATTAATAAATAACTTATTTGTCCAGGAGAATTCAGCAGTTTAAATGACCACAATTGAATAAATTAAGATGGATTTCTGCAATATCAATAGGAATTCTCTCTCTCTCTCTCTCTCTCTCTCTCTCTCTCTCTCTCTCTCTCTCTCTCTCTCTCTCTCTCTCTCTCTCTCTCTCTCTCTCTCTCTCTCTCTCTCTCTCTGTCACATACACACTCTATCTCCCCCAACTCTCTCTTTCTCTCTCACTCTATGTGTCACACACATACTCTCTCTTACTCTCTCTCTCTCTTATATACACACACTCTCTCTCTCTCAATACTCTCTGTGCCACACACATACTCTCTCTCTCTACTCTCTCTCTCTCTCTACTCTCTCTCTACTCTCTCTCTCTCTCTCTCTTACTCTCTCTCTCCCTCTCTCACGCACGCATTCACGCTCCCACATGCATATAATAACCAGATTAATTTATTGTTCGTTAGACTCCGGCTGAAAGACGCCATATTTATACGCCTTGACTGCCCACTAAAGCTTGTAATTTTTATATCCTCACGGTTTCCCCTCAAATCCCCACTTCCGCCCTCTACTTCTAATACCCGCGAATTTAATTCTCCGGCCAAGTAAATAGCCCCAAGTATTTCATAGCAACTGGCATTTCAATGCTGTAAATAATAATTAGAACTCGTCATTGTTCGAGGGATTTCAGCCGAAGGACGCCATGCATGTACGTCATTAGTCACGATTATGAAGCTGTAGCCTACCCAGAGTCACCACCCGAGCGAGTCCACCCCCAGAGAATGTCATTAAGGTAAAAAGTTGAAACCTTTAAGAGAGAGAGAAAAAAAGGGGGGGGGGGGAAGGGGTGGGTACACTTTTGACGATGGGGAAACAGGCGAGCGTCCAGCCAGCCACTATACTACAGCGCTTCCCAGGCACCTGGTCACCTAAATTGGATTTTTCACCGCCGGGGGATTTATTCTCTCGTCCTAGTAAAAGACATCTATACGCCTGGTCCATTATCCAACGGTCAGCGTGACGTATTAATTCCTTTTGATTACGCAATCATAGTTGTATAGCATTTAAGACTGGCGAATCAGCCATGTGTACACGTGGATTTGTGCCGCAGAAAGCATGTCATGTACTCCAAGACTGCCCAAAATACGACATATCTAGGCAAATCTGGCGCAGAGAACCAACAGTGGAGGATTAAAGTCCATGGAGTGAACAAAAAAAGACAGTGAATTTCATATAAGTGACAACATTGCAGGTATAGAAAAATTTCAAGCGAACGAAAGAAGAAAAAGAAAGAAGAAGACGTATGAAATTCTCTCTGTACTTTGTAAAAATCCATACTCATATACAACGCCAAACGTAATAGTTGAGCTCATTTTACGGTCGGAGATGTTACCTTTAAGCGACTTTACCCCATTGGTTAGCGCTCACGTAACGAAGAAAAAAAAAAGAAATAAACTTCTTGTAGCTGAAAATTGTCGACCTCCGTGGCGATGGCGTTGCGGGCGCGATTCGTAATTCCGCGTTTGAAACACAACGGTGACCGATTTGGCAGCAGATCATGTCGCGCTGGTTTTAACGTGCTGATAGTCGTTCAAATGGCAAGGACAAACTACTGAACTTAAAACTTGCCAAGACATCAACAACGGTAGTAAAATGCTGGTGTTGACTGCAGCGTACTGTAAAGGACATGCAAAATTGAAGCTTTCGCAGGAACATAGGAGATGTTTCGGACATGTAAAGCCAAACAAACACCACTGTACACACATGTAAGGCAATTTTCATGGATTGGAGCAGACAGAACAACAATGGAGAAGCCTGAGTACAGACAGCATGCATATTTTATGTGGCGAGTTCACGGGTGCGAAATTTGGATATTCAACACATCAGCTGGAATACACATTCCCCCCTTTGAATATGAATGTTTTAGAAAAGAATTACAAATTCATTGGAAGGAAAAGAGAATAAATAGATCTAAACAACAAGAAGTCAGTATTGAAGACCATTGGGATTAAGACACCTGCACTTGTATTCTTCTTTATGCTATCACATTAACTCACATGTGTAACTTTCGGGTCAAACGTTCCTAGTCAAAGGCACCCAATGCTCCCTATTTTCAATAAAATGCATAAATGTCTGCCCACTCTGTAGTCTGCCCACTGTGAAGTCTGCTTATTCTGTATTCTGCCCATCCTGTTTTCTTCCCATTCTGTATTCTGCCCATTCTGTATTCTGCCCACTCTGTTGTCTGCCCACTCTGTATTCTGCCCATTCTGTAGTCTGCCCACTCTGTATTCTGCCCATTCTGTAGTCTGCCCACTCTGTATTCTGCCCATTCTGTATTCTGCCCACTCTGTTGTCTGCCCACTCTGTATTCTGCCCATTCTGTAGTCTGCCCATTCTGTATTCTGCCCATTCTGTAGTCTGCCCACTCTGTATTCTGCCCATTCTGTATTCTGCCCACTCTGTATTCTGCCCATTCTGTAGTCTGCTCACTCTGTATTCTGCCCATTCTGTAGTCTGCCCACTCTGCATTCTGCCCATTCTGTAGTCTGCCCACTCTGTATTCTGCCCACTCTGTTGTCTGCCCACTCTGTATTCTGCCCATTCTGTAGTCTGCCGACTATGTATTCTGCCCATTCTGTATTCTGCCCACTCTGTATTCTGCCCATTCTGTAGTGTGCCCACTCTGTATTCTGCCCATTCTGTAGTCTGCCCACTCTGTATTCTGCCCATTCTGTAGTCTACCCACTCTGTATTCTGCCCACTCTGTATTCTGCCCATTCTGTAGTCTGCCCACTCTGTATTCTGCCCATTCTGTAGTCTGCCTACTATGTATTCTGCCCATTCTGTATTCTGCCCACTCTGTATTCTGCCCATTCTGTAGTCTGCCCACTCTGTATTCTGCCCAATCTGTATGTATTCTGCGCATTCTGTAGTATGCCCACTCTGTATTCTGTTCCATTCTGTAGTTTGCCCACTATGTATTCTGCCCATTCTGTTTTCTGGCCACTCTGTTGTCTGCCCACTCTGTATTCTGCCCATTCTGTAGTCTGCCCACTCTGTATTCTGCCCATTCTGTATTCTGCCCACTCTATTGTCTGCCCACTCTGTATTCTGCCCATTCTGTAGTCTGCCGATTATGTATTCTGCCCACTCTGTATTCTGCCCATTCTGTAGTCTGCCCACTCTGTATTCTGCCCATTCTGTATTCTGCCCACTCTGTTGTCTGCCCACTCTGTATTCTGCCCATTCTGTAGTCTGCCAACTATGTATTCTGCCCATTCTGTATTCTGCCCACTCTGTATTCTGCCCATTCTGTAGTGTGCCCACTCTGTATTCTGTCCAATCTGTAGTCTGCCCATTCTATAGTCTGCCCACTCTGTATTCTGCCCATTCTGTAGTCTGTCCACTCTGTATTCTGCCCACTATGTAGTCTGCCCACTATGTATTCTGCCCATTCTGTATTCTGCCCACTCTGTATTCTGCCAATTCTGTATTCTGCCCATTCTGTATTCTGCCCATTCTGTATTCTGCCCATTCTGTAGTGTGCCCACTCTGTATTCTGTCCAATCTGTAGTCTGCCCATTCTATAGTCTGCCCACTCTGTATTCTGCCCATTCTGTAGTCTTTCCACTCTGTATTCTGCCCGTTCTGTAGTCTTTCCACTATGTAGTCTGTCCACTATGTAGTCTGCCCACTATGTAGTCTGCCCACTCTGTTGTCTGCCCATTTTGTAGTCTGCCCATTCTGTATTTTGCTCACTCCATAGTCTGCCCATCCGTTACAACTCTGCCCATCTTCTGTTTCGAATAGGAACGCGGGGTCCAGGCGTTAGGATGCTCGCTTTATAATAGACGGGCTATTTCCCTCTAAAAGCAGCTGATTTAAAAAAAAAAAAACAAACATCGAAAGTGAAATAAAAACCCTAGCATATAGGTCGATTGGTGACTGCTTGGGCAACCAATCCCCAACCAGAGAAAAAAAATTCTGGATATAACAAAAGTGATACAAATTTAAAAAAACAAAAAAACTTTTATTTCGTACAAAACTGTGTATTTACAAGGTGCATTTGTGTTTTCATTTGCAATGATACCTTGGTTTAAATAACAGCTAACGCTTGTCTGCCATTTCGTAACTTGTCTTCATATGTCTCCTAGAAGGACAATCACCGGCAAGAAATCACCATAGTACCACACAAGACACCCTGTCAGGTACTCAAACATGAAACCCAGAAAACACGAAAACACAGCAATTCCTACCTTCTCTTGACCTCGTTTAAGTGCACAGGCAAACGCTCGCTACTGTTTGTCTTGTTGGTGACGTAATACATTAAAGAGAAGAATTGTGGTCCTCTGCATCTTGGGTTAGGGTAACATTTGTCACCAAGGACGTTGCCAGTTGATGACGGCAGTTACGTAATGTTGTCGAGCTGCGAACGTTAGATGTTGGTTCTATTCTGTGACGTTATGAGGTTGTTTTGTTATGTCGGTGAGACGTTAATTAATTGAACTATTGTTTTCCGTTGTAAAACTGTTACGTTGCCCTACAGGGTTGTCACGCTACGTTGTAAAAATGTTGTGATGGTGAATAATTACGTTGAAGAGCTGTTGTGATACGTTGTAGAAACGAAGCATTGTAGAGCTGTTGTGTTTCATCGTTGAGATGTTGTGGTATATCGTAGAGCTGTTGTGTTACATCGTCGAGCTGTTGCGTGTCATCGTTGAGTTGTTGTGTGTCATCGTCGAGCTGTTGTTTTACATCGTTGTTGTGTCTCATCGTAGTGCTGTGTGTTACACCGTAGAGCTGTTGTATTACATCGCACAGCTGTTGTATTACATCGCACAGCTGTTGTGTTATATCGTACAGCTGTTGCGTTATATGGTACAGCTGTTGTGTTATATAATACCGTTGTTGTGTTATATCATTGAGCTGTTGCACTACATCGTTGAGCTGTCGTGTTACATGGTAGAGCTGTTGTGGTACATGGTAGAGCTGTTGTGTTACATGGTAGAGCTGTTGTGTTACATCGTACAGCTGTTGTGTTACATCGTAGTACTGTCGTGGTATACTGTAGAGCTGTAATCGTGTTACTTTCTGGAGCTGTTATTTTACAACTTAGAGTTGTTGTGTTACACCTTAGAGTTGTAGTTACGTTGAGAAATAGATTAACACGTAATCATTGACTCTCAAAGAAGACTAAGGAAAGAACCAGCGATCAGAGAACAGACTAGACAACACAAACATTCAAAACTATAGCACATTAATGGCTTCATGCATTGCCCAGCAAATGGTGTTATTTACACCGAAAATCTGTTACTTACTTTTTTGTAACAATCTGGTATGTTGCAAAGACTAGGTAGACAGACAGACATACGAAAAGATGTACAGACTACGGATAAAAAGACAGATGAACAAGAAACAAGTAGTTAGGTAGCAAGAAAGATTTTTGTTGCAATAAGGGCACTGGGTTCTCCCGGGATCAGAGCCACCCTATGAGGTCCCACGTCCCTGTGTGTTATTTCTGATGACCGCCTCTGCTAGGGATCTGGCCAGATCAAGTGCAGATACTACATTTTGATCTTAGCCAAAATGCAGATAAGCGATCAAGAGAGATAAATAGACAAACAAATAGACAGCCAGCCAGACAGACAGACATATAGACAGACAGACAGACAGACAGACAGACAGACAGACAGACAGACAGATAGACAGATAGATAGATAGATGTGACGGGGCAAGAGGTAGACAGATGGAGGAATTGACATATACCTATAAAATATAGTCATGTTTACACTGTAAACGATTATTTGTGTGTTTACACTGTTGCCTCCCTTTCTGACGAATTTTTACCCATTTTATATGTAGTTATGTCCCCTTTAAAGGGGGTAAGACTTTTTGTTGTTGTTCGCATATCCTTTTACAGGACATCGCTGTCAAGATCAGCATCTTTCAGCTGATTGTTGATTTCATGGCAAGATTACGCTCAGTAGTTTGCCATTGCTACGGCTACCGCTATCAATTCTCGCGCACGTCACGTTACTCACGAGAGTATACGGGATTACGGAGAAAGGGTTAAGACATTGCTGCGTACATTTTCAACATATATGTAGAAACTTAAACGAGAAATGTCAAAGTTGATAAGATCTGAGACAATTCTGATCCATTTGTAATTTGTGGAAATCAAATCCCAGAACATATATATGCAGATGTCACAATTCTCCTCCCAAATAGTGCTAAAGGATCCATCCATCATGTGCCAAGCCGGTAAGCGTGGGCGGTCATGTTCTGCCATCTCACTCGATAACCAGAGTCGTGGATCAGCTCAAAGGATAGAAGCTAAAGGATAGAAGAGTGATCCCCTCTGTGAGGGGACACAGTGAAGGTCAACATCTTTTTCTGAACTCTAACAAACCAAGAATACTGTCCACAGACAAAAACCTCATTCCAACCGAAGATCACAATTAACAACGAAGACAATTGAAAATGTTACAAACTTTCAATGTCTTGGCTTTATAATCAACACAAAAGGGTAACTGTTTAAAGCAATGGTTCTCAACCGATGGGGAATTCCCCCCCCCCCCCCGGTGAAATTGCTCCCTCCCCCACAGGGGGAATTTTAGGGTTTCCGGGGGGGGGGGGGGGGTTAAGATTATTTCATCATCGCGTTAATACAAGAACCGATTACTTGATATTGTTTTTCCCTTCATACTGTATGGTTCTGTACGTCTCACCCTTCTAAAATTCATTTTATAAAGTAAGTAAACCCACAAATCACGTTTTATTTGGACGTCTAGACTTGTTTTAGTATGTGCTATTAAATTTAGCTTCCATTATTACGTATACTGTGTAGGGACGGGGGCGTGATTTTTAGGTAGGAAATACGAAAGGGGGGAATGACGTTCTGAAAATATGATGAAGGAGGGCACGGGCCAAAAAAGGTTGAGAACCACTAATTTAAAGGAAATTAGGCACAGGCTGGTCATAGCACTGCATAAATTCAACAGAATCAAGAACCTACGGCACAACTCCAGCAAAGTTACAATACACTCTTTGAGGACATGCATCTTTCGTGTGCCAACAAATGTATGTGAGTCATGGCAATGTCGCATTCACTAAAGAAGCAAAGTGGGGCTTTTGAGCTCAAATGATACAAACACGTTCTTATACTATCACGGACAAAGAATAAGAAAATGCTGAAATTCTACAAGATCTTTACATCAGTAAAAACTGGCTCATACACTGGATTGTGACTCGGAAACTGAAATAGTTTGGCCATATAAACTGGATTATGACTCGGAAACTGAAATAGTTTGGCCATATAAACTGGATTATGACTCGGAAACTAAAATAGTTTGGCCATATAAACTGGATTATGACTCGGAAACTGAAATAGTTAGGCCATATTGTCTGTCACAGTGGCTTGGAAAGAATAGTGATGAAAGGCCTGGTTCCTGGTAACAGAGGCAAGGGTTGGCCAGCATGAGGATGGACACAGGACACTGCTGATACCTTGGGCATGAGGGTGGATGAAGCGGGACATTGCTGATTCGTTGGGCATAAGGGTGGATGAGGTGGGACATTGCAGACTCCTTGGGCATGAGGGTGAATGAGGTTGGACATTGCTGATACCTTTGATATGAGGGTGGATGAGGCGGGACATTGCTGATTCCTTGGGCATGAGGGCGGATGAGGTTAGACATTGCTGATACATTTGATATGAGGGTGGATGAGGCGGGACATTGCTGATTCCTTGGACGTGAGGGCGGATGAGGTGGGACATTGCTGAAACCTTATGAGGGTGGATGAGGCGGGACATTGCGGATTCCTTGGGCATGAGGGCGGATGAGGTGGGACATTGCTAATTCCTTGGGCGTGAGGGCGGATGAGGCGGGACATTGCTGTTTCCTTGGGCGTGAGGGCGGATGAGGTAGAACATTGCTGATACCTTTGATATGAGGGTGTATGAGGCGGGACATTGCTGATTCCTTGGACATGAGGGCGGATGAGGTGGAACATTGCTGATACATTGGGCGTGAGGGTGGATGAGGTGGGACATTGCTGATTCCTTGGGCGTGAGGGTAGATGAGATGGGACATTGCATATTCCTTGGGCGTGAGGGTGGATGAGGTGGGACAATGCAGACACCTTGGGTACGAGGGTGGATGAAGTGGGACATTGCAGACACTTTTGGCGTGAGGGTGTATGAGATGGGAAATTCCAGATATCTTGGCATGAGGGTGTATGATGTGGGACATTGCCGAAACCTTTGTCATGTGGGTAGATGAGTGGGACATTACAGATACCTTTGGCATGAGGATGGGTGAGGCGGGATATTGCAGATATCTTTGGCACGAGAGTGGATGAACGGGACATTGCAGATACCTTGGGCATGAGGGTGGACGAGGCGGGACATTGCTGAAACCTTTGGCATGAGGGTGTATGATGTGGGACATTGCAGAAACCTTTGGCATGAGAGTGGATGAGGCTGGACACTGCAGATAGCTTGGACATGAGCTTGGATGAGGCGGGATGAAAGAAGAGGCACAAAGATGGACTCAGGTTACCGCGGACGGCCTGGGCACGGAGATTTGATGATGAGGGCGAGCTGACAATAGATCAAGACACTTGTGACGGGTGTCTATGGGCGTGACATTCTGCAGAACACCTGTCACGTGATGACCGCTTGAGGGCTCATAAATGTGCCCGTATATTTGAGTTTTTTTTTTTTTGGCGTTAGCCCGTTTTAAACTCAAGCGTAGTTCAAACACGTGCTACTATTTCTAGTGCATTGAACTGATTATTTGTTGTTGCGTTTTTATTACTTTTCCTAATAACCAGTGTCCATCAGGCGAACCCACGGCGACTTCTGACGTGATTGTAATTTACGTCCCCATGTCAAGGAAGATAAGCCATTATTTAAGTCCAACTGACCAATGTAGTGGTTGAATCCGCTACCCCGGCATCAGCACACCGGAAGTTGAAGAACGAGCGCTCGCATCCATTCGGTCATGCTGACCTAAATATTTTATGTTATTTAGTGTGACCTTTGATGGTTATTTAAAGTGACGCCTTCGTCTCGCTTAAGGAATTTATACAAAGTATGGTAGTGCAGAGGTTAACTCTCCCCCCTCCCCCTATTTCCTCCTCCTCTCATCATCAGCCTCCACCACCATCACCATCATCGCAATCGCCGCCGCCGCCGCCGCCGCCGCCGCTGCCACCACCACCACCACCACCACCACAGGGCAAGAAACGTAGCGAGCCCTGGTCATCCACTGCACCTGTATTCGTCTCCAGTCGAATTGACCTATCTTGCCATTGTATTCAGATGGACTCAGGCGAGAGAGTGTGATTGACGAATTGAGCAACTCTTCCTCACCTTAATCATCACGCAAGTCATTCTTCATCCAATTTCAACTCCACTGGATGAAATGAATGGTCAACATCATTCTTGATGGACAAACACAATTACCAGTATGTAGAGTCTCAGCCGACTCAAGCCAGGCCTTCTGTAGATATGTTCGTGACTGGTTGGATTTTGCAGTTAAGTATTCTACAGAGTGAGGTTGCCAGTTCCACGATAAGCCTACTCAGCGCCTCTTACGACATGCTCGATAGGCTACAATCTTACTGTTCTTGGCTTCTTTTGAATAATAATAATAATAATAATAATAATAATAATAACAATAGTAATACTAATAATAGTAATAATAGTTATAATAATAATAGTTACAATAATAATAATAACAGTAATATTAATAATAATATTTACAATATAATAATAATAATAATAACAATGATGATAATATTAATAATAATAGTAGTTGTAATAATAATAGCTATAATAATGATGATGATGATGATGATGATGATGATGATGATGATGATGATACATTTTTTTCCCGCGTTTCCATCCTGTTTCAGGATATTGCGGTCAACATCAGCATCTTTCAGCTGTATGTTGATTCCTAGGCTAGATTACGCTCATCAGCACGCCACGACTTTCTGAGCGACCGGCTCCATTCTCTCATAAGTCACTGGCGCGACTCGAACCACTTCTAATTCTCGTGCGCTCACGTCAACTACGAGAGTATACGGGATTAACGGAGAAAGCTGCTAACTCCTCGGCCAGGGAGCCGGCAATAATAATAATAATAATAATAATAATAATAATAATAATAATAATAATAATAATAATAATTTGTCCCGTAGTAGTTTCTTGCTACGCGTCTGTCACGTGACAGCACCATCACATTATGTAGACAGAGAGCAAGGAGGCATAGGTAACCAATCTTTGCCTCGTTTGGCAGAAGACGAGCCCAGGCGTCGAACAGTACGTGTCATGACTTTAAAAGCGCAGTTCGTTATCAACTTTGCCTGCCTGTCCCGGTAACGTAGAGGTCAGACGAAATGTAGGTATGAAGAACTGTAGCCAAAAAAATTACGAAACGTTCTTAAAAGCACAACAATATATTTATATACGAGCGTATGTCTGTGTAAGGTTATCTACAAGGTCAAATTGTGTGTTTTGTTGAAGTTTTGCGCACAGATAAATGACTTGCAGGTCAAGTTAACAATGTCAAAATAGCAGATACAAATGCCAAACAAAAATCTGTAGTCATGAACTAGAAAATATTTACTAAAAATGCGATATCACCTTGTTCCGTCCCTGGTGAAAAGGTTCTCGGCCGACAGAAAGTGACAGGGGCTGGAGGGAAAGTCACGAGATTTTGTCCTTCCTCTTACATATATGGCCGTCTCCCTGGCCGAGGTGTTAGCAGCTTCCTCCGTAACCCCGAATACTCTCGTGGTTGATGTGAGCGCACGAGAATTGGAAACGGTTCGAGTCGCGCCAGTGACTTATGAGAGTATGGAGCCGATCGCTCAGAAAGCAATGTCAAACTACTGAGCGTAATCTTGCCAAGAAATCAATAATCAGCTGAAAGAGGCTGATGTTGACAGCGATGTCCTGTAAAGGATATGAAGGATACTCATGTGTTTTACGCATATGAGTAAATGCGGTAGCGAGTGGCTAGCCCGCTTGCATATCGGCCCGATGGTTGTGGGTTCGAATTTAAATTTAGGGCGAGATTTTAATATTAACCTGGGCTCGTAGGTCGATACAGTCTAAAATGTGTACCAGGAGTTGAGGTAAGACCTGACATCATTGCACTCAGGGCATTCCCATACGTGCTCCGTCCCCTACTTCAACAGCCAGTGAAGAGTCACACTATTAATCGTTCCCACAGCTATCTGATTGAAAGATCTCCTGGTCTTCCCTCTCAGTTTTGAGATTTTACCAGAACCCCTGCCAATCTCTTGCAATCTCATCCTTTCCACATACTGGTTCTCAATCTGTTCCCCACTTTCTCCACCTGGTTCCCCCCTTTTTGCCCATGGGTAATCTACCAACAAGAGATGCATTCCCTGCCAGCCTATCAGCCTGTTCATTTCCCCGCAATCCCGTATGGCCAGGGGAAAAAATCCACACAATTTTTCACAATCTGTGACCTCTGATGCGAGGTGAGCTATTTCACATGAAACAGTCCTTTCTCCACCTTACTAAGTACGGTAGGCCACTGTGACTGCTTTCACCTCCTTTCTCATGCTGGAGGTCGTAACCTCATATGCCAGACTCCCATTTTTTAAAGACTCGTCCATTAGCCTTTGCAATAAAGCCCCAACCACTACATCTGTTTCTCACCACTGACCCATCGGTGTAGATCATTATGTCACCTTTAATGTGTGTTTCTCTGGATCAGTTGTTGCACCTCAAACTCTGTACAGTCCGCTACCCATTCTCTGCACTCGCGACCCAGTGTTGCTATGACATTGTGCCAGTCCGTCCTGTCCTCCGATACTTCATCCGACTCTTTTTCACGATTGACGGTCTCAAGATCACACACATGACGTATAGATATTTCCGCCTGTGTCATCCAGGACCTGCCTCGCTTTAGTCTATGACCCAAGACCACATCTATGGTTTCACGCAGGGGGTGATCCCTATCTGCAGCAACTCTCAGGTACCGTTTGGCCTGAAGGATCCTATGTATATCCACCATTGTTGGTAGCGCCAAGATATGTCTCATATGTACCAGGAACTGTCATTGAGGGTAAAGGCGGTCTGTAGCTGAACGTAGGGAATTCTCTAGCTAGATATATAGAGTTTCTCTCAAGCTAGAAGAATACCGCTCTCCTCTAGGTATAAGTATAGCATAGCTTCTAGCTAAAAGTATACTATAACACTCGAGCTTAGAAGTATAGTATAACATTCTAGCTAAAAGTATATCATAACACTCTAGCTAGAAGTATAGTATAACATTCTAGCTAAAAGTGTACCATAACACTCTAGCTAGAAGTATAACATAACACTATAGCTAGAAATATAGCATAACACTCTAGCTGAAAGTAATGCATTACTCGCTAGTTAGAAGCATGCCGTACCCTTTCTTCTAGCTAGAAATATGGCGTTTTCGTTTAGCTAGAAAAATGGCGTTCTCATCTAGCTAGAAATATTACGTTCTCATCTAGCTAGAAATATGTCGTTCTCATCTAGCTAGAAATATGTCGTTCTCATCTAGCTAGAAATATGTCGTTCTCATCTAACTAGAAATATGTCGTTCTCATCTAACTAGAAATATGTCGTTCTCATCTAACTAGAAGTATGTCGTTCTCATCTAACTAGAAATATGTCGTTCTCATCTAACTAGAAATATAGCGTTCTCATCTAACTAGAAATATGTCGTTCTCATCTAACTAGAAATATGTCGTTCTCATCTAACTAGAAATATGTCGTTCTCATCTAACTAGAAATATAGCGTTCTCATCTAACTAGAAATATGTCGTTCTCATCTAACTAGAAATATGTCGTTCTCATCTAACTAGAAATATGTCGTTCTCATCTAACTAGAAATATAGCGTTCTCATCTAACTAGAAATATGTCGTTCTCATCTAACTAGAAATATGTCGTTCTCATCTAACTAGAATATGTCGTTCTCATCTAACTAGAAATATAGCGTTCTCATCTAACTAGAAATATGTCGTTCTCATCTAACTAGAAATATGTCGTTCTCATCTAACTAGAAATAAAGCGTTCTCATCTAACTAGAAATATGTCGTTCTCATCTAGCTAGAAATATGTCGTTCTCATCTAGCTAGAAATATGGCGTTCTCATCTAACTAGAAATATGTCGTTCTCATCTAACTAGAAATATAGCGTTCTCATCTAACTAGAAATATGTCGTTCTCATCTAACTAGAAATATGGCGTTCTCATCTAGCTAGAAATATGGCGTTCTCATCTAGCTAGAAATATGTCGTTCTCATCTAACTAGAAATATGTCGTTCTCAACTAACTAGAAATATGTCGTTCTCATCTAGTTAGAAATATGGCGTTCTCATCTAACTAGAAATATGGCGTTCTCATCTAACTAGAAATATGTCGTTCTCATCTAACTAGAAATATATCGTTCTCATCTAGTTAGAAATATGGCGTTCTCATCTAACTAGAAATATGGCGTTCTCATCTAGCTAGAAATATGTCGTTCTCATCTAGTTAGAAATATGGCGTTCTCATCTAACTAGAAATATGTCGTTCTCATCTAACTAGAAATATGTCGTTCTCATCTAGCTAGAAATATGTCATTCTCATCTAACTAGAAATATGGCGTTCTCATCTATCTAGAAATATGTCGTTCTCATCTAACTAGAAATATGTCGTTCTCATCTAGCTAGAAATATGTTGTTCTCATCTAGCTAGAAATATGTCGTTCTCATCTAGCTAGAAATATGTCGTTCTCATCTAGCTAGAAATATGTCGTTCTCATCTAACTAGAAATATGTCGTTCTCATCTAACTAGAAATATGGCTTTCTCATCTAACTAGAAATATGTCGTTCTCATCTAGCTAGAAATATGTCGTTCTCATCTAGCTAGAAATATGTCGTTCTCATCTAGCTAGAAATATGTCGTTCTCATCTAACTAGAAATATGTCGTTCTCATCTAACTAGAAATATGGCGTTCTCATCTAACTAGAAATATGTCGTTCTCATCTAACTAGAAATATGTCGTTCTCATCTAGCTAGAAATATGTTGTTCTCATCTAGCTAGAAATATGTCGTTCTCATCTAGCTAGAAATATGTCGTTCTCATCTAGCTAGAAATATGTCGTTCTCATCTAACTAGAAATATGTCGTTCTCATCTAACTAGAAATATGGCTTTCTCATCTAACTAGAAATATGTCGTTCTCATCTAGCTAGAAATATGTCGTTCTCATCTAGCTAGAAATATGTCGTTCTCATCTAGCTAGAAATATGTCGTTCTCATCTAACTAGAAATATGTCGTTCTCATCTAACTAGAAATATGGGCGTTCTCATCTAACTAGAAATATGTCGTTCTCATCTAGCTAGAAATATGTCGTTCTCATCTAGCTAGAAATATGTCGTTCTCATCTAGCTAGAAATATGTCGTTCTCATCTAACTAGAAATATGTCGTTCTCATCTAACTAGAAATATGTCGTTCTCATCTAACTAGAAATATGTCGTTCTCATCTAGATAGAAATATGGCGTTCTCATCTAGACAGAAATAAGGCGTTCTCATCTAGCTAGAAATATGTCGTTCTCATCTAACTAGAAATATGTCGTTCTCATCTAACTAGAAATATGTCGTTCTCATCTAACTAGAAATATGTCGTTCTCATCTAACTAGAAATATGTCGTTCTCATCTAACTAGAAATATGTCGTTCTCATCTAGCTAGAAATATGGCGTTCTCATCTAGCTAGAAATATGTCGTTTTCATCTAGCTAGAAATATGGCGTTCTCATCTAGACAGAAGTATGGCACTCTCATCTAGATAGAAATATGGCGTTCTCATCTAGACAGAAGTATGGCGCTCTCATCTAGATAGAAATATGGCGTTCTCATCTAGACAGAAGTATGGCGCTCTCATCTAGATAGAAATATGGCGTTCTCATCTAGACAGAAGTATGGCGCTCTCATCTAGATAGAAATATGGCGTTCTCATCTAGACAGAAGTATGGCGCTCTCATCTAGATAGAAATATGGCGTTCTCATCTAGACAGAAGAATGGCGCTCTCATCTAGCTAGAAATATGGCGTTCTCATCTAGACAGAAGTATGGCGCTCTCATCTAGATAGAAATATGGCGTTCTTATCTAGACAGAAATAAGGCGTTCTCATCTAGCTAGAAATATGGCGTTCTCATCTAGCTAGAAATATGTCGTTCTCATCTAGCTAGAAATATAGCGTTCTCATCTAACTAGAAATATGGCGTTCTCATCTAGACAGAAGTATGGCGCTCTCATCTAGATAGAAATATGGCGTTCTTATCTAGACAGAAATATGACACTGTCATCTAAATATAAATATGGCGTTCTCGTCTAGACAGAAATATGGCGTTCTCCTTTAGCTAGAAAAGTGTCCCGGTTTCGCCGTCACCCAGGGAACATTTCCGCAGCTAACTGGCATAGTTTCTTTGGCTTCTAGTATACATACAATCACATTTTCACAAGTGCTATAAATTTCGTATATTTTATGATAATCTTTTCGTATAATCTATGGGAAGATGCTGGAGAAATTAAAGTATCTCTATTTGCAGGTAAGTAAACAAAGTAAGTAGAGTATCTCTGTGTGTGGTTAAGGTAAGTAAACAAAGTCAGTAAATTATCTCTGTGTGAGGTTAAGTTAAGTAAACAAAGTAAAGCATCTCTGTGTACGGTTAAGTTAAGTAAACAAAGTAAGTCAAGTATCTGTGTGTGGTTAAGGTAAGTAAACAAAGTAAGTAAAATATCTCTGTGTGCGGTGAAGGTAAGTAAACAAACTAAGTAAGTGCCCCTTTTATACGCCTTGAGACGTATGATAGATAGACTGTACAGTAAGTAACGGCCTCTTGTTTACATGCCGTCATTAGCACTAGGCATATGGTGCTAGCGCCATGTTTGTATAATCCATCTGCACTCGAGGGATGATGTGGTAAAAGACACAACTGTCGTCTTTACTTCCCATGTCATTTTATGATACTCATTTGTATCCTGAGTATCCTCATTTTGGAACCTGAAGCCAATTGAAAATAAATTCTCCTTGATGGGGTTTCAAACACATGACTGTCGGGCAGATGGGCAATAGTAATAGCCACTGCATCATCGCGTCTTTCAGTTTAGTTCTTTACAAACACAAACACTATCTAGCGCTACCCATCGGACTCTGGAGCGCAACTATTCCTCATGGCGCTTGACGGCAAAAGTGGAAGATGATGATGAGGATGGCAGACGTATACGCGTCAGACTACAAGCACCTTTCTTCAGTAACTGTAATTAGCGCAATAGAATGTTAGCGGAGTTACAAGGGTCATCTTGTATCCGATTCTCAGCTTGCATTGTGTGAAGTTGTTAGTCAGGTCTTAGTCAGATATGACAGAGCTACCGTATGACAATAGACGGTACAATCTGCTTTCTATTAGATCAGAATGTTTGGTGGCGTTTACCAATCCCGACACTTCACATTGTGCCAACAACTTCGTGTGGAGGAGGGCAATTGGGAGGTAGAAGCTTTATCCTGGTGCGAGGAAATGCAGCCTAAATACTAAATGTCATAGCAGGACAGACCACGCGCCCTAAGCCTTAGTCGGCAACTGGTCTACGATTGAATCCCTGACAGGTGGACAATTCGAGCATTTCTTTGCTGATCCGGTGGCTTCTGCAACTTGTTTTATTCCAGATGTATTGGTGTTACTTTACCCCTGGAGTAAACTAGGCATGTCGAGAGAGGGATCATGCTGTAGTATACGTAATAATGGAAGCTAAATTTAATAGCACATACTAAAACAAGTCTAGACGTCCACATCAAATGTGATTTGTGGGTCTACTTTAACTAACGACGACTGCCTGAAACAGGCTAATGAAACTAGAACATTACATACAACAATAAGACAGAGAGAAACATCTTTCTTCGGTCACGTGATGAGAAGAGAGGCATTGGAGAACATCGTAACAACTGGAAAGATCGAGGGGAAGAGAGGCAGAGGTAGACCAAGAGAAGTGATGCTGGATGGATTAAGACGGTGGCATGGAGGAATATCAGCACCTGAGTTGATCCAGAAAACCAAAGACCGAGATCTATGGAGAGCCATGAACGCCTACGCCAGCCGGCACGGCACTTGATGATGATGACTTACTTTATAAAATGAATTTTAGAAGGGTGAGACTTAGAGAACCGTAAAGTATGAGGGGAAAAACAATATCAAGTAATCAGTTCTTGTATTAACGCGATCTTGAAATAATCTTAATTCCCCCCTGGAAACACTAAAATTCCCCCTGGAAAGTGGGGGGGGGGGGAAGATTCCTCACCGGTTGAGAACCACTGTGTTAGATAGATGCGTTTTACGACATGGTAACCAATGGTGTTAGATAGATGCGTTTTACGACATGATAACCAATGGTGTTAGATAGATGTGGTTTACTACATACATAGTCATTTGTTCAGCAAAACCTGAACCTGGCACGTAGATAAGTCTGTTTGTGTGAGATCGCTGTCTCAAGGTGACCTTCACAGTGGGGTGGCGGTGCAGGGCGAGGTGACGGCTGATAAAAGTGCCGGGAGATAGAACTAGGTTTACTTTGATCATTAAAGATGTTCAGGCACACAAGACATACACACATAGTAAACATTCTGTGCTATGAAACGGTACATATATTACACGTATATTGATGAAATGGCATATAGATTAGACGTACTTGTATATTGCTGTAAATAAATAGCTGAGATTGTATTCCAGAGAGTGTAGGTTAGCATGACCGAATGGATAAGAACGCGTGTTCTTAAACATCCGGTGTGCTGATGCCGAGGTAAGGGGTTCAACCCCTACACCAGACAGTTTTACTGGCATATTGACTTCTCGTCTTTGACTTGGGAACATAAATTACAAGTACCTCAGAAGTCGGAGTGGGTTCATCTGGTGACGAAGGACACTGGTAATACGGAAAGATAATCCACACGTAAGAATCAGTCCAGTGCCACTAGAAATAGCAGCACTTGTATAGACTACGCTTGAATTCAAAGCGAGAAAACGCGAACAAAAAAATGTACCCCGCCCAAGATCGGTACCTGGAAATGTTTGAAGAAGTAAAGGCGTCCATCATGATATTGGCCATACCTCCCATGGAATGCCGATTTATCATCATCATCATCATCATCATCATCATCATCATCATCATCATCATCATCATCATCATCATCATCATCATCATCATCTTCCACTTTTGCCGTCAAGCGTCGTGCGGAGGAATAATTGGCGATCCAGCGCCCGATGGGTGGCACTGGATAGTTTCATTCCGCGTGGTTGTACAATGTCTCTGATGTCGTCAATCTATTTTCTTCTTGGGTGTCCTCTTGGTCTCGTCACGGATAATATTTGATGTAGAGACAGTGCTGGTAGTTGATGGTGTTGCATTCTAACGACATGGCCAAACAACTTGATCTTCTGTCTTTTAATAAATGTGGCACAAGGTGTTGATCCCACTGTCTGTCTGATAACATTTCTTACTCGGTCCCGGCAGCTCTCATCGGGCGTCTCAACTCACAGGTGTTGATTTTGCGAGTGTGATTTGGATGAAGTGCAAGTTTGAGATTGTTAGCTTAGGGTTGATGTGAATATGCTGTTTATTATCTGTCGTTTTGCGGACATGGGTATATTTGGATGTTTCAGTATGGGTGACAGTTGATATGTAAGTGCACTTGCGTTTTGACATCTGATTTATATTTCTCTGTCCAACCTGCCATCTTCTGTGATCATACTTCCAAGATATTTGAGTTCTTTAACTTGTTTCAGAGATGTGCTATTTATCAAAATACGGGATTCGCTCCAAATACACAATAAGCTTCAAGGTACTAAAAGGGTAATTCAGTTTTACATTACTAGTGTGTCATTGCCTGAAAGAGGCTAAAAAAAAAAAAAAAAAAAAAAAAAAAAAAACTAGAACATTATATACAACAATAAGACCAATAAGACCCTTCCAAGCTAGGACACAGTATTCAGATGAGTACATTTTATTTTAATTAGTTTAATAGTTTAATATTGTCATAGTGTGTTTCATGTAGTTTTGTGTTGGTTTGTATTTGTTTGTCCTGTGCTGACGAAGGCTTTGGCCGCAACGTCCAATTTGTCTCTTGTAGTCGTGTTTTAGTAAAGCTCACAATCTACTTCTCGTTTATTTGGGTGATTCATTCATTGCCATATACAACAATAAGAAAGAGACAAACAGCTTTCTTTTGTGATGTGATGAGAATAGAGGCATTGGAGAACATCGTGGCAACTGGACAGATCTTGGGGAAGAGAGGCAGAGGCAGGCCAAGATAAATAATGCTGGATGGATTGAGACGATGGCATGGGGGAATATCATCAGCGGAGTTGATCCAGAAAACCAAAGACCGTGATCTGTGGAGAGTCATGAACGCCTACGCCGGCAGGGCACTTGATGATGATCAGTGCGTCATCTGATATCAGCTTCTTCCTTTACTTCTATGAGTCATATAAATACCTGAATATTTATTTCTAATGATAGGTCAATGACCTCAGTCGTTTCTCGTCAGTTTATATGTTTGCACGCGTCGCGTAATGTACACTTCCTAAAAAAAAAAACTCGCTAGCATTTTGGTTTGTGACAGATGAAATGTGTAGTGTTGGTATGACGTCATTCAGCCATAATATTTGTTTCTCTTCAACCGATGTCTTTTCTTTGTTAACAATTTGAGACAGCAAGTTCTAGGTCCCCAGAATTTATAAAATGCTGACATAACCGAGTTAACAGGGAATTAGTCTCTTGTTAAATGTTGTATGAGACATGAATACTGAGACAAACTAGCTTTCAGACGAAAATGTTTATTTGGGAAGAAATACTTGAGAGATAAATTACAGGGGAAAGAAACTGAAAGAGACGAAGAGAAAAACAAGGATTGTAAAATAAAACAATATAAATGGCAAGTGAATTAGAAACAGAAATGATACTGAATGAATGAATACATGAATGAGCGGATGAAATTAAAGAACGAAAGAAGTATGACAATATAAAGAATTGGGTTTAGCGTACAGACAAGTAACCTGTATAACAGCAATTAAACGAAGGAGACATTGATATATTAATATAGGAAACACATGATTAAAGAAACAAAAATGGCAAAGGTAAACATCATCAGTTCTGTGGAAAAAGATAAAATGCATGATAAAACGAAGGAGAATAAAAATAATGATAGTAGGGACGCAGAAGATTAAAAGTAAAAACACGGATTACAGGAAGTGACAAAAACAACTGTTATAAGAATATGAAGCACTACATGAATCATGCCAGACATTCAAAAGGGTTATACTACAATGGACCCCTTCACATTGCAAAATTCCTGGAAATGAAGAAGTCGACCGATTAGCAAAGGAAGTTGACATACTACCCCAGCCTGAGGTAACCATAGCCTATGATGAGGCAAGAGATTTATAAGAAGCAGTTATAGAACCAAGTGGAAATCAGGGCACACATGTCACCAGAAAGATGATGATTATTACCAACTTAACCAAAAAAAAAAAAAGTTACAATCTACAGACAGGACACAACATGCTGAAATACCACATGTTTAATAAATTAAAGGTAGGATATACTGATGAATGTAACTGTGGAATTGGTAAAATGACAGCTAAACATTTGCTGCTGAAGTGCCCAACATATGCAGAACGGTGAAACGTATTTTGGCCCACATTCGCTTCATTTGAGGACGCACTCTATAGGGATGTCAACAAGCTTAACTTGGCTGCTGCTTTATTTGCATTTATTCATACTGACGCTAGAAGGTGAACGAAAGAGGAGAAGAAGAAGTAGAAGTAAATAGGAGGTATGTATGACCGAAAGAATAAGAGCTCTGTCTCTTAACTTCCGGTGCTATGATGGCGGGATTGCAGGTTCAACCTCATACATCCTTCAGTTGGAGTAAAATGTTCACTTCTTGCCCTTGACTTGGGGACGTCAATTACAAGCACCTCAGCCAAAAAGAGTCTGGGCACTTTGCCAATTCTTCTGTCTCTCACTCTCACTCTCTCTCTCTCTCTCTCTCTCTCTCTCTCTCTCTCTCTCTCTCTCTCTCTCTCTCTCTCTCTCTCTCTCTCTCTCTCACACACACACACACACACACGCACGCACTCACACATGCACTCACACACAAATATATATATATATATTTATTATGTCTTTTAATGTGGCCGAAATATTTTATTTGCCTCTTTTTTTTTATGTCTTCCATCAACTCTTTTCCTTCCCAGTTTTTCTAGAACCTCTGTATTTGATTGTTTCTATTTCCATGAAATACGACACATTCGTCTGTATATCCACATCTCCAGGGCCTCTATTGGACTTTCTAGTTGCTTGTTCAATGTCCAGACTTCCGCGCCATACAATAGTGTTGAATATATGAAAGATTTGACAACTCTCATTTTTAATGCGTTGTTTATCTCTCTTGATGCTAATACTGATTTAATGTCGTTGAAAGCATGTTTTTGGCCATTCTTATTCTCTGTTTGATTTCTATTTCACTTCTGCCGTCATCTGTTATTACATTTACGTATATGGGTATTTTAATAACAGCAGATGGAAGGTGTATTAAAAGTGTTACATGTCTTTCGCAGGACGTAATGTTGAACCCTAACCGCAAGCTGACTTACTGGACAATTTTACGTTCAGTAGTTTGCTATCGCTTTCTGAACGAGATTTCAACATTGAAGTTCAACTGGCCGGTGTAGGGAATGTACCCCGTACTCCACCGGTAGCGTAACGGAAGTTTACGCGTAAACGCATTAAGCCCCGCGGCACCGCGGATCTTTGGATGATCTGTTAGTTAGTTGCATATCCTTTACAGGACGTCGCAGTCAGCTCCAGCGTGTTTTAGCTCTTTGTAATCTCTTGGCAATTTTACTTTCAGTAGTTTGCCATTGCTTTGAGCGACCGGCACCCATACCATTTTATAAAAAAAAAAACCAACGTAAGGCGGTCTGCTGCCAAATCACCCACAGCTGGGTTTCGAACGCGAGTATGCGGAATTACGAATCACGTCCGTAACGTCATCGCCACGGAGCAGGCTGGAGGATCTATTAAAGAAGTTAAATGTAGAATAGTGCAAGCGAAAGCTGCATCTCACCGGGTGAAGAATACTCTCGGCAATTTATCTATGCCAGTCTAAGTGAGGACATGAGTTCTCAAGAACTATATTGTGTCAATCCTCATACACGGAAGTCCATCTCTGAACGGCCGACTCTCAAACCATCAAAATCAAACCAAAGCGATCTAATCCTAAATTGCCTGCGGTTGATTTCGAACCCTCTATTCGATATGTCAGGTACAGTAAAACTTCGATTAACCTTCACCGTCGGGGCCAGGGCTGTGACGGATATCCGAATAGACGGATACCAGAAATCTCTTAATATAAGTACATATTGATTATGTGGTTGTTTCGGGATTTGAAATTTAAATATTGAGCACAACCCACTACTGGCAACGCCGATCGCATTCTGGTATGAACCTAAGGCCTATCCACGTCAATATGGAAGCACTATACTCGAGTTTCGCCCTCATTTGAGCTCGTCAGTAGTGCATATCCCTGACCGGATCCGGAAACAGTCCCGGATCACGCGTGTGAAGCGGGTGTGTAACATATGTGTGTACATATGTACAGTAACGTGATTTCATTGTGGGCTTTGGACGAAAATTAAAATACAATCCTTTAAAAGTTAATAATATATATATATATATATATATATATATATATATATATATATATATATATATATATATATATATATATATATATATATATATTGTAGTTAGTTTTACAAAACGATCAATGTAAGCTTCATTATAAGAGTAGCAATATACAGAAATGTTTTGTAATACTGTATGTAACCCCTCGTTAGTTTAAAACAATCAGTCATCTCCTTCTGTGTCTTTGAGGCTCGAGCTTTCTGCGCGGTTATTTCCGTATCTTACGCAGAAGTAGGATCTGTGTTGTATTTTCCTCCTCTTGCATTTCAAACCAGTCGATGCACTTTGATAACATTGTTTCTGTTTGTGAGTGGCTAGTTGTTGGTGTTTGGTTAAGATCTGATCGTTCATCGTCATCAATTTCTTCTTCTTCAATGGTAGTCACACTAGAAACAATTCCATCATCGTTCAAAATGTCAAAGCCTCCATCTATTTTGCCACATTCCAACCAATGTGTTACTTCTTCTGGCGTAATGTTTTCACTGTTTAGTCATACATTGTTGCACAGTTGCACAATTTCGCCAACACTAACATTCTCAATTCCTTCAGTTTCATCAGTAGGTTCAGGCAAGAGTTTATTCAACCCATTCTTTATGTTAGACACTGTAAGATCAGCTGAGGCAGTGGCGACATTGAAAATAGCGTCCTTTATATCTCGACCATAATTCTTTTTTATTTTTAGGACGTTGACGGATAACAGAAACTGACGGTTAAAGGCGTGACGGTTAATCCAAGTTTTACTGTAATTGTGAAACTCCGATCTATAAACCTATAATGCACAAACGCAAACAGAATTAAAAATACACACACAAACAAACAAAAACAAAGGATAGCAACAGTCAATGACAGCGATAACTCACCGTGATGCTTGTCAGATCTGACCATATGCACGAGGTCGTTGTCGCTGTCCTCATCTTTGGTGGCATAGGAACTCTGCCTGGAGATGCCCGAGAAGGAAATGTTCGGCTCCATGCCTTGCTTGGCTTTCTCTTCTATCGGGTTGGATACCTCCGCTGTAGTCATTGGTTTGCCGTTGGTCTTTTCTGGAGATTCTCCGCCTTGTTTCACGTTGTCAGCTGTAGTTGCAGTTCTCGTTGGCGATGTTGTGGTGGCTGTCTCCGACGGAGTGGGTTTGCCTCCAGGAGTTAAAACTTTTGTGCCCAAAAAGAAAGCCACCGAAGATGCTGAAAAGAGAACAGACGGACATTAGGCATATGGTTTCTTCTTCTTCCACTCCTCCTTTTTCTGCATCTCCCCTTCCAATTCCCCTTCTCCCCTTCCGCTTCTACTTCTCACCTTCCACCTCTACTTCTCCGCTTCTATCTCCCTTCTACTTCTCCCCTTCTGGTTCCCTGCTTCTATTTCTTCCCTTCCGCTTCTACTACTCCCCTTCCGCTTCTACTACTCCCCTTCTACTTCTCCCCTCTACTTCTCCGCTTCTACTTTTCCCCTTCTACTTCTCCCCTTCTACTTCTTCGTTTCTACTTCTCCCCTCTACTTCTCCGCTTCTACTTCTCCCCTTCCTCTTCTCCCTTCCGCTTCTCCCCTTCTACTTCCCCTCTTCTGCTTCTCCCCTTTCCATTCTCCCTTTCCACTTCTCCCCTTCTACTTCTCACCTTTCCCTTCTCCCCTTTACCTTCTGCCTCTAGTTCTACCTTTCCCCTTCTCCCCTTCCGCTTCTCCCCTCTTCTTCCTTACTTCTCCCCCCCCCCCTTTCTTCGTCTTCTTCCTCATTTTCCTTCTTCATCTTTTTCTTCTGTCTTTGAACTTCCAATGAAGCATACGCCCTCACTCAACTCAAGTCACGTCATTTGTAGACTTGTTTATGATCGGCTGGGTTTTGCAGGTACAGCTTTCTGTGGGATGAGGTATCGAGCCTCGCACTAAACACCTCAGCTAAATTTAACCACAAATTCAAGTACGTTACGATATCACTATTCCTTGTTTCTCAAATGAAGTCCGGTAACATACGTGTAACAATCTGGTTTCGTTTTTTATTTTGTTTTATTTTGTTTTGTTTTGTTCGCTCTCTTTAAAATCTAGCGCAGTCCGCGCTGGACATATTTTTTTCGTGTGGACGAGCTTTTATTATTACCAGAGTCTCTCGCCATCAGGCGAACCCACTCCGAATTCTGAGGTACTTGTAATTTACGCCCCCAAGTCAAGGACGAGAAGTCAACATTTTACTCCTGCTGACCAGTGTAGGGGTTGAACCCGCCATCCCGCCATCAGCACACCGGAAGTTTAAGAGCGAGTGATCTTATCAATTCGGTCACGCTGACCTCGTTTCGTTGAGTGTGAAGTATAGGATCACTTTCCTTTCCCACAGCCACCCCCATGGGTGTTCAGTCTCCTCCCATAGATCACACAATGAGCATCAGGCGGCAGTGCATGAACCTCCCAGCAACTTCTATAACTAAGTACGGGTAAAGGACCTCTTCTGACGCCATGCGGCCTTGGGTATATGATGCTGGTCTCATATGTTTAACCAACTGACACTCGATGGGTGATGTGGTCACCCACTGCCGCCAGTCCTTCCCTGAAACTTTCAAGTACCCATATAAAGTTGCATACACCAGAGGTCTGGTTTATGAAAAAAATCCCGACCCAACGGAGATTCAAGCCCGTGACCACTGGGTCGCTAGGCATGCGTGCTTGTCACTGCGCTACATGGGCTCTCTGGTAATGTTCACACGTGCTCTGGGTCGCCGGGTACGTGCTCTGGGTCGCTGGGTACGCGCTCTTGACACTTCACTACATAGACTCTGGTAATGTTCACATGTGCACTATGTCGCTGGGTACGCATTCTTGTCACTTGGCTACATGGATTCCCTGGTAATGTTCACACGAGCACCGGATCGCTAGAGATTCGTTCTTGTCATGCGTTCTTGTCACATCGCTATATGAACATTCTGGTAATGTTTACTCAAGCACTGGGTCGCTAGGCACGCGTTCTTGTCACATATAATAACAGTTATTATGGAAACTTTGAGGCTAAAATGTCAGACTTTTTAAATATTGTTATGTTCATCAACTTTCTTTAACAGAATAGGTCATTTCTGACTAATTTATATTTATTTCTGAAATACTAGTATTTTACAGTGTTGTGTTTGTGTGTGTTTTTTAAAAAAAAGTAAGTATTTAATTATATTTAAGCTGCTTGCTGTTTTGTAGTAACATTGTATGTCTAGTTTATTACAAAGTTTCTTTCATAATATTCCCTGGTAATGTTCACTTGAGCACTCGGCCGCTAGGCACGCGTTCTTGTCACATCGACTCCTTGGTATTGTTCTAAAAAAGTACCCATGTACACGCTATGAGGCGCAGTTGTGTATACTTATCTGGCCCCACATTTGACATAGCTAGGGTTTATTGGATGGGTAATGTCTTTAATATCGCGCCGGTAACCTTATCAGAAAATGTCCTGGCACCCGTCGTAGGTTAGGTCAACCTGGGAGCCTAGGTCTGTAGACAAATGCTGGCCTTGAAGGGGAATCGAACTTATGGCCGGCAGGCGATCGTGCTAGCCACATAACTATCACGGCACTCGTGGTGATGTTATTATCAACCAACCAGCCATCCAATCAACCTAACAATGAACCTAACAATCAACCAGACAGCCAACCAGACAGCCAACCAGACAGCCAACCAGACAGCCAACCAGACAGCCAACCAGACAGCCAACCAGCCGACCAACCAACCAGCCAGCCAGCCAGCTAGCCAGCCAGCCAACCAACCTCCCAACCAACCAACCAACCAACTAACTAACTAACTAACTAACTAACTAACTAACTAACTAACTAACTAACTAACTAACTAACTAACTAACTAACTAACTAACTAATTAAATGACTGACTGGTGGACTGACTGACTGACTAACTGACTGACTGACTCGACGTGTTAGATTCATTTACAACCAGAGTGGGACGGGAGCAGTAATAGCATTGATATACTTTGAGATCTGCTGATGAAAATGTAGCTCTACTGAGTGCCGTGACGTCACTTCTGTTAACCAGTGCTCAATATCCACAGAGCACTTGACAGACAAACGTGCTTTCCGTTTACTGTACTTAACCAACCGTTGCTGAGACTGACAGAAGCGGTTACGATACTCGCGTGTAAACCGATTTATGCAAACGAGAAGACTTGCATTCCTGCAGTAATATCGACAGATAAATATATGACACACGGAAATAAGAGAATTCAGGTGGCCAGAAAAATGACGCATATTACCAACTGGACAAATGAGAACTATTATCAATGTTCAGATCTCTCTAGCTGCAATTTCACATGTTTAATAAACTAAAGATAAAACATACTAGTGTGCGTAACTGTAGAAGTGATAAAATGGAACACTCATTGCATGAGTATCCTACATATGCAGAATCGAAACAAATATTTTGGCTGACAACCGTTCCATTAAAGGAGAAACTCTATGGGGATGCCCACAAGCTTAAGCTGACTGCCGCTTTCCTTGCATTCATTCACATTGATGTTAGAAGGTCAGAGTTCATTCACACTAATGTTAGAAGGTCAGAGTTCATTCATATTGATGTTAGAAGGTCAGAGTTCATTCATACTGATGTTAGAAGGTCAGAGTTCATTCGTATTGATGTTAGAAGGTCAGAGTTCATTCACATTGATGTTTGAAGGTCAGAGTTAATTCACATTGATGTTAGAAGGTCAGAGTTCATTCACACTGATGTTAGAAGGTAAGCGTTTATTCACATTGATGTTAGTAGGTAAGCGTTAATTCACATTGCTGTTAGAAGGTCAGCGAAGAAGAACAAGAAGTATGTTGTGTATTAACTAATTCAATGCCGAAGGATTATGTATCTCCAAATATGACGTCCCATTTGGACAGAAGGACGATATATCGCCATACTAGCGTCATAGTCTTACTTATTATTTTTCATGGTGTCTTCTGCAGTTCCAATGCTCAGTGAACGGAATTTACATTATAATACATTTTCCTGTGATCGTGTACCATGTTTTGTCCAAACCTCCTTGTTGCTTGACACTGAATCAGTCAAGGATTCATTCTATTGCTGTACTATATGTTGAACTATTTCTGTAGAGTTATCCTGACATGATATAACGAAATAACCCAGACAATACATTGTACAATGTAGTTTTGTTGTAACGTTCGCTCGCTTTGAACTCAAGCGTAGTCCATAAACGTGATACTATTTCTGGTGCACTGGGCTGATTTTTGCATGTGGATTAGCTTTCCCTTAGTGTCCCTCGCCATCTGGCGAACACACTACGACTTCGGAGGTACTTGTAATTTACGTCCCCAAGTCAAGGACGAGAAGTCAACATTTTAGTCCAGCTGACCGGTGTTGGGGTTTACCGGCTCAGCACGCCAGAAGTCCTCCGTACAATGTATTGTTTGCCTTCATTATACTGTCATCCACTGTCTATAGTACCTTGCGGTCTAGGACAGGGAGGTCTTGAGCCGAAGGAATTAAGGTCACCTGGCAAGTGCAGTCGCCACGAACTGTGCAGGTTAGGGTTTTCTTTTCGCTCTCGACAGAAAAAAAAATACCCCACACCTTACCGAGGATTCGAACCCGGATCTCCCTATGGAGAACACAACATTCTTAGCCACTCGGCCAGTTGATCCTTTTTTATACAATATCCTATAATACACCAGAATAAAATTTTGGGGAACTGCGGTAAAGCTGTGGAAATGTAAACACTATAAAATAACACAAAGTCCTTGTGAATTAATGTAGTCACAGGAGGATCTTCTTCTGTACTATATGTTGTGTTTTGTTCATGTATTTGTTTGCTGATGAAGCCTAGTAGCCGCAACGTCCTTATGTGTCGTAGTTCTGTTCTGTAGAGCTGCATTACTTTGCTTTGTGTTATTTTCATTTCATTGACACCTTGCCGTCTTGACAGACGATAGTTTGTGCTTTAAAAAGGCATAATAACTTTTATCTATGGCGGTAGCGAATGTGACTGACAAGGCCAATTCGCACTGTAAATGTTCGTTCACAGTGAGTACATGTGAACACATAGTCATTTCCACCATCATGCACCATCTTACGTCTCACAAGCTCGGCGTGTGACTTATCTGCATTATTTTCTCCTTTGTCTTTATTCTATTTCTGATCTTTGCCCTCCATGCAACACGTTCAGCAGCGACTTGCTCCCACTGTGCCTGTATCAATCATGTCCCGCTTACACACATCTTTATATCGGAGTAGAGGCCGACCCTGAGATCTCTTACCCATCTGTAATTCACCAAAAAAGATGTCCTTTGATATTCTACCATCATCCATCCTCCTAAGATGTCCTATCCATCTAAGTCTACGAAGACTGAGCATGGAATAAACCGTCACACAACCTGATCTTTCCAATACTTCAGTATTTGTGATTTTGTCTTGCCACTTAATACCAAGAATTCTTCGCAGACATAGCATATGAAATCTGTTTAAACGTTTCTCTTGGTGTGAATAAGTTGTCTAGGTTTCACTGCCATAAAGATAAGTACTATGGACACAGGCTTGATAGACAAGGACTTTTGTTTTGGCAGTAAGCTTCCTGTTCTCCCAGACTCTTTTTCTTAAACTGTTCATTGTTGTTGCTGCCTCCCAATCCGGATGTTGATTTCCTGATTTAGGGATAAATTGCTATTTACCACTGATCCTAGATATGTAAAATAGTCTACCATCTCTAGTTCGGCGTCGTCAATAAAGATTGTTGGTACCCCATCTGCACCCTGTGACATAATCTGTGTCGTCTTTTTGCTAATTGTTAAACCAAATTCAGAACAAGCATTGGAGAATGTGTGTTATTTTACAGTGTATAATATAAAATCAGGAAAACAATCAAGGGAGATAACCTGGTATTATGGACATAATTACTTTTCCACGCAATGTACTCCCTTAGTGAGCTGAAACACAGACGTCACAAACAATATGTTGCACGATTTATTGCCTGGTTTAGTTTGCTGCATCTCGTGCATACTGCAGAGTTATATATCGTATGTAGTGAACAAATGAATAATACTTAAGCTGCAATAGTTAAAACACATAGTCATAGATAATGTTCGAATGTGGAACATTTGTTAACACCACAGTAATTTCAAATTTATCACGAACTTTTCTTGTTTGTATAGAACCGGCTAACTGCCTACTTGCTAACTACTCACAATATTTGAGCTATCGTTGATTGTTCGTCGGTTACAGTATATACGAAACGCCTTTTCTGTTTTTTTTTTTTTTTAACGTTGTGATCATAGTTAATGACATGTTGAGAAATCGACGAAGAAGGTGGTTTATAGCCTTTCGACAGCTCAGGGATTCCTGAAGCCATTAACTGATCCTGATTCCATTAACTCTCTTTCCCACCCATATTAATGTATGTTCGGCTGTTCGATTTGCCAATTGTCTTTCCCTTCTACCGATGTAAGTTGCTTGACACTCACACTGAAATTGATCAATGTAGTTTGATTTGGGTACCCTGCTTGATGATTCTTTGTTGTTTCTCCTTCTTTGGTTCCAGTCATTACCTTTGGTTTACTGATGCTAATTTTCATGCTATGTTCCGTACACACGTCGTTTAGACCAGTGGTTCTCAACCGGTAGGGGAATCCCTCCGACCCCAAGTGGGAACTTTAGGGCGTCCAGGTGGGGAGGAGGGGGGGGGGGAGAGAATTAAGATGGTTTTCAAGATCGTGTTAATACAAGAACCGATAACTTGATATTATTTCTCCCTCCATACTTTATAGTTCTGTACTTCTCGCCCTTCTGAAATTCATATTATAACGTAAGTAGACTCGCAAATAACGTTTTATGTAGACTTGTTCTTGTATGTGTTATTAAATTTAGCTTCCATTTTTACGTATACTGCGCAGGGGACCCGGGGGGGGGGGGAATTTATTATGGAGGAAATACGAGAGCGGGGGGGGGGGGGGGGGGGGGGGGGGCGATATTCTGAACATATGGTGAAGGGGTGCATGGACCAAAAATGGTTGAGAACCACTGGTTTAGACTATCCATGTAGTGTTGTAATTCTACTTCTGATTGTGCTATTAGTGCTTGATCGTCGGCAAAAAGAAGTTCTTTAATGGTGCAATTTGCCGTAGGTCCTCCTTGTGTGTTCTGTTCGACAACACCATATGATATAATTCCCTGATCATCCGATGTCTGATGGTTGATGCGGGTAATATCAGGCTTTCATGCACTTCATTTAAGTACAACATATTTGTTTTCCTTCCCTCGCTCACTTTGAACTCAAGGGTTGTCCATACACACGCTCCTACTTCTCCTGCACTGGACTACTTTTTACATTTGGATTAGCCTTCCTTATTACCAGCGTCCCTCGCCAACTGGCGTACCAACTCCGACTTCACAGGTAATTTAAGTCCCTAAGTCAGTAATTTACGTCCCTAAGTCAGGACGAGAAGTCAATATTTTTGTCCAGCTCACCGGTGTAGGGGTTGAACCCGCTACCTCGGCATCAGCACACCGGATGTTTAAGAGCTAGCGTTCTTATTCACTCTGCCATGCTGAACCCCGTATATAAGACTAAATGGTTTGGTCACCTCACAAGAATGCCCTGCCACCATCTGCCACAAAGAGCTACCTTGAAGAAGTATAATAGATACAGAGCAAGGGGAAGACTACGTTAAAGTTGGAGCGATGGTGTATAAAACAACCTTAGTGAAATGAATACCAACGTACAAACAGCATTATATAGAGAGCATAACATATCTTTACAGCTCCCTCGCCTACTGTTCCTCTCCTACTCCCAAACATATTATGAAGAAGAAGAAAAAGAAGAAGGAGAAGAAGAAGAAGAAGAAGAAGAAAATGAAGAAGGAGGAGGAGGAGGAGGAGGAGGAGGATGGAAGAAGAAGAAGAAGAAGAAGAAGAAGAAGAATGAGGAGGAGGAGGAGGAGGACGAAGAAGAAGAAGAAGAAGAAGAAGAAGAAGAAGAAGAAGAAGAAGAAGAAGAAGACGAAGAAGAAGGAGGAGAAGGAGAATAGAGGAAGAGAGGAGGAGAAAGAAGAAGAAGAAGAAGAAGAAGAAGAAGAAGAAGGAGGAGGAGGAGGAGGAGGAGGGGGGAGGATGGGGGAGGGGGGAGGAGGAGGGGGAAGAAGAAGAAGAAGAAGAAGAAGAAGAAGAAGAAGAAGAAGAAGAAGAAGAAGAAGAAAGAAGAAGAAGAAGAAAAGAAGAAGAAGAAGAAGAAGAAGAAGAAGAAGAAGAAAAAAAGAAGAAGAAGAAGAAGAAGAAGAAAGAAGAAGAAGAAAGAGAAGAAGAAGAAGAAAGAAGAAGAAGAAGAAGAAGAAGACGAAGAAGAAGAAGAAGAAGAAGAAGAAGAAGAAGAAGAAGAAGAAGACGAAGATTAATGACAGAAAAAAAACTGAAGTTTGGTTATTACAAAGGAAAAGATTATACATACCTAAACGCAAGATCAAAGTGCATGAAAACAAAACAACTCAATCTATTTAAGTATTTGGGTACTTTTATGATCCCCTAAATATCGGTGGTCATAACACACCAGAGATTTGGTATGCTTATGATACAGTATTGCTATCCACAACACAGAATGGTATAGAAAACCTAACAACCTCAACCCAATTGAATAGTGAAAATCACAACTCATATCTTAACATTGCAAAAATAAAGATAATGTATACAGAGAAAACTACCATGGAGAAAGAAATATATGTTAATGAGAAAAAATTGGAAGTGGTGGAACATTTTAAATAGCTTGGGTCATTGATTACCAACAATGGTGACACAATGAAAGAAGTTAAAAGACGAATAGCTTTTGCTCTTCACAGACTAAACCAACTGAATAAATTGTGGAGAGGGACAGATAGGACTACGAAAATCAGATTTTTAAGAGCATCCATCTTTCCCATTGCAACATACGCCTGTGAGACCTGGACACTTACTAAACAAGCTGAACAGAGCATAAATGCATTTGAATATACATGTTATAGACGAGTTCTAAGAATATCTTGGAGAAAAGAACAAATGCATCCATACTTCAAGAGCTGAATATTGAAGAAGGTTGGCTAGTAAAGACGATAAAACAAAGAAAATTGAAATATTTTGGTCACTTGAAACTTCACGAAAGTTTGGAGAGAACAATAATGGAGGGGTATATGCCTGGGAAGAGAGGAAGAGGAAGGCCAAAGAGAAGATGGATGTGGCGGATGATCTCCAGATGGGTGTATCAGACGCGGGACATCTTGCTTATGATCGAGAGGTTTTCCGGAAGGTTGTTATGGGAGCGAGGTTCTGCAAAGGACATGCTACTGAATGAATGAATGAATGAATGAATGAAAGAATGAATGAATGAATGAATGAATGAATGAATGAATGGATACTTTAATGACAGCAGATGGAAGATGTGTTAAGGAAGTTGAATGTATTCTAGTCCTTGCAAAGGCAGCATTTCACAAGATAAAGAATAGTATCTGCAGTTTATCCTTTTCAATCGAAGTGAAGAAAAGCATTCTTAAGACTATACTGAGCCAATCCTGATGCATGAAAGTAAATCATAGACAATTAGGAACAAGTGAGGAATTATGTGGGGATTGGTGATATGTTTTTTTTTTAGATACAATAAAAATAAGAACATCAAGGATGGATAGAAAGAGCAATGAAGAAAACTTGAAAGCAGTTAACTCGCAAAGAGAACTGGTTACTCACATCAGAAGAAGGCAGTCCACATTCTGTAGGCTTGTCATGAGATGAGGAAAGCTGAAGTATGTCGTCACAACGGGAAAGTTGAGGGGAAGAGAGGCAGAGGAGACCAAGAGAGAAGATGTTGGACGGTTCGAAATAATTTCATGGAGGAACATCAGAATCACAAATGACTTGCAGTACACGAGACAGGGGGCCATGGACAGGCATGATCACCAACTCACCATGGCATGGGCTATAAGAAGTGGTTTCTACAGATTCCATTTCAATGTAAACGGATACCCTAAAATGTAATATAGTCTTTCCTCATAGATGAAAAAAGAAGAATCACAAAGTGCATCAACTCTGTGGGACAGGCGAGGATCCAAACGTATGTATACGAGCATCACACGCCATATACTGGTAAATATTCATTTGTGGGTTAGTTTTCTAGTTTTGACCCAAATGTATGTATACGAGAATCACACACTATATACTCGTAAATATTCCTTTGTGGGTTAGCTCTCTAGTTTTGACCCAAATGTATGTATACGAGAATCACACACTATATACTCGTAAATATTCCTTGTGGGTTAGTTTTCTAGTTTTGACCCAAATGTATGTATACGAGAATCACACACTATATACTCGTAAATATTCCTTTGTGGGTTAGCTCTCTAGTTTTGACCCAAACGTATGTATACGAGAATCATACGCCATATAAACATTTCTTTGTTGGCACGCTTCCTCTCTTGTGGCTGGCTTTCTTTTGCAATTGTGCCAGGGCAGTGGTTTATTCGGCCTGATCTGTTCAATATCCAAATTGAGAAGTGATTTTCGCCGTGCGTAATTCGTAACAAGTCCTAATTTTTACATCTTATTTGAAAAGGCAAGGCGTCCAATCTACTACCAGGATCAAGTTGAACTGGGAATATACCAACCCTTTCTTATTGTGTAAAACCCCATACCGTGCACATTGTGAATCGTGTCAGATGCCCTCATGCAGGAAGTCTCTTCCTCCCTCCTCCACTACTCTCATGTTGCTATGACAACCCGTAGGCTCATGGCGTTATTGACCGTTGGCTCCTTGACACCTGCTCCAGAGACATTTCCGGTCTGGCCGCATTGTTATAACCACGCAACGGTATTCGACTACACACATGTCAAGACCACAACAAGAACACAGGCGAATAACTTATATATATATATATATATAATATATATATATATATATATTATATATATATATATATATATATATATATATATATATATATATATATATATATTTGGACGTATATATATCATATTTATGTAAAGTTTTTCATGTAGTTGTATCCGTGTGTTTGTTGTCTGAGTGCTGACGAAGGCTTTGACCACAACGCTCAATTTGTTACTTGTGATCGTGTTGAAGTAGAAATGGCCATTCGAGCTGGGGGTGAAAGTCGTACTTGTCATCCACCCCACTGCTTCCCCTATTTCTTGGTACATGTAACCCACCCCACTGCTTCTCGTATTTCTTGGTACATGTAACCCACCCCACTGCTTCCCCTATTTCTTGGTCTTGATGTTCTTTACGTGTTGGCTATTTTAAGCGGGGTTAATTACGGTATGGTTGTGAACACTCAATGAGCAATACTAACATCAAGAATTTATGGTTAGTTTAATTAAAGTCGGGTTAACTAAAGATGTGAACACTGAGCGAGCAATACTAACATCAAGACGTTATGGCCTGCCAGCCAGCCAGCCAGTCATCCATCGATCCGTTCATCCATCCATCCATCCATCCATCCATCCATCCATCCATCCATCCATCCATCCATCCATCCACCCACCCACCCATGCATTAATCCATCTAACTAATCATCCATCCATCCATCCATCCATCCACCCATGCATCAATCCATCTAACTAATCATCCATCCATCCATCCATCCATCCATCCATCCACCCACCCATGCATTAATCCATCTAACTAATCATCCATCCATGCATCAATCCATCTAACTAATCATCCATCCATCCATCCATCCATCCATCCATCCATCCATCCATCCATCCATCCATCCATCCATCCATCCAACCAACCAACCAACAAGCCAACCAACCCACACACCAACACACTTCTTTCTACGTCTGTAGTTGTTGAAATTTCACAACTTGACACCTCAAGCACAGTATTTTCCTCGAAAGTACCGTTACCCAGTTTCTAAAGGAAGGTGATACATAACAGAAAAGAAACCCACCTCCGGCATCAGCCTTTGAACTTGACATTTTGGCTGGGCGATCAGCACCTGTCGGACACCGGCAACTGGTGGATCTGATAGTTTAACTCTGATGGACAAACAAAGGTCCCAGTTAAAATTGTCAAAGCGAGGTCACCGAGGAACAGTTCTGTAAAAACTAATATTGCTAACTATAATTATTCGAATGAAACACACAATATGACCAAGAAGAATGGCGAATGAATAAAAAGCACACATATACAGTTCGACCGAAGCCTTTATCAACGCGACAGCAAAAACAAAACGATGATAAATATTTAAACGAATAATACACATATGCACTTCCCTAGGTGCTTATCCGACCTAGGAATATTTTAACTGACAAACGAGTATAAATGCAGTTTTGTACGCCTCAATATTGTTACAATATGCATTCATAATATAATAAATGCTGCTTTAAGTGGCAAGATTTCGAGCCATATAATTTATATACCGGTAATAGTTTGAAAACCACAAGTTTTTCGAATTACTGTATGCGATCTTCAAGAATGTTTAGTGTGATAACACATCTTCAACTATGAGTTCATAATGGGATTCACAGCCGTCATATCGTAAAATAGATACACGGTAATGAAACCCCCATGCTGATGGTGCCGTGGGGGTTGTTATGTGATAGGTCTTCACACATTCTAGGTCACGGTATAACATGGTGAGGTGGCTGGTTCCCTTCCTCGTCGCTTTTCCTAATAGAGAATACACGAATGTTCTCTATCTTGTCGTTGTTTCTTCTTTAACAATTCCTAGAAGTTCCCCCTTTCTCTCCTTTTTCTTCCTAGACAAGTCCCAGAAGTTCCCGTCTTGCCGACTCTCCTTCCTAGACAATTCATAGAAGTTATACGTCTCTCTCTCTCTCCCTCTCTCTCTCTCTCTCCTCTCTCTCTCTCTCTCTCTCTCTCTCTCTCATCTCTCTCTCTCTCTTCTCTCTCTCTCTCTCTCTCTCTCTCTCTCTTCTCTCTCTCTCTCTCGCTTTCCTTCCTAGACAATTCCCAGATGTCATTTTCTTGTCGTCTTTCCTTCCTAGACAATTCCTGGATGCCATTTTCCTGTCGCTTTCCTTCCTATACAATTCTCAGATGTAATTTTCTTGTCGCTTCTCCTTCTTAGGCAATTCCCAAATGTTTTTATTTCTTGACGCCTGTACTTCCTAGACAATTCCTAGACGATATGTTCTTGTCTTCTTATTTCCCAGTTGTCATCTTTTATTCTATGAACATACTCCAATTGTCTTATTTATTCTGTGAATAAATACTCCAACTGTCTTCCGTTATTCTGTGAACATACTCCAATTGTCATCTTTAATTTCTGTGAACATATTTCAACTGTCGTTTTATTCTGTGAATATACGCTAATGTCTATTTAGTCTGTGAACATATTCCAGTTTTCTTTATTAATCTCTGAATATACACCATTGTTTTTTTTTTTTAAATCTGAGAACATACTCCAATTGTTTTTTTTTAAAAATTCTTTGCAAATACTCCATCTGTCTTCCTTTATTCTGTAACATACTCCGATTGTCTTTTTCTAATTCTGGTGAACATACTCCCTCTGTCGTCCTTTATTCTGTAAACACACTCAAACTGTCTTCCTTTAGTTTGTGAACATACTCCAACGGCTTCCATTCTGTGAACATACTCCAATGTCTTCTTTATTCTGTGAACATACTCCAACTGTCTTCCTTTATTCTGTGAACATACTCCAACTGTCTTCCTTTATTCTGTGAACATACTCCAATTGTCTTCCTTTATTCTGTAAACAGACTCCAATTGTCTTCCTTTATTATGTAAACATACTCCACGGAGACGAGGATGATATAAAGTGACGTGGCTTCCAGTTTCACACAGTCTAAAATGGTACAGGGAAATATTATGTGAAGTAAAGGCGACCGGCGTGATGTCGACCACTCACCCACTAAGTGCCCAGTGGTCTATGCAAATAGTTGGTTAGCACCATGTACCCAAAAACGCTATAAGGCTTGAAATTGTCCTTAAAATATAGCCTTTTGTGTGGAAGTGTCCTTAAAATATAGCCTTTTGTGTGGAAGTGTCCTTAAAATATAGCCTTCCGTGTTGAAGTGTGTCTTTAAAATACAGTCTCCTATGTGGAAGTGTCTTTTAAATACAGCCTTCTGAGTTGAAGTGCCCTTAAAATACAGTTTTCTGTGTGGAAGTGCCCTTAAAATACAGCCTTCTGTGTGAAAGTGCCCTTAAAATACAGCATTCTGTCTGGAAGTTTCCTTAAAATACAGCCTTCTGTGTGGAAGTGTCCTTAAAATGCAGCCTCCTGTGTGGAAGTGTCCTTAAAATACAGCCTTCTGTGTGGAAATTTCCTTAAAATACAGCCTTCTGTGTGGACGTTTCTTTAAAATACAGCCTTTTGTGTAGAAATATCCTTTACATACAACCTTCTATGTAGAAGTTTTCTTAAAATACAGCCTTCTGTGTGGAAGTGTCCTAAAAATTCAGCCTTCTGTGTGGAAGTGTCCTAAAATTCAGCCTTCTGTGTGGAAGTGTCCTAAAAATTCAGCCTTCTGTGTGGAAGTGTCCTAAAAATTCAGCCTTCTGTGTGGAAGTGTCCTAATAATTCAGCCTTCTGTGTGGAAGTGTCCTAAAAATTCAGCCTTCTGTGTGGAAGTGTCCTTAAAATACAGCCTTCTGTGTGGAAGTGTCCTTAAAATAAGCCTTCTGTGTGGAAGTTTTCTTAAAATACAACCTTATGTGTGGAAGTGTCCTTAAAATACAACCTTATGTGTGGAAGTGTCTTAAAAATACAACCTTCTGTGTGGAAGCGTCCTTAAAATACAACCTTCTGTGTGGAAGTGTCCTTAAAATAAGCCTTCTGTGTGGAAGTTTTCTTAAAATACAGCCTTCTGTGTGGAAGTGTCCTAAAAATACAACCTTCTGTGTGGAAGTGTCCTTAAAATAAACCTTCTGTGTGGAAGTGTCCTTAAAATACAGCCTTCTGTGTAGAAGTGATCCTTAAAATACAGCCTTCTGTGTGGAAGTGTCCTAAAAATACAGCCTTCTGTGTGGAAGTGTCCTAAAAATTCAGCCTTCTGTGTGGAAGTGTCCTTAAAATACAGCCTTCTGTGTGGAAGTGTCCTTAAAATACAGCCTTCTGTGTGGAAGTGTCCTTAAAATACAGCCTTCTGTGTGGAAGTGTCCTTAAAATACAGCCTTCTGTGTGGAAGTTTCCTTAAAATACAGCCTTCTGTGTGGAAGTGTCCTTAAAATACAGCCTTCTGTGTGGAGTTTCTTAAAATACAGCCTTCTGTGTGGAAGTGTCCTAAAATTCAGCCTTCTGTGTGGAAGTGTCCTAAAAATTCAGCCTTCTGTGTGGAGTGTCCTACAAATTCAGCCTTCTGTGTGGAAGTGTCCTAAAATTCAGCCTTCTGTGTGGAAGTGTCCTAAAATTCAGCCTTCTGTGTGGAAGTTATCCTTAAAATACAGCCTTCTGTGTGGAAGTGTCCTTAAAATAAGCCTTCTGTGTGGAAGTTTTCTTAAAATACAACCTTATGTGTGGAAGTGTCCTTAAAATACAACCTTATGTGTGGAAGTGTCCTTAAAATACAACCTTCTGTGTGGAAGCGTCCTTAAAATACAACCTTCTGTGTGGAAGTGTCCTTAAAATACAACCTTCTGTGTGGAAGTGTCCTTAAAATAAGCCTTCTGTGTGGAAGTTTTCTTAAAATACAGCCTTCTGTGTGGAAGTGTCCTAAAAATACAACCTTCTGTGTGGAAGTTTTCTTAAAATACAACCTTCTGTGTGGAAGTGTCCTTAAAATACAACCTTTTGTGTAGAAATATCCTTTACATACAACCTTCTATGTAGAAGTATTCTTAAAATACAGCCTTCTGTGTGGAAGTGTCCTAAAAATTCAGCCTTCTGTGTGGAAGTGTCCTAAACATTCAGCCTTCTGTGTGGAAGTGTCCTAAAAATTCAGCCTTCTGTGTGGAAGTGTCCTAAAAATTCAGCCTTCTGTGTGGAAGTGTCCTAAAAATTCAGCCTTCTGTGTGGAAGTGTCCTAAAAATTCAGCCTTCTGTGTGGAAGTGTCCTTAAAATACAGCCTTCTGTGTGGAAGTGTCCTTAAAACACAACCTTCTGTGTGGAAGTGTCCTTAAAATAAGCCTTCTGTGTGGAAGTTTTCTTAAAATACAACCTTATGTGTGGAAGTTTTCTTAAAATACAGCCTTCTGTGTGGAAGTGTCCTTAAAATACAACCTTCTGTGTGGAAGTTTTCTTAAAATACAGCCTTCTGTGTGGAAGTTTTCTTAAAATACAGCCTTCTATGTGGGTGCTAATTCTGGACAACTAGAATTAGTGAAGAAACTAGGGAAGTTGAGATGTGGGATTAGAAACAATGTTGAGCTGGGGGAAGTAGAGATGTGGATATGGAAACCATGTTGACAATATCGTGAACAGAGAAGAATGTTGAGAGTATTGTGAACACTGAAGAATATTGAGAATATCCTGAACAGAGAAGAATGTTAAGAATATCGTGAACAGAGAAGAATCTTGAGAATATCGTGGACAGAGAAGAATGTTAAGAATATCGTGGACAGAGAAGAATGTTAAGAATATCGTGGACAGAGAAGAATCTTGAGAAAATCGTGAACAGAGAAGAATGTTGAAAATGTCGTGGACAGAGAAGAATGTTGAGAATGTCGTGGACAGAGAAGAATGTTGAAAATGTCGTGAACAGAGAAGATGACCAGCGAAGAGGTAGTGATCACTGTAGATGTTACCAGATCCTCACTCTTAGCCACAAGGAAAAGACACATGAAATGTATAGAGAGGGTATCATCGATTGAAGGGGTAGCATAGTGAGATTAGCCCTCAATGGAAAATATTAGAGAAAGGAGACAGAGGAAGACAACGAAAGCGTATCATCACCATCAAGTGCCATGCCGATAAGCATGGGCGATCATATTTCGCCATCTCACACTGCCTCCAGAGTGGCATGAGTAACGGTGAAACTGTTGGCATAAGATAAAAATATCTACAACACCAACTTAACCAAATATGACATGACAGAGAAGATTGGAGAGTAGGGATCGCTGATGTGTTCTTCAGACCAAGCAGAAGACGAAGACGAAGGAGGAGGAGGAGGAGTAGAAGAAGAAGAAGAAGAAGAAGAAGAAGAAGAAGAAGAAGAAGTTATGTATCTCCACATAGCAACTATTTACCTTCAAGGCTCTATAGAACGGAAGCAACAACAAGTATACAAAAGAAGAATTCATTTAGCTTACCTTAAATATAAGAACCGTATACCAAATTTAACGATACTACCAACTTTTCCTACATAGTAAAGTAGAGTTTAACGCTTAACGTGTGGACAATTATAAACTATCCCCGTTTATTAACGGACATCTACGGATATCTCATCGTCCTTATAAACTTCAACGTGTGCACAACTTTGTAACGGCCAAGCACATTTGGTTACACCGTGTCAGGTTGAAGTTGTAGAAGAAGCGGCCTTTATTGATGACTATTGGAAAGTAAATTACTGGAGCAGAAGTTGTGAATCGCTTGACTGATTCTGACTTTAGACGTAGATAAAATCTTTGGTGTAGATATATATAAATGTGATAATAATGACAGCACGTAAGGTTATACAAGGTCATTTGCCGACATACTTATGTGTTACATGTGTATGTTGTCACGCCAGTGTGCATTGCATCGCTAGAGTATCAACTCTGAAGTTGAGGCTCAATTCAAATTTGTACGAAGATTTAATTTTGCTTTACATTTGGATATCTGGAGGGTTGAAGTCACGGTGAGACTGACAAATGGGCATTCATTCATCATCTCATTTCATCTTATTCCTCTTGTACAATGGGGTGTCGAGGTGAAGCAAACAGCGGGAGAATGCCCGTTTATGGACTTTATATGTCGAGATTCCCAAGTTTTCTCTTATTCCCTCTGTCTATCGTTTTACAAAAAGTACCTTACATTTTATTTCAATGTTTCATGTTTGTTCAAAATGAACAAGTTTCCAGATTATTATGTGTTTCTCAAATTAATTGTTATATGTCAGTTTTGTGTGTGGATGTCTGTGTGTATGTGTGTGCGTGCGTGTGTGTGTGTGCGTGCGTGCGTGCGTGCGTGTGTGTGTGTGTGTGTGTGTGTGTGTGTGTGTGTGTGTGTGTGTGTGCAGGTTATAAAGATATTGCAAAATGAGGTCAAGAAGAGAATTCTTAAGAGTTTTATTGAAGAATTCCAACGTATGGAAGGGAATCATGGACAACATATGGACAAGTGAGAAATGATATAGAAACTGTAACTATGTGGTTTTACAGAAGAATGGTGAGAGTACTCCATGGGTGTTGTGATTATTTTTAGTGCTCGCGTCTAAGTCTTTGATTTATTCGTTCCCTCTTCTATCTGTCCTTCTCTCTTGCTCTCGCCTCCTCTTTCTATCTTCCCTCTTTATCTTTCCTCTTTCTCTCCTCGCTCTCTTCACATCAGGATCTCTAGTCCTCCCTCTCTTTTCTCCTCTCTCTTCTCTGACATCCGTCCATCCCTACCTTATTCCCTTTATCCCTCCCCCTCTCCATCCATCCATCCATCCATCCATCCATCATGCATCCATCCATCCATGCATCCATGCATCCATGCATCCATCCATCCATGCATCATCCATCCATGCATCCATCCATCCATCTTTCCATATATCCACCGACCCACCACTCACCGCCTGCCTGCCTGCCTGCCTGCCTGCTTGTGCTGCCTGCCTGTCCTGTCTGTCTGTCTGTCTGTCTGTCTGTCTGTCTGTCTGTCCCCACTCCTCTTACATCACTCTCCCTTCCCCTCTCTTCACACACACACACACACACAAATCTACTTAATGTGTATCCATCCACGCCCACACATCAATAGAGAACCCCGCGGTAAATCCTATTAACACCTTTAGAAACCGCAACTGTTACAGACAAGCACTTCAGCCCAGACATGACGCCTCAAACCCCCACCCTCTCTAAGGGAACATTACACGGTACCAGGTATACATTACTTAACATGGTTGGTTGTCACCAGGCATCCACCACCACGTCACCTCTGCGTGCGACCCGAACAGCCAAATTAAGCAAGTACCAAATGTGGACCTTTGACTGGATTCATAATCTGTATCGGAGGTTAAACTTAAGACGTTACAGGTGTACACTTTTCAGAAAGATTAAAGTGTTGGGATTAAGTTGGTTATTTGGTCTCTCTCTCTCTCTCTCTCTCTCTCTCTCTCTCTCTCTCTCTCTCTCTCTCTCTCTCTCTCTCTCTCTCTCTCTCTCTCATTCTCTGCCTTTCTTTCCCCCTTGCTCCATTTCCCCACTCTCCATCTTCTCTCTCTATTTCTCTCTTACACACTCACTCACTCACTCACTCACTCACTCACTCACTCACTCACTCACCTCACGCACGCACACACGCACGCACCCACCCACCCACCCACTCACTCACTCACTCACTCACTCAGTCACTCACTCACTCACTCACTCACTCTTGCTCCATCTCTCTCTATTTCTCTCATTCTCCTCTTACCCTCCTCCCCTCTCTCTCTCTCTCCTCTCATCGATCTTTCAAATCTCTCCAAGAATGTTAAACGCAAAAACAAAAAAGCAACGGAAGCTAAGGATTTACGGTGACATAGAAAGTAAGAGGGAAGAGCTAACAGTAAAGACTGACATCATGTGACCACCCACACAAAGGCTCTTTGGGATACAATTAGATTCCTGGGTTGAAACACATCTCCATGGCACTCTCTAATGCTGGGTTAATGGTTCAGCGTGGTGAACTCGTTAGCGACGTTGATAAGGAGGTGCGCTTATAATGTCATTACCACGGTCGGACGTGGCTTCGACGCTTGGGGTCATCTCCTGCTAAAGTGAGGGTACGACCGGTCACCTGTTCCTCCTTGCTCTCAGATCTATACAATATGGTGACCCTATCACATCAGAGACCCTAATCAGCATACATTATGAAATTATCATATGAACCACCAGGAAACTGGTATACCAAAAGAAGATGAACCACAAGAATTCAGTATTCAAGAAGAAGAACGAACGAATGAACGAACTTTATTTTAAAAGGGTCACAAATTGGGTACGCGGTTGTTTGAGATAGATGGATAGAAGGACCATCAATTTTGAAGATGGAGGTTCAGAATGCTCTTAACCATATGAAAACTGGCAAGACCCACGGTTCAGACAGTGTCACAACAGAAATTATTAATGCTATAGAAGAATACGGAATAGATAAAGTTACAGACTGCTGAAAGCAATATATGATACTGGAGATATACCTCATGAATTATGTAATTCTGTATTTATTACAATCTCAAAAAAAATCAGGGGGACTTGGATTGTGATCAACATCAAACAATTAGTATAATGATTCACACCACGAAGATATTGCTAAGAATTATCATGCAAATAGTTAGGAAGAAAATACAACCTGAAATAGGAGAATAACAATTTGGATTTGTAGAAGGTAAGGCACAGTAAATGCTGCGTATATACTGAGAACAGTAATTGAACGTTCGATAGAAGTAAACAAAGATCTACACCTTTGCTTTATTGACTGCACAAAGGCTTTCCATAAAGTGAGACATGTCGACATGATAAGGATGCTTGAAGATCTACAAATTGATGGAAAAGACCTTAGACGTGAAAAAAAACAACATATATTGGAAACAACAAGTTGCCATACGAATTGATAATTAAGTAGGTCAATATCAGCCTGTTAAGAGAGCTGTGAGACAAGGATGTGTAATGTCTCCAGATCTGATTTTCCTGTACAGTGAAAATATTTTCAGAAATATAGAAGATATGGAAGGTACCAACATTGGGGGACGATACATCAATATAACATTATATATGCAGATAATATAGTCTTGATCGCAGACAATGAACATGAATTTAGTAGATGCGGTTGTTGCACATAGTGAACAACTAGGGTTAGAACTGAATTGTAAGAAGACACAGATTATGGTCGTCATTGGGAAGAAGGAAATACCACAATGTAATATACAAGTAAATGGGCATATTCTTAAACAAGTGAATCAGTACATTTATCTCGGAACAGTCATAACATCTGATGGGAGATGCCTTGAAGAGATTATAACAAGAATTGCCATTGTAGCCTTTTGCAAGATGAAAAACATACTGACCAATTAAAAAGATATCAATTGAAACGAGAAAAAAAAGTATTGAGGTGCTACATAGAACCTGTACTTTTGTATGGATGTGAATCGTGGACAATGAGCAGTCAAGCTGAAAAACATCTGATGGCTGTGGAAATGTGGTTTCTGAGGATAATGCAAAGAATACCATGGACAGACAGAAAAACCAATGAACAAGTCCTTCAAGAAACAAATGAAGATCGTAAACTGATTAGAGACATTAGACATAGACAGTCAAAAGTTTTGGGCATGTTATGAAAAGAGATTAATTGGAGATTTGGTGACAACTGGCAAGATCGAAGGGAATAGACCAAGGGGAAGACCGAGAAGTAAATGCCTGAATGGTTTAGCCATGGGCATGGTAGACACAGAATCACAGAGCTGATACACGAGTCTGGTGATCGAGTGATATGGCAAAACATGACACCCCCCCCCCCCCCCCGCTTATCGGCATGGCACATGATTGATTGATTGAGGCCCGTCTGACATTCGGTCCTTCCAATCACTCATCTTTCGTACATCATTTAACTAGTGCAGCTAAGTGAGTGAGTGAGTGAGTGAGTGAGTGAGTGAGTGAGTAGGAGTGTGTGTAAGAGAGAAATAGAGAGAAAAGAGGGGAAAGAAGGGGAGATGGAGAGAGAGAGGGAGGGAGATAGAGAGTGAGAGGGTGGGAGAGAATGGTTAGAAGACTGGTTATGAAGACAAACAAAACTGAGGACATTGAAATATTTGGGCATGTAAAAGAACTTGAATGTCTGGGGGAAAAAAGATAACTATTGAGATGAGCCAGAGAAGCGGATAAAAGGATAATCACAACGTACAAGGATTCAAGATGCTAGCAAGGAAGGGATGGCATCTGGCTCATGACAGACAGAACATTTGAAAGGCTGTTATGTTGAAAAGCTCTTCAAAGCCACGTTCTAGACATAGGATTCAAAATATCACTTTTGGACTAAGACCGTTAGGCTAAAACCGTTGGACTAGAACAGTTGAGTTAAAACAGTTGGACTAGAACAGTTGGACTAAAATAATTGGACTAGAACGGTTGGACTAGAACAGTTGGACTAAACCAATTGAACTAAAATAATTGGATTAGAACGGTTGGACTAGAACAGTTGGACTAGTACAGCTGGTCTAGAACAGTTGAACTAGAATAGTTGGACTAAACCAATTGAACTAAAATAATTGGACTAAAATCGTTTGGCTAAACAATTGGACTAAAATCGTTGGGCTAGAACAGTTGTCCTAAAATAGTTGCACTAGAATAGTTGGAGTAAAACAATTGGACTAGAACAGTTGGACTAGTACAGTTGGACAAGAACAGTTGGACTAGAACAATTAAACTAAGACAATTGGACTAAAACCGTTAGACTAAAACAGTTGCACTAGAGCAGTTGGACTTAAACAATTGGACTAGAACTTTTGGACTAAAACCGTTGGACTAACACCGCTTGACTATAACAGTTGGACTAAAACCTTTTGACTAAAACCGTTGGACTAAAACAGTTGGACTAAGAACGTTTGACTAAAACCGTTGGACTAAACCAGCTGGACTAAAACAGTTGGACTAAAACAGTTGGACTAAACCAGTTGGACTAAAACCGTTGGAGAGGACAAAAACCTTTGGACTAAAACAGTTGGACTAAAACGTTGGACTAAAACCGTTGGACTAAAACAGTTGGACTAAAACCGTTGGACTAAAACAGTTGGACTAAACCGTTGGACTAAAACAGTTGGACTAAACAGTTGGACTAAAACAATTGGACTAAAACCGTTGGACTATAACAATTGGACTAAAACAGTTGGACTAAAACCTTTTGACTAAAACCGTTGGATTAAACCAGCTGGACTAAAACAGTTGGACTAAAATAGTTGGACTAAACAGTTGGACTAAAATAGTTGGACTAAAACCGTTGGACAAAAACCGTTGGACTTAAACAGTTGGACTAAAACAGTTGGACTAAAACAGTTGGACTAAAACAGTTGGACTAAAACCGTTGGACTAAAACCGTTGGACTAAAACAGTTGGACTAAAACCGTTGGAATAAAACAGTTGGACTAAAACCGTTGGACTAAAACAGTTGGACTAAAACCGTTGGACTAAACCGTTGGACTATAACAGTTGGACTAAAAGTTTCACTAAAACCGTTGGACTAAAACCGTTGGACTATAACAGTTGGACTAAAACAGTTGGACTAAAACAGTTGGGCTAAACAGTTGGACTAAAATAGTTTGACTAAAACAGTTGGACTAGAACACAAGAACACTAATGAAGGTCTACTGGATAAAAGCGCTCGTTCTTACACACCTGGTGTGTTGACACCGATGTAGCGGGTTCCCACCTCTATCGATCATCTGGACTAAAATATTGATTTCTCGTCCTTGACTTGAGGACGTAAATTACAAGTACCTCAGAAGTCGGAGGAAAGGTTCATCTGATGGCGAGGGACACTGGTAATAAGGAAAGCTAATCCACACACCGGTCTCCCTGGCCTAGGTGTTTACGTCTTTTCTCCGTGGCCCCGAATACTCTCGTGAATAACGTGATGTGCGCGAGAAACGGTAGCGGTTCTCGCCTCGGTAACTTACGGGGTATTTGAGCCGGTCGCTCAGAAAGTAATGGCAAACTATTGAGTGTAATCCTGCCTAGTACATCAACAGCAGCTGAAAATGCTGTTGTTGACTGCAACGTCCTGTGGGGATATGCAACAACAACAAAATCCACACACAAAATCAGTCCACTCAACTAGAGGTATGGACTACGCTTGAGTTCTAAGCGAGCGAACACAAATAAAATAATATGGCCTTACCGTATAACTATCCAGCTCAGCGGAAATCAGCAACCATCGTCAGGTATCTCTCTAACTTCAAAACATTGTAAAAACAAATGAAAGGTTTCGTGCTCCGAACTACACTTCGAGCAGATAAACTGTTGTAATTGTACTGTTGTAAAGAAATGTTTCAAGTGATGTGTGTTACTCTACTGTCTGTTATCATCCACGTTGTGTGTTGTGAGAATTACTCACATCTGCGTGAAAATAAAGTAAAAAGTAGAATCGTGGTACCGAAACGAACAGGCAATTAGAAAGTCGAATAGAGGCCCTGGAGATGTAGATATACTGAAGAATATGCCTTATTTCATGGGGGAATAAAAAACAATCAAATACAGAAGTTCTAGAAAAACCTGGGATTAAAAAGAGTGTTGATGAAAGAAATAAAAAAAGAGTCAGGTTAAATATTTCGGAACGTTAAAGACATAACACTCTACAAAACATACTGGAGGGTAAGGTTAAAGGCAAGCGAGCAAGAAGTAGACAGATTCTTCTTCTTCTTCGTTCTTCTTCTTCTTCTTCTTCTTCTTCTTCTTCTTCTTCTTCTTCTTCTTCTTCTTCTTCTTCTTCTTCTTCTTCTTCTTCTTCTTCTTCTTCTTCTTCTTCTTCCTTCTTCTTCTTCCTTCTTCTTCTTCCTTTTCTTCTTCTTCTTCTTCTTCTTTCTTCTTCTTCTTCTTCTTCTTCTTCTTCTTCTTCTTCTTCTTCTTCTTCTTCTTCTTCTTCTTCTTCTTCTTCTTCTTCTCTTCTTCTTCTTCTTCTTCTTCTTCTTCTTCTTCTTCAGCGTTCCGAGCCATTGAGGTTCTTTGCTGCAGATACAATCCGTCTCCATTCGTCTCTCTGGTGGGACCTTCTCTTGCCAGTTGTTGATTCCAAGTGCTTGTAGGTCTGTATATATATTATCTCTCCACCGTCTTCTTGGTCTACCTCGGGGTCTGACGGTCATTTATTTCCTGAGTGTAAGCGAGTTTTGTTTCCCTATTATCTTCCATTCTTTCTATATGCCCCAGCCATTGTAGTCTATTAGCCGTCATATAGAAGCTTAATGTATGCAATATGGTGTTTGTTCATCAAGAATGATGTTGACCATTCATTCCATCTAGTGGTGAACGCTTGAAGCCATTAAGTGCAACCTATCCTTTACTATCATCTCCTGCAGGTCATTACATTAATGTACGACTATATACATCTTACATATCAATGATGCCGGTCTCCGTGGCTAAGGTCTTGCGGACGCGATTCGTGAGCATTTTACTGCTGTTGTTGATATCTTGGCAAGTTTACGTTTAGTAGTTTGCCATTGCTTTCTGAATGATTGGCTCCCATACCAACACGTTAAGATCCAGCGCGACAGTCTGTTGCCAAATAGGTCGCAGCCGTGTTTCGAACGCAAGTGGGTGGCGAGAGCACTGTATGGGTTACGTGATTATTGTTAGTGCTCGCGTCTAAATCTTTGATTGGTTCGTTCACTCCTCTATCTGTCCGTATCTCTCCTACTCGTCAGACCCAGCCAATCTGTCCGCCTGCTCGTGTCACACCACCACAGCATGACCTGAGGGAAAATCCAACAGATTCTCTCTATATTAGATTGTTGAGTGGAAGCCTACCACCCTGTGCGAAGCATGCCCATCTTCATCTTTCTCATAATTTGTGTGTCCGTTACAATCGCGACATGCGTGTGCTGTTTGCCCTCCAGCCAACGGATCGCCGCCGTGACTTCCCCCACCTCCATTCTCAAACTACATACATGTAGTGGTCTCATATGCTAGGTTCTAATGCACCAAACACCGTCCATCAACCTTCGTCACGAACCCCCATATTTTAGGCTGGGTCGACACCTTAGAGTCCAGGTCAAGTATTTAAAAAAAATCTGAATTGGTCCAGCTGTTGGTAGAATCCCTCACCACCTGGTCGGGAGGCGAGTCTCTGGCGACTACACTACGCGAAAAAACATGTTGCTGATTATATTTTTACCACATCTAGCACCCGAGCCAACACACATTCAGAGAGTAATGGTGGACTCGGTTGGTTGGCCAACACACGGGAAGACTGAGCTTTAACTCGCAAATCCGATATATCGCCGTAAGGTTGGTTGAACCTGACAGGTCCTGCATCTCTAGGGGGTTTCATCGTCGACAATCCGAACCAATGCTCAACGGGCGTCATAGCCTGTTATGTGCTTATAGTATGGGCTGAAATAATTGAACCTCTCCACACTACTTCATCCTAAATCTAGTCATCATCATCATTCAGTGCCTTGGCGGTGGGCGATATTGCTTCTCCACAAATTGCGATCTCCGACGGCATGAACCATTTCGTGTGTTGACTCCATACTGTGTCGTGATACAAGACTATCAAGCATTTTCACACGCTGTCTTTCTCTATCTCTCTTCCCACAAATCTGCGTTAGTTTTTTACGAAATGTTAAAAGAAAGCAATCAAAACTACTGAACGTAAATTACCTAGAGATCACAATAACAAAAAATAAAAAAGAAAACAAAATGCTGGTGTTGACTACAACGTCCTGTAAAGGATATGCAACTAACATTTTATTTAAACCTCGGCACTCTGTGCGCTATGTGATCTGTATCATACCGGCTGCCGTTACTTCCCAACACGTTTTCTGAAAACCTTTCGGGCTGAGTCAACATAGGGGACCAGGTCAATTGTATAAATCCGCTTGGTTGCGGGTTTGAACCCATGACGACCGGGCCATAGGTCAGCGTCGACTACCACGCAACCGCGGCTCCCAAATTAGGATGTAACTAGATCATAATGGCCGGTCTCCCTGGTCGAGGTGTTAGCAGCTTTGTCCGTAACCTCGAATACTCTCGTGGTTGACGGGAGCACACGAGAATTGGAAGCGGTTCGAGTCGTGCCAGTGACTTATGAGAGTATGGAGCCGGTCGCTCAGAAAACAATGGCAAACTTCTCTTCTTCAGCATTCCGAGCCATTGAGGTTCTTTGCTGTAGATACAAGCCGTCTCCATTCGTCCTACTGAGCGTAATCTTGCCAAGAAATCAGCAATCAGCCGAAAGATGCTGATGTTGACAGCGATGTCCTGTAAAGGATATGCGAAAAAACCCACAAAAAAACAACAACAGCACAAACAAACAGATCATAATTGAGAACAGTAAATACGGACTGGTTGCAGGAGTTTGCGATCAACCCCAGGTTGATTTACTTTCAGTAGTGTGCCTTTGCTTTCTTAATGAAGTGCAGCGGACTGGTGTAAGGAATGAACCCAATACCCCACGGTCAGCGCACAGGAAATTTTAGGTCAGACGCATTAAACGCCCCCTCCCCCTCCGACCATGTAGATATCTGGAATAAGGCCATGCTGGTAATCTTCTGCCATGAACTTCAGCTATTTATTTGTCATATATATATATATAGTTAGTTAGTTAGTTAGTTAGTCGCAGTTCCAACTTCACAGCAACGGGTCGTCCCCATTATGCTCCGTTTCCTGTGCCAGTGAATATCACACAAAAATGCTCCCCACTGCCCAATGTGAAAAGTGGAAAAGACAGGAGTCTCGACAAACAACAGCCCGCACAGATACACTGTGCATAATGCCGCCACCAGAATGTCAACACAATAGTCCCCCACAAAACACCCAGTTCATTTCTGATGGAATCGGCAGTCATTTTCCCATCTGGATGTTTCCTAGATGTTCACCCACACAGTCCACGAAATACAGTTCATCGTCGATGGCAGTGGCAGTCAACCAGAAGCCCAGCAGCCACGCATTTCTGCATAAGGCAAAAACCGGTCAACCTCTGGGACATAGCCATCTGCCATCGCTCTGAACATGCAGTCACGTTCCAAAAAACCTCGGGCAGATTCAAAAGCATTCACACGAAACTCACAGCTCACAGTGTCGCGCCACGCACTCACTCAGTAGCAGGGCGACGGAACCATCAAGCCTCCTTAGTCGCCTCTTACGACATGCGTGGTAGGCTGCAGTGTTGCTATTCTTTGCTTCCCTTATGGGCCCCGCAACACACAGGAGATATATATATATATATATATATATATATATATATATATATATATATATATATATATATATATATATATATAACAAATTACCCTTTGAAAACTATTACTTTCATAATCATCATGAGGCAAGGCAGTTTAGTGTGGGCGGCGGTCATGCTTCGCCATCTCACATGATCACCAGAGTCGTGGATCAACTCTGTGTTCTTGTCTGGACCATGCCATGTGGCCCAGTCATCCAGACAACAACTTCTCTGCCTACCTCCCCCCTCCCTATCCTCCTCCCATCCCGCCTCCTTTCTTGCCCCTTACCCTCAGTCTTGCAGCCGCCACCAAGCTCTCGAGTCCACTTTACAAAGATTGCTTTACAAAGAAAAATAACACGGATAAAGCACACGTTACTTCACAACCTAACTACGAGAGAACCCACGCCCACACTGGTCACCGCTGAAGGTCATTTACTGTTCCCAGGCTCCTCAACGCACAGGTTGAAAGCCACTAATGTTTACCTAAAACAGTGGTTCTCTATAGGTGGGAATCCCCCCACCCCCCTAGGGGAATTTTAGGGTTTCCGTGGGGAGAGGAAATTAAGATTGCTTCAAGATCGCGTTAATACAAGAATCGATTACTTGATATTGTTTTTCCCTTCATACTGTACAGTTCTGTACGTCTCACCCTTCTAAATTCATTTTATAAAGTAAGTAGACCCACAAATCATGTTTTATGTGGACGTCTATACTTATTTTAATATGTGCTATTAAATTTAGCTTCCATTATTACGTATACTATATAGGGGCGGGGCGAGATTTTTAGGTAGGAAATACGATAGGGGGGATGACGTTCTGAAAATATGGTGAAGGGGGGCACAGGCCAAAAAGGTTGAGACCACTGACCTAAATGATTACCACATAAAATACTTGTAGCTCGGACACTGAATTTTCGTACATTTAGTAGCACTAGCACGCACGCACGCACGCACGCACGCACGCACGCACCCACCCACCCACGCACGCACGCACCCACCCACGCACGCACCCACCCACCCACCCACCCACCCACCCACCCACACACACACACACACACACACACACCACACACACACACATGAACCATCACACACATGAACTATCACACACACACACCACACACACACACACAACAAACCCACACACACACACACGTTATGCAGCAACAACCTCCAAATTCGAACAAAGTCATAGTTCTAGGTCATTTTGTGTGTGTGTGTGTGTGGTGTGTTTGTGTGTGTGTGTGCCGGTTCTGTTATCTGAAGGTCCGTCACTTGCAGATTTTCCTGCATTACTTACCAAACATACATACAATTATTGATAACAGATCTACCTTGGCAATATCACCAGAATCTGAACGCCTTTTTATCGCTTGCAAGAATTTCAATGCGTTAAAAACGTGACCTTGTTGCGACAATAAATTGAAAGGAATTGAGCAAGTTAAACGCCCGGTCACTGACAGGAGAGACTACTGGTGTTTCACTGCAAGACTGGTAAACGCTGGTTGAATGTATGAATAACTGTGGCCTCGACACCCCGTAATGTTACTTATATGGTTTATATTCTTTGGATTATTTAAAATCTGTATAGAAAAGAACTGAACTAAAACGAAGTGAATACAGATAGATACAAACGTATGGAACACATACAGTTGTCTTGGGTATTTATAACCAGCCACAGGCGGAATGAATACGGTGCAAAGTGTGCCACTAATGTCCTATCCTGAATTATATCCTGGTTGTGTCCTAATATGATTCAATAGAGGTGCGAAATTCCAGAAATCGCTTTCAAAATCCCCTGCTTTCTTATCTCGGGGACGGGGAACAAGAACTCCTTAATACAGTCCTCTTGGAGATCGTACGCCCATACTGAGTTGGGTACAAATTTGAGTTGAGAAGAGTTGAAATCAGTCGAGAAAAATCACGTCATAGCACCAGGGATATTCACATAAGCGCTCGGTTCCCTTCTACAACAACCAGCGAAGCGTCCCAGTAATGGAAACACCACATGGAGTCTGATTATGTGTCCCTCTGACCTTTCGTCTGTGTACTGTGTGTCTGGTAGTTCCTATGGTAACTCCCTGCCGCATCATTCCCTCCAGACTTGTGAATTATCTGTTATTCCACAATAGTAACTTGATCCAAAAGGGCTCTCATCACACCTGCCTTATAGCGCACCATCACCTCACCCAGCTGTGCAAACCTAGTCAATCTGCTTGTTTCCCAACTCACCAGCATATCCTGGGGGAAAATATCCAACCGATGATTCCTGTATTTGATTTTTTAACTGAAGCATGCCACTCTACAAGGAAATGAACAGGCTGACAGGCTTGTAGGTAAGGCTGCTGTGGAGGACGGACGAGCCATGAACCAGGCTTATACACTGAATGCTCTACGAGAAATAAGACTTTTGCGAGAACCAAATAATGACTGCGAATCTACAATCATGGTCAGACTGCGAGAACAACAGGTTAAAAGATATGTGGCCAAACAAGAGCACTATGCGGGAAGTCAAAGAATATTCATAAATCAACACACTGGTGTCGTGAGCCGCTACAAGCTGCGGAATTACTGAGTAGGGTATCTGAGCACTTATGGACTGAACGGTTCGATGAGCATTGAGGATGATCTATCGACTAACTAACTGACTCTACACAAAACATGCATGTCTTCATCATTTTCAGCATGCTCTGTGAGTACGTTACAGTCACAACATGCGTGTGCTGTTTACCTTTCAGCCAGGGAACGCCACCGTTCCTGCCTACACTTGCATTCTCAGAATAGATGTGATATATTCCAGACTCTCCTGCACTAAACACCGTCCATTAACCTTCCTTATGAACCATTGGGTACTTCTTTTGCCTCTGAGTATGAAGACTTAAGTACGAGCGTAAATGTGTGTCTACAGCCAGACGTATCACATCATGAGGAATAAGAAGCGTAAGAAACGCAGCGGATAAACAAGAATAGACAGACAGACAAATGAGAACTAAGAACAAGTTTATGTATATCACCGATTACTGACTTTATAGAACACCAAATAATTAAATGGTTAGAACGCTTAGCTAGAACTTAACATGACCCACCAACGCTAGAGTGATCTACGTGAGAACATCGGGATACAAGGCTAGATAACGACCCAGGAAGAGATGGCTAGGTAGAGTAAAAGGGACATTGAAGAAATCAAACTGTGACATTATTACAAGCAATAAGACAAACGGAAAACATACAATTACACTCAACTCCTCTCTGCGACGCTTCAAGCAGTAGGAAAGAAGAAAGAAGAAGCCGAAGAAAGAGAAGGAGGAGACGAAGAAGAAGAGGAAGAAGAAGAAGAAGAAGAAGAAGAAGAAGAAGAAGAAGAAGATACATACAAACACTGATACATGGACACATACATTTATACATGCTTACACACATACACATATACACACATATACACACAAACACACTAATGCACATACATACAACATATTATACACATTCATACATGCATTCACACATACAAATATAGAGAAACATAGTTAAGCACATAATACAACATACTTCTACACACAAGGCATACAAACAACATACATCTACACATACAAACATACACACATGCATATACACCCACACATACTTACGCACATACATACAACATACTTACACACATAAGTACTTACTTACACACATACATACAACTTACCTCTAACACATGCAACATACTCCCACAATACTTACGCACACACATACACCATACTTCTACATATAAGCCCATAATTACACACATACACGATTACACACATACATACAACCTACCTCTAACACATGCAACATACCTCCACACATACTTACAAACATACATACAACTTACCTCTAACACATGCAACATACCTTTACACATACTTACACACATACATACAACATACCTCTAACACATACGACATACCTCCATACATATGCACATAAACACATGCTATAATACTCAGTTTGACAGTTGCACTGTCGTCTCTGGACGTCGTCTTTATATGCATGGTCTAAGTTACAAAGACGCAGCAAAGAGAAGCGTGTACAGTTTGTGAAGACAAAGACATAATCAATACATAACCAGGGGTATGAATGCGATACCCAATTGGAAAGTTGAATGTCTTTAACGGTCGGCCGGTTATGCACGCTGCGATTATTTGTAACTGTTGCGTTCAGCAAACATAGTAAACTTTGCTTTCAGTCGTAAATGTATGTAAATACCATTAATCATATCTCTTAATCTCTGGTAGGGATTGAACGCCCGACGCCCTCTCGACATGTGTGTGCCGGATATTTAAGCGCGAGTGCTCTTATTATTTTGGCCACGCTGACTGCTATCTAAGGTCATTCATCATTCATTCATTCATTCATTCATTCATCATTCATTCATTCATTCATTCATTCAGTAGCATGCACTTTGCAGAACATTGCTCCCATAACAACCTTCCGGAAACCTTATCGGTCATAAGCAAGATGCCCAGTGTCCCATACACCCATCTGGAGATCATTTGCCACATCATGGAACCCGTTTTCTCTTTGCCTTCCTCTTCCTCTCTGTCTCTGTGGGTATGTATGTGAGGAGGGGATGTGTTTGGGGGATGTGTGTGGGTGGGTGGAGGGATGTGTGGTGGGTGGAGAGATGTGTGTGTGTGTGTGGTGGATGTGTGGTGGGTGGGGGATGTGTGGGTAGGTGGGGGATATATCCCATAAACATGGTAATATGCATGTTTATGTTCACAACATTCATTTGCAATGTTTTTTTCCTATGTGAATGTATCATGCACTATTGATGAACGAAAGATGAGTGATTGGAAGGGCCAAATGTAAGACGGGCCTGCGTGCCAAATTGGTAACCCTTCTAAATAAAGATCAATCAATCATCAATCGTATTTAAATGCCAGAAATTGTTGTCCAAAATCGATGTCACAACTCTCAAGACTTGCTTGTATGGGTTCAGTCTCCTGCAGAATATATTTACCATTATAAAGCACTTGTATATCCTTTTCAGGACGTGGCAATCAACTCCAGATTGACGTTTTAGGCAGTTTTACGTTCAGTAGTGTGCCATTGCTTCTGAACGAGAAGTCAACGTTTAAATGCTACTTAATACTGGTAGGGATTGAATGTCCTATCTCGACATGTGTATGCCGGATATTTAAGCGCGAGCGCTCTTATCATTTTGGCCACGCTGACTGCCATCTAAGGTCATTAATTAATTAAATGATTAATTAATTAATTAATTAATTAATTAATTCATTAATTCATTCATTCATTCATGCATTCATTCAGTAGCTGTCCTTTGCAGAATAGTGCTGCCATAACAACCTTCCGGAAAACTTCTCGGTCATAAGCAAAATGCCCCGCCGATACACCCATCTGGAGATCATCTGCCACATCATGTACCCATTTTCTCTTTGGCCTTCCTCTTTCTCTCTTTTCGGACATATACCCCTCCATTATTGTTCTCTCCAAACTTTCATGACGTTTCAAGTGACAAAATATTTACATTTTCTTTGTTTTATCGTCTTTAGTAGCCAACCTTCTTCGAAGTTCAGATCTTGTCGTATTGATGCATTTGGTTTTTTCTTTCCCTACTGTATCCAAGATATTCTTAGAACCGTCTATAACATTTATATCAAAGGTGCTGTTTAGCTTGTTTAGTAAGTGTCCAGGTCTCAAAGATGTGTGTTGCAACGGGAAAGATGATGCTCTTGAAAAGCTAATTTTTTGTAGGTCTGTCTGTCCTATGGCACAATTTAGTCACTATTATGTAATGAATGGCCCAAGATATTCGACACTTTCCACCACCTCCAATTTTTCCTCATCTATGGTTGTAGCTGCGTATAATTCCAATAGCTCGTTGATTGCGCACGTCTCTGCTCCGTCCTCAACCATGATTCTTCCTGCTGGTGCCGAACTGGATTCCTGATTGCATCATTTGTAGCCACATGGACTCATCGATGTGTGTTTCCTCGCACATCAGCCTGTCATGTATAGGCGGTATGGTTAACAAGAATAAGGGGAACTGCAGTAAAGCTTAAAAATGCAATGAATGAATCAGCAAAATCGAGAAGTAGATTGTGAGCTTTACTGAAGCACGATTACAAGAATCAAATTGGACGTTGCGGCCAAAGCCTTCATCAGCACAAAAGAAACAAACACAAACCGACACAAAACTACATGAAACATACTACCTGACAATATTAAGGGTACTTATCTGAATCTGTATCCTAGCTGGGAGCAAATGACGCGCGTTAGACGACTATCAGTGGATTGTATGAACCGGATGTATGGTCAACGGGTCAAAGGTCAATACCGTCAGAAGTTCAGGTATTGGCTGAGCCACTTGGCGGGAGAATAAACGGGAAGGGGGTAGGGGTGGAGAGGCGCCCATGTGAGCGGAAGTTATAGACATATTTCAAGCGAAGGAAAAGAAGAAGAGGAAGAAGGCAGGCAGACAGACAGACAGACAGACAGACAAACAGACAGACAGACAGGCAGGCAGACAGACAGACAGACAGAGAGACAGACAGACAGACAGACAGACAGCCAGACAGACATACGGGTTGGTGGGTGGATGGGTGGATGGATGGATGTTTGGATAGATAGATAGATAAATTGATGATTGATTGATTGATTGATCGATTGATTGATTGATCGATCGAAAATTATTGATCTCGAGTAAACACACTTGTTTTACAGTAATGCACGTCAATTAGGGCAAAGATGCAAGGCACTTCTGAACACTTTCGTTACACTTTGTGCCGTGATTCTCTTAAGGGAATTCCCATGCACCACGGAGAATATTCATTATTGAACACTGATGTTTCCATGTGAAGATGCAATACATTTTGTAACATGCATTTCATATCTGACTCTAAATGATATAGCACATATAAACAAACATTGAGATCTGCTGTACAATTTCCAGAACAAAATCTTTTCTTTTGTGTACATAATGATAAGGTTATATGCTAAATCTCATCATTTCCTTTAGTGTGTCAGCGTGTTGGGGAGTACGAAAGAGGACATACGACAGGACAATAGATATGTCATAGACAGGACAATAGATATGTCATAGACTGGACTTGGGACGTTGTAGAGGAAAGACGTGTGCGATTGAGCCAGCGAGTGTACTAATTGCCGGCGTGAAAGCTAGTCTTGCTGAGCGAAAATAGCAGCGAGTTATTAAGTGCGAAGAATGAAACTGAACCGTGTTATGAACGCACGAATGACTGCTATGCAGAGTGTCACTTGCATTTGCCATTGTTGTAGGTATAATTACTTGTGATATAATTCCTTGTGATATAATTACTTACATAATGATAATGTGTATTCATGTAACTGATATTGACGTTTGCAGGAATAAATAATGTTACACTACATGCAAATGTTTGGTATCTCACTGAGTGCATGTAGGAAGACTCACTGTCATGTTTAGAACGACGAGCTAGTGTTACTTATGTTTATAAGACGTTGACAAGTTGGTTACTGAGTTAAGGATTTTTATTCGTTGGCAAACATTTGTGAACGCACTATAGTAGCAAGTACGTGACCTACGCTAGTGTCCAAAGCGAACGAACGGCAACAAAAGCACTACCGAATGTTCTCGCACTTGATGCTAACCCGTCTATTCCACACAGCAACACCGACTCGGTGATGACACACCTATACACGGAGCGCGACCAGGTTGACACACAAGTTACGGTTAATAAAAGCAGTTTTCTTTACCTTCATCCATCCTCGTCTGTGGCCAAGGCGTAGCCAGCGTGGTTCACGATCCTGTTTAACAGGTTCAAATTCAGCTGCAGGTGAGTTGAAGGCAGACGCCTTGCGTTGATTTTTAACAATGTAATAAGAGTCTGCCGTTCAGAAAGCAAGGAAAACTACTGATCGTAAAATGCCTAGACAATCAGAAATAGCCAAATAATGTTGGGGTTGATTGCAACCTCCAGTGAAGGACATGCAAATAACTTATCCATTCTATATAGAGAAACCCAACAGCAGCAAATAACTATGTCACGCAACCACAGTCAGTATAAGATCAGTTCACTTCAGATACCTCCACAATTTCCGAGATAAGAAATGTATAAACAAATGTACTTTTAGAAAATAATCCCCGACCCATTACATATTACACACGTATTAACCCATTTTATCCAAGGATTAGTTCCCAATGACACACACTGACTTGGAGCTTCATGGGGCAGCTCTTGCCCCTGGGGAGTCTTGACCCATAAAAAAAAATATTTAAAACAATGTATCCAAGAAGCCACACGGAAAGTTAGATATAACATATCTATAGCAATAAGACGCACACCCTCGGCCCGGTGGTTGTTGGTTCGAATCCGCATCGAGGCGGATATTAAAATGACATGAACTCAAAGATTGACCCAGCCTGAAATTGGTACCAGGACACGTCTTGGGAAGCCAAGGTGACAGGTATGATCATGATCACATCACCCACCCAGAGCCCATTGACCTTTAAAACCCATTCTTGAACTCTAACCTGCGGTCTCTGAAATTCATGAATGGCGACGAATCCAATTTTTTGGGAGGTTCGCTCGATCGCTTTGATCTCAAACGTAGTCGATACACTCTACGTCTAGTAGCACAACTTAATTTTACTTGTAGATTAGCTTTCCCCATTGCCTGTGTCCCTCGCTATCACGCGAACCTACTCCGACTTCAAAGGTACTTGTTTGTAATTACGTCCAAAGTCAAGGACGAAAATTTAACATTTTAGTCCAACTGGTCGGTGTAGGAGTTGAACCCCTTACTAGTGATTTATGTGCTACAGTTTGATGCAACACATTAGTCGTCTCGGCAGCACAGGCGGTCATACTCAGAGACATGTGTCGCATGGAGGTAGGACAGAGTCTGGTGAGATCCCCCGACAGACAGGAGATTGTAGTGTTAATCGGGGAGCGAGGCAACATCGTTGACACGGGATATGATAACCTGAACCATGAACTACCCCGTGGCGGATCTGCGTCTGTTGAAAGTTAACTAACCATGAAAGTAGAACATTAGCGTGTTTATGATACTAGACACAGTTTCATTCGAGACGAAGAAAATTCCATTATATATATATATATATATATAATATATATATATATATATATATATATATATATATATATATATATATATATATATATATATATAAGTGTGTGTGTGTGTGTGTGTGTGTGTGTGTGTGCGTGTACGTGCGTGCGTGCATGTGTGTGTGTGTGTTCACTTAAGGACATAGAACGTTGGGAAGGGTGGATAAAGTGCCAACGTAGTGTGGTACGTCCTTTTCAGTAAACACCCGACTGGATAGGGGGTGAGTGAGTAAGTAGCAGGTGCGCGAGCGAAGTCCATAGCCAACTGAGCTGGTTATGACATGGGCGCGGTCGGACGCTCGTCGACGACGCCTAGGCTAGTCGCTTGTCAAAATGAGGGGAAAATGGCCACCTATTCTTGCTCTCGACCTGATCACATCACAGACCTGATCACATCACAGACCTGATCACATCACAGACCTGATCACATCACAGACCTGATCACATGACAGACCTGATCACAGCACAGACCTGATCACATCACAGACCTGATCACATCACAGACATGATCACATCATAGACATGATCACATGACAGACCTGATCACATGACAGACCTGATCACATCACAGACCCGATCATATGACAGACCTGATCATATCACAGACATGATCACATCACAGACCTGATCACATCACAGACATGATCACATGACAGACCTGATCACATGACAGACATAATCATATCACAGACCTGATCACATCACAGACCTGATCACATCACAGACCTGACCACATGACAGACCTGATCACAGCACAGACCTGATCACAGCACAGACCTGATCACATGACAGACCTGATCAAATTACAGACATGATCACATGACAGACCTGATCAAATTACAGACATGATCACATGACAGACCTGATCACATGACAGACATGATCACATGACAGACATGATCACATTACAGACATGATCACATGACAGACCTGATCACATGACATACATGATCACATGACAGACATGATCACAGCACAGACCTGATCACATAACAGACATGATCACATGACAGACCTGATCACATTACAGACCGGATCACAGCACAGACCTGATCACAGCACAGACCTGATCATATCCCAGACCTGATCACATCACAGACCTGACCACAGCACAGACCTGATCACATGAGAGACCTGATCATATCACAGACCTGATCACATCAAGACCTGATCACAGCACAGACCCGATCATATCCCAGACCTGATCACATCACAGACCTGATCACAGCACAGACCTGATCACAGCACAGACCTGATCACATGACAGAGACCTGATCATATCACAGACCTGATCACATCACAGACCTGATCACAGCACAGACCCGATCATATCCCAGACCTGATCACATCACAGACCTGATCACATCACAGACCTGATCACAGCACAGACCTGATCACATGACAGACCTGATCATATCACAGACCTGATCACATCACAGACCTGATCACAGCACAGACCTGATCACATCACAGACCTGATCACATCACAGACCTGATCACATCACAGACCTGATCCACATGACAGACCTGATCACAGCACAGACCTGATCACAGCACAGACCTGATCACATGACAGACATGATCACATGACATACCTGATCACAGCACAGACCTGATCACAGCACAGACCTGATCACATGACAGACCTGATCACATCACAGACCTGATCACAGCACAGACCTGATCACATGACAGACATGATCACATGACAGACCTGATCACAACGCAGACCTGATCACATGACAGACATGATCACATGACAGACTGATCATATCACAGACATGATCACATCACAGACCTGATCATATCACAGACATGATCACATCATAGACTCGATCACATCACAGACCTGATCACATGAAAGACCTGATCACATGACAGACATGATCATATCACAGACCTGATCACATCACAGACCTGATCACATCACAGACCTGACCACATGACAGACCTGATCACAGCACAGACCTGATCACAGCACAGACCTGATCACATGACAGACCTGATCAAATTACAGACATGATCACATGACAGACCTGATCAAATTACAGACATGATCACATGACAGACCTGATCACATGACAGACATGATCACATGACAGACATGATCACATTACAGACATGATCACATGACAGACCTGATCACATGACATACATGATCACATGACAGACATGATCACAGCACAGACCTGATCACATAACAGACGTGATCACATGACAGACCTGATCACATTACAGACCGGATCACAGCACAGACCTGATCACAGCACAGACCTGATCATATCCAGACCTGATCACATCACAGACCTGACCACAGCACAGACCTGATCACATGAGAGACCTGATCATATCACAGACCTGATCACATCACAGACCTGATCACAGCACAGACCGATCATATCCCAGACCTGATCACATCACAGACCTGATCACAGCACAGACCTGATCACAGCACAGACCTGATCACATGACAGACCTGATCATATCACAGACCTGATCACATCACAGACCTGATCACAGCACAGACCCGATCATATCCCAGACCTGATCACATCACAGACCTGATCACATCACAGACCTGATCACAGCACAGACCTGATCACATGACAGACCTGATCATATCACAGACCTGATCACATCACAGACCTGATCACAGCACAGACCTGATCACATCACAGACCTGATCACATCACAGACCTGATCACATCACAGACTGATCACATGACAGACCTGATCACAGCACAGACCTGATCACAGCACAGACCTGATCACATGACAGACATGATCACATGACATACCTGATCACAGCACAGACCTGATCACAGCACAGACCTGATCACATGACAGACTGATCACATCACAGACCTGATCACAGCACAGACCTGATCACATGACAGACATGATCACATGACAGACCTGATCACAACGCAGACCTGATCACATGACAGACATGATCACATGACAGACCTGATCATATCACAGACATGATCACATCACAGACCTGATCATATCACAGACATGATCACATCATAGACCTGATCACATCACAGACCTGATCACATGAAAGACCTGATCACATGACAGACATGATCACATGACAGACTGATCACATCACAGACCTGACCACATCACAGACTGATCACATCACAGACCTGATCACATCACAGACATGATCACATCACAGACCTGATCACATCACAGACCTATCACATCACAGACCTGATCACATCACAGAACTTATCACATCACAGACCTGATCACATCACAGACCTATCACATCACAGACCTATCACATCACAGGCATGATCACATCACAGACCTGATCACATCACAGACCTGATCACAGCACAGACCTGATCACATCACAGAACTTATCACATCACAGACCTGATCACATCACAGACCTGATCACATCACAGACCTGATCACATGACATACCTATCACAGCACAGATCTGATCACATCACAGACCCATCACATCACAGACATTATCACATCACAGACCTGATCACATTACAGACCTGATCACATCACAGACCTGATCACATCACAGATCCATCACATCACGTACCCATAGCCGGAAATTGCTTGCAAAAAATGGTAAGTAAATAGTAAATGAAACCGTAAACTGATTAGAGAAAATAGACGTAGACAGTCAAGATTTTTCGTCACGTTATGAGAAGAAATAAATTGAGAACTTGGTGACAACTGGCAAGATCGAGGAGAAGAGATCAAGGAGAAGGCAGAGAAGTAAATACCTGGATGGCTTGGCCACGTGGTAGGTCAAGACAAGAACACGGAGATGATCGAGTGAGATGGCAAAACATGACCGCCGACGCTTATTGGCATGACACATGATCAATGAATGAAGTAAGTAGGAAGAAATATTTTACGTGCCTCATGCGCAAAGGGACTATGCTGCTAAACCCTTAATTTCATAGACCAATCGGCACTCATTGTTTGATATGGTAAGTATGAAACCGTTCGCCTTTACTTCCTAATAATTTCTGGTATCCATTGGTTGAATAGGAAGTATATACAACAAAATCACGCTACTTTAGAGCAGAAGTTCAGAACTTGATATGAGAACACTCCTGAGGCTGGTGTTGTCATCTACACAGATGCGTCTTTTATTCGATTCTTGAGGAACTCATGGAGATTTACACCTCAGATCAAAGGGAGAACTGTGATTCAAGACAGCGATGCTGTCGCATTACCAATAAGTAGCCTAACTATGATCGTGGCATTAACTAAAGTAACTGCCTGGCAGGCGACACGGACATTAACCAAGACATGCTTGTTAGTTACTCTATGAGTACGATCAGGAACATCGAGATGGCTGGGCTCTAAGGCTGTGGTGGAGTCTCTGGGGAGATCAAGGCTGATTAAAAAAAACAGGTTTACCTTTGGCTCAGGCCACGCGGGTGTAGGAAAAAATGAGCAAGCTGACAGTCTTGCGAGCCTGGCTAAGATAGAAAGAAGACGAGCAATGGATCTTGCTGATATGATGAATGCGCTCAGAGAGGCAGGGCAATTAACTAATCAGTGACATGGATTATAATCATATTAAGCGACTTTCCGTATCTGCCTATGGCTTATATACTGTAGTTTTGCCTATGCAACCCCTTTTCATTTGGTATATAATACAACTCATCTGCTACCATATTAACAACTTTTAAGTCATAACTGTGGCACACCCTACTCCCATTTTCCGCCGTCCAGTTTTGTTTGGTCGAAATCTACATTTGTTTGGTACTGAATCTGTTCAAGGAATTAAATAAATCTGCAATCTTGACCAGCATGCAATACAAGAAGTCAAATTGGTGAAAACAAACAAGAGCGCTTAATAGGGGCAAAAGATAATAATAACCAACATAGAAGTGGCATAGTCAGCTGCTGCCACTTCTCTGAGTGCGATATTGAGGAGGGGATACGAGTACTTATGGACTTAATGACACGACATGCAGGAAGGGAAATCTGATGAGTAACTATCTAGCTAACATTCACACACAGTAACAGTCACTTTTAGACAAAGACATACCGATCTCGTACACACACTCCGACACTTGCCCACATAATACACTCATACTAACACCACACCTCCATAAACCACATCCATCCACACGCACCTAAACTCTTACACAAATACTATCCTCATGCATCTACACACTAGCACACATCACACACACGCACGTACACACTCAACATACACATCATACATACGTATCTACACACTTACCACACCCATATACATACTCAATCACACATTGGTCTGTGCTTACCTACCCTGTAAAATACCATACGTGACATGAGTCGGGCACTTCTTCAACAACAGAAGCACCACCATCCTCCCGTGGAGAAGCCATCATAGTATATAGAGATTGAAAACAAAAAACAAGTCTTTTAAAAGTCGAGAGGAGCGACTTCATGCACCAGGTTTTATCCCATATCTTTCCACAGGGCGGCCTGCCGAAAGCATCTCACAAATCACGAACTCCGTAGCTCAGCAACGACCCCCAGGAGTCTCCGAGAAAAATGAACTCGTAAACCGAAAGACGTAGCCCGGAATCTAACCCACCACCTTCGGACACAAGCAGGCAGCTTGAGCACTTCACCACGGAGACTCCCAGTGTATAGCGATGGTCTCAGAAACTCACAAACCCCTTTCCTCACTCCCCGTAGTCATTATATAGTCTCATTCTTCTCCGAGGTTTTAAAATACATCTCAGGACCAAACTGCAGCGTCGCTTCAGCGCGCAGGGAATACAAAATATATATACCTATATACAAAATATACCATATATAATATATATGGTATACAAACAAACAGGTACCTAGCCAGCGCAAAGGAATTCATCCGTAAGATGAGACGTTTCTAATTTTACTTTTAAAAGGAAGATATCATAACATTATGGTTCAATCAATCAATAAATCAACCGATCGATCGATCAATGAATCAATGTATCAACCATGCGACCAATTTATCTCTCAATCAAGCAACAAACCAATCAATCATCCATCAAACACTTAATCACGCAGTCAGTCAGTTAACAATTAAATCAGTGAACGAACCAGTCGATCAATCATCGAACAATAAGTCAACTGCTCTTTACGCTATCAGTCAATACATCAATCAATCACTAACGTAATCAATTAATAAATAAATCAACCATTCGATTCATTTATCAACACATAAATCAATCAATTATGAGGCAATCAATAAATTGACAAACGAACAAATCAATCAATCAGTCGATCCACTGATCACTCAACGAATGGATCCAATAAACTATCATACATTATTCACTCTGTCACTAAATCATCCAGTCAAATACTAGGGTTACTAACTGCAAACACAATCTCAAACCATCGCCTTACCTGACCATCAGACATCACAAATCACAGCGAGGAGGTGTCAGAATGTGACAAACAAGAGGACAGGCAGACAAGCTATCTGATCTGCGATCCTTGAGTAGGACGTTATCACTGGTTGAAAATGACAAGCTATACCTAGGTTATGTCATTGTCCACTCTATAGAAATGTGATAAGTCGCAGAAGTTACTGATAAGTCATAAATCGGGGACAGGGATCGATACAGGAACAGCACTAACTATCAGGGGAGAGGGGAGGTGCATAGTTATGTCTACTAGACAGACAGACACGGACAGACACACAGACAGACAACAAACATACAGACAGGCAGGCACTGGCAGACAGATATACAAGTAAACAGACAGACAGACCGGCCAACAGGCGACGAGACAGAGAGAAGACGAATGAATGAAGTTTCAATTTTTGACCCTTTGAAAATAAAGTGCGTTCTTTGTCTGTCTGTCTGCCTGCCTGCCTGCCTGTCCTGCCTGTCTGTCTGCCTGCCTGCCTGTCTGTCTGTCTGTCCTGTCTGTCTGTCTGTCTGTCTGTCTGTCTGTCTGTCTGTCCACAAACACGTTCATTTTACGCTCGCGTATCTGTATATCCCAAGCCAGGATGCACAAACGTTTCAAAGATATCATTGGGGAGCCCTCAGAGGCCACCAAGACAGTTCATAAATAAATACTCTTCTACAGTTTGGAAGTAGAGGAAAGAAGCAGGATTAGAGGACGCACTGGACAACATACACATTGAAAGCTGTAGTTACCGACCAGTATTCGAACTATCACTTCCAATGACGATGTGTATTTTTACGTCCCAAAAAACACAGAAACAAAACTTCTACAGAAAAGCAACATAGAGATTACAGTGAACAGAATCAAGTGTCCCTCCCTACCCATCATCATCATCATCATCATCATCATCATCATCATCATCATCATCATCATCATCATCTCATCATCATCATCATCATCATCATCATCATCATCATCATCATCATCATCATCATCATCAAGTGGCTTACAAATGGCATAGCCGTTCACTTCTCTTCACATATCTCTGTCCTGGTGTTCTGGATCAACTCTGCTGTTGATATTCCTCCATTCCACCGTTTTAATCCATCCAGAATAATTTCTCTCGGTCTGTCCCTGCCTCTCTCCCCTTGATCTTTCCAGTTATCACGATGTTCTCCAATGACTATCTTCTCATCACATGACCAAATAAGCTGTTTGTCTCATTCCTATTGTGTATATAATATTCTAGTTTAATTAGCCTCTTTCAGGCAGTCGTTGTTACTGTTAGTTACTCAGCAGTCCAGGAACTCGAACATTCGTCTCAGGACGCAGGGAATAGGAAATATAAAAAGGGAAATAACCAGTGTAAACATCACGAGTGCACTATTTTCCTATAACAGTGGTTCTCAACCGGTGGGAATTCCCTCCTGCCCCCAGGGGAATTTTAGGTGTCCAGGGGGAATTAAGATTATTTCAAGATTAATACAGAACCGATTACTTGATATTGCTTTTCCCTGCATACTTTACGGTTCTGTGCGTCCTCACCCTTCAAAATTCATTTTATAAGTAGAGTAGACCACAATCACTTTTTATGTGACGTCTAGATTTGTTTTAGTAGGTGCTATTAAATTTAGCTTCCATTATTACGTATACTGTGTAGGGCGGGGCGGAATTTTAGGTAGAAAATACGAAAGTTGGAGGGGGTAGGGATGACGTTCTGAAAATATGAGGAGGGCACGAGCCGAATTTTTAGGTAGGAAATACGAAAGGGAAGAAGATGACGTTCTGAAAATATGGTGAAGGGGGGCACTGGCCAAAAAGGTTGAGAACCACTGTCCTAGAAGGTAGTTACAAGTTCTTTACAGGACACCGCCTTCATCTCCATCATTTATTGGCATATTTATGATTATGCTGGGCAATTTAAAGTCAGTAGTTTGTCATTCGACTTCCGGTCCTCAAACATGGAGTATAGGCAGTTGAGCTGTTAAGGCCTCTGGAGTGTTTATGTTTGTGGCCATGGTTTGCTTACGCATTTTCCTCATGTTGGACTGGTAATGCATGGTTCCGTAGCTGCGCTACTGACTTGAGTGCGTGGAGCTACACTGTGAGCTGTGAATTTCGCGTGGAGTGCTTTTATATCTGTCCGTGGTTATTTGCAGAGTAAAAAGCTGTTCAGAAAAATGGCGCTGGTCGTGTCGCTGAACTAATTGGGGTGGTTGCCTTATGCAGTAATGTGTGGCTGCTGGTTGTCTAGTGACTCTGCCGCTTCCATGATGAACTGTATTTTTCGTGACGTCTTTTTTGTTGGCAGTATGGCAGCGGCATTATGCATAGTATACCTGTGCGGCTGTTGGTTTGCCGAGACTCCTGTCTGTTACATTTTTCACACGGGGCAATGAGGAGCATTTTGTGCGATATCACAGGCACCAGAACGGAGCATAATGGGGTGACCCTTTGCCGTGAAGTTGGAACCTCGACTAACTAACTAAACTAACTAACTAACTAACTAACTAACTAACTACTAACTAACTAACTAACTAACATAACTAACTAACTAACTAACTAACTACTAACTAACTAACTAACTAACTAACTAACTAGTTTGCCATTACTTTCTGACAGCCCACACTCATACCATTGTGAAAATCAACGACAACAGATCTGTTCTCAAATCGCAGGAGATTGACTTCGAACCCTCGAACCAGGCATGTCGAGACTGCGTCCACTACCGCAAAGACGTGGTCGCTAGGAGGTCAGCGGTCGTTATTACTGAGTAAGTGTCCATGAGATGATTAACCATCTTAAGCGACTTCCTGTATCTGCTATGGCCTTATATACAGTATTTTTCCCTAAGCAAGCCCCTTTAATTTGATATATAATACAACATGTCTACTACCATATTAACAACTTTAAGTCATAACTGTGACACACCCACTTCTCTTTTTCCGCCATCCATTTTTGTTTGGCACTGAATCTATTACAGCTGAAAGTAGTAACCATGACAACGCATTATTCGATGTGAGGGATTCATCATCATATCATCATCATCATCATCATCATCATCATCATCATCATCATCATCATCATCATCGTGATCATCATCATCATCGTGATCATCATCATCATCATCATCATCATCATCATCATCATCATCATCATCATCATCATCATCATCATCATCATCGTGATCATCATCATCATCATCATCATCATCATCATCGTGATCATCATCATCATCATCATCATCACCATCATCATCACGTACCATGCTGATAAGTGTGGGCGGCCATGTTTCGCCATCTCATACAATAACTAGAGCCGTGGATCATTTAGTTAGTTAGTTAGTTAGTTAGTTAGGCGATAGATCATCCTCATTGCACATCGATTCAAACAGTCCATAAGTGCTCGGATCCCCTCCTCAGCAAATCCCGCAGCGTGCAGCGCCTCACGACACAGTTCTGTGTTGGTTTATTACTCTTCTTTGGCTTCCTGCGTAGTGTTCTTGTTCAGTATGGATCAGCTCTATGTTATGTCTCCACAATGCTATGTGGTCAAGCCATCTAGGTAATTTACTTCTCTACCTTCCCACTGTACTTATCCCTTCAATTTTGTCAGATGTCGCAAAGCTCTCCTGTTCATATTCTACTCATAACGAGCCCGACACATCTTGACTTTCTACGTCTAATTTCTCTAATCATTTACTGTTTCTTTTGTTTCTTCTAGGGCTTGATTATTCGTTATTCTGTCTGTCCATGGTATTCTTTGCATTTTCCGCATAAATATTTCCTCTGCCATAAGATGTTTTTCAGCTTGTCTGCTCTTTGTCCATGTTTCGCATCCATACAAAAGTATAGGTCTATGTAACACTTCAACACTCTTTTTCTCGTTGCAAGAGAAGCGGGCGGCTTAACCACTTAACCGTACAACACACACACACTTTAAGTATAAGTGAAAGGTTGTTGCAATGATGAACTGGTTCTACAAATTTTGATTGCCAGAAGACAAAAGGTTGTTAACATTTGCAACATACTGTCTAATATTTCAGGGGGATCACTTCATCGGGGGTGGGTGTGGAGGGAGGGTCTCCACAGGGCGTACTCGCTAAATACGGTAAATTTGTATTTGAAAAAAATCTATTTTCAACACAATACTACCGACTATGCTAAACAGTTGTAGCATACGACAACATGGAGCCTTGCGCACTCTGATTGGCCGACAAGGCTGGGATATGGGAACTTTATAACCTGTCGTTGGGAACTGAACACGCGCGTTGGATCATATCTGAGCATAACAACAACGAGCAGAGTAAATTTTCGCACACTGACTGGGCGCTCCGAGTGCATTTTTGAAATTATTAAAATATATTATGTTAAATGACGAGGCCTCGCGTGCCACTTTCTGACAGCTGGCGGGCCACAAGTGGCCCGCGGTTTGGGAACCTCTGGTTTACGGTATGGAATAAGTCAACAGCTCATTGTAAACAGCTGGCATATAGTTCAACAAATGCACTAGAAGTAGTAGCACGTATAAGAACGACGATTCGAACGCAAAAATAAATCAATAATACTTTTGTTCGTTCGCTCACTTTCTACTCGAGCGAAGTCCACTCTGGACTGATTTTTGCATGTGGATTAGCTTTCCCTATTATCAGTGTCCCTCACCTTCAGGTGAAACTACTCCGATTTCTAAGGTTCTTGTAATTTACGTCCTCAAGTCACGGGTGAGAAGTCATTATTTAGTCCAACTGACAGGTGTGTTTTGGGCAGGTAAAAAGACATTAATGTCTGGACATCAAATTAGGGAGGGAGGGGTATCGGGGAAGCAGAGAACAGAGACCACAGGGTTGATGTATTCAGGATGCCATGGATAATTTACACATGATGCCAATAGAAACACAATATCTGGCTTGTGATATAGAAACATTACAATAGACTGTTGAGTTGAGGTGAGTTGAGTTGAATTGAGTCAAGAAGCGACATCACTCGAGCATTCTCATACGTGCTTCGTTCTCATCTTCACCAGCATGTGAAGAGACCCAATACTAATGATACCAGAAGCAGTCTGATTATGTGTCCTTCAGGCCTTTCCTCCGAGTCCTGAGTGTCGACCAGATCCTCTGGTCATTCCCTACATCACCATTCTCTCCAGGTCGCGATGATCTATGTGTTCCTCTGCACTATACCCACGATTTCGAAGGACCCCGGCCACGTTGGCCCGTATCACGCACTGTTATGAGGGCAAAGTTCTGCAAAGGACAAGCCGCTGCCTGACGATGATAACACGTAGGTATACGGACAATGTTTACAACAATCTCAACTATGTTGTCAGAGATACGCCCTTATCTCTCCTTATTAGTTTCAACCCAGCTAGAATTGCTGTCCCACATATTTGATTCTTACATACAGATAAGCAAAGCAAACAACAGCCCAATATACACCTATACAACCATAGGACTTGAACCTCGAATACGTATTTGCTGACGTCAAGCGAGAATCAGAAGTGTCGCGAGACAAACTACAAATACCGTTTCTATGCTGGACCACCGAGCCCGGTGTTTCATCATAGGTTCCAGGTCCTGTGCAGAACGCCGCTCTCATCACGTTATTATCATCATATGCCATGCCTATAAGCATGATCGGTCATATTTCGCCATCTCACAAGATCACCAGAGTCATGGATCAACTCCGTGTTCTTGTCTCGACCATGCCACATGGCTAAGCCATCCAGGTACTTACTTCTCTGCCTTCCCCTTGCTCTTTGCCATCAATCTTGCCCGTTGTCACCAAGTTCTCTAATGTATTTCTTCTCATAACGTGTCCAAAATAGTGTGACTGTCTATGTCTAATTTCTCCAATCAGTTTACAGTTTTCATTGTTTCTTGTAGGACTTGGTCATTGATTTTTCTGTCTGTCCATGGTATTCTTTGCATTTTCCTTAGAAACCACATTTCCACAGCCATTAGATCTTTGTCAGCTTATTTGCTCAATGTGCGCGCTTCACATCCATACAAAACTACAGGTTATGATATACATACATGTTTTTCGATCTCTTTCATATCTGTTCCTATCTGTCAACAAAAACATGTTCCAAAGCCAGGACTACGCTATAATCTGTAATATGATATTGCCATAACATTTCGTAGGCTTGGACGTGTGGAAGAATAAGTTACCTTCTTTTCCTCTGTTGGCGGACGACGAATACATGAGTCGAACCCTCATCCCACCGCGCCCGTAACATTATTAGCATACCTCCCTGTCAACTACACTAACGCTCCTGTCCCAGTTGCTCAAGCACTTCTATACGGAGTTAGAGATCAGATGTCTTGCTACTACGTCTCTGACTAGTAGCATGACTGCATGGCCATCTTGTCACAGACTGGCGAGCAAGTCGCCGTAGTTTCCCACCTTAAAGGTGTGCTGCTCAAGGATTCCCGTCTCATTTGGGGCAGTATGCGAGATCAGCATCGGCTGCAGGGAGTGCACCCCAATGTCCTGCTTGTTCTGCGATATACGGAATACTTCAGAATATCTGTCTTGGTCTTTTAGGCGTACCGCCAACATCCAGTTTGTCGCACTATTGTTCATGGACAACTAGCTTTGCAAGACGCTTGACCTTTCTGACCGCCTTTCTGAAAGATATAGCTAAGTACCAGGTAGGGATTAAGTACCAGATGAGGATATAAGTACCAGGCAGAGATGTAAGTACCAGATGGGGATATAAATACCAGGTAGAGATGTAAGTACACGATTGGGATATAAATACCAGGTAGAGAAGTAAGTACCAGGTATAGATGTAAGTACCAGATATATATGTAAGTACCATGTAGGGATGTAAGTACCAGGTAGAGATTAAGTACCAGGTAGAGATGTAAGTACCAGGTAAGTACTCGGAGGGGGTGTAAGTACCAGGTGGGATTAACTTGCCAGGTGTTGATGTAGTTAGTTAGTTAGTTAGTTAATTAGTTTATTAGTTAGTTAGTTAGTTAGTTAGTCGCGGTTCCAGCGTCACGGCAACGGGTCGTCCCCATATGCTCCGTTCCTGGGCCAGTGAATATCACACAAAATGCTCCTCACTGCCGTATGTGAACAATGGAAAAGACAGGAGTGTCGGCAAGCCAACAGCCCGCACAGCCGCCACCAGAATGCCAACACAAAAGTCCTCCACGAAAAAATACAGTTCATCGTCGATAGAAACGGCAGTCACCAGAGAGGCTTCATTGACTAGAGTTTTATCCCATATGGCTCGGTCTCTTTCTGCAGGGCGACCCACGAAAGCGCCGCACAAAGCACAAACTCCGTAGCTACAGCGACGACTCCCAGGAGTCTCCTGAAAAAGCACTCGTGAACCGAAGTGGCAAACCAGTGAATCCAGCAACAGCCGGTAGTCATCATTCTGAACATGCAGTTCACGCCAAAAACAACCGCGGAAGATGCAAAAGCATTCCACGAAAATTCACTGCTCACAGTGTCGCGCCACGCACTCAGTAGCAGGGCGATGGAACCAAGCCTCCTTAGTCGCCTCTTACGACGTGTATGGTAGGCAAGTGTTACTATTCTTTACTACCCCGCATGGGCCCTGGCAACACACGGGCGATATACGGATGTAAGTAACAGATGGCGATGTAAACCTCTAAAACAAAGCAGGCCTTTTTCTGATATAAATAAAAAGGGATATATGTGCTTCCGAGCTGATACTAGAGTCCGACTTAAACCACAAAATATAGCTAACAGCCCGACACATGGAAAAGAAAACACACATATACAGGCGAATGTTTCAAACTGAAGTCTCTCCCCTGATGTGTCTCCACCTTGCCGTGGTGGGGTGCTGCGCGTCCCATTGACCCCATCTGCTTGCCGATTGATGAAAACTACATAATCGGACAGCCTATGGGATAGGGGCCAGACTAAGAGATACACAACCTGCTGCTCTGCAGGTAGACTGAGGATAGCTGTTATGAGTTTAAATCAGCGCACGAAGGCAGATATTCTTGGTCGGGACAATACCCTAAGGCCCTCTGTTGAGGATTTAGGCTGAACGTCTCTAAGCCACAAACCCTCGGATGTGAGAGCCAGGCCGATACCCACCTACCGAGAAATAGAGGTGAGATACTGAGCACGCTACATGCCCAGTTCTGATACTTGTTTGAAGGCTCTCAGCTGGGGAATATGAGGGATTCCCGGATGAGAGGGCCTGGCCGTTTCCTGTTCACTGCTGCACGGAGATAAGGCGCTGAACTGGCAGCACATGTAGCCTACCTCGTGAGCGAGTACAAAAAGGCAGAAAATGCCCCAGTCGAATGAAATGGTTACGAAAACTGTCTGTACTCTAACTCATAGAGAGTGTAGACAAAAATGAAAAAAACGTCTCACGAAATGGAACGACACCGGCTAGCGAATCCATCGCGTGGTCCGAATTAAAAGCAAAAGCTTACCGAGTGGAGGTCGCCCGCAGTACTGACCGCTCCTAGGTGTGTGCTTGAGCGACCAGTGGCAAGCGAGATGCCCAACACATGGAAGTGAGGAACTAAGCAGCCATGAGCAGGACGTGGCAACTCCTCGTGGTGAGCCCAGTCTCAGAGCAATATGTGCCGGCTCTGCAATTATAGAAGCCTCCTTGGATAGCGAGGGAATGCCCAATGGTCTTCCCCTGCCTTCCCTTGAGGGTCGACCACGATGTCGTTGATCGTTCTATCTTGACCAGCTGAGATGTGGGTGACATCACAACAATAAGTCTAACGTGCCTCGAAACCAGAGGCAGGCTAACCTCATTAAAAATGCCCGCCGGAAGTCGGAAGTGTCCGTCCTACGGGTGGCAAACTAAAAATTGACACTACGCAATTACGTCCGAGTGAAATGTCTCGTCCCGAATGTCTCTCGTGCTAGGAACAGCTCTGACTACCTAGTTTCCGAATGCCGCTCTTGTTCGGAACAGCTCTGACTAGGTAGTTTTCCGAATGTCTGTCGTGCCTGGAACAGCTCTGACGGGCGCAACGACAAGCACATGTCCGAAAACTCGCTGAGTGGATACCGTCTGCAAACCTGTCTGGTTTGTGCGGGAATGGCCCGGGGCGAACGAAATGCCCAATATATTGAAGTGAGGAATTAAAGCAGCCATGAGCAGGACGTGACGATTCCCTCGGTGAGCCCAGCACCAGAGCGTTATGTGTCGGCTCTGCAATTATGGAAGCCACCCAGGATGGCGGAAAATGCTATGGACTGTCCCTGCCTTCATTTGAGGGATGACCGTACAGTCTTCGACTGTTCCAACTTGACCAGCTGGGAGGTGGACAGTACCACAAAAGTGAGAGTCTCCCAGGAATGCTAACCTGGTCAAAAATGCACGCTAAAAGTCGGATGTGTTGGCCTAAGGGTTCGACCCAAGGGTGCCTAACCAGACACACCGCAATCACATCTGGAAAAAAACACTCCGGATGAACGCAAAGAAGAAGCAGAACTGAAGTCTTGTCTTTTTCTTATTCTTCTGCCCTGTATCTCCCAATGAAGCATATGCCTTCACGAAACGAAGCTCAGCCGTCCTGTCTTTTGGCAACTTCTGCAGATCCCTCCATGTCTTCCCAGTATTTTGTTTAACGCTCGCTCGCTTGAACTCAAACGTAGTCCATAAACACTACTTCTAGTAGTACTAGACTGAATTGAGAGTGTGGATTAGCTTCCTTTATTAACAGTGTCCCCTCGCCATCAGGCTAACCAACTTCAATATCAGAGATACTTGTAATTTACGTCCCCCAGTCAAGGACGATAGGTCAACATTTTAGTTCAGCTGTCTGGTTAAGGGTTGAACTCCTTAACTCGACATCAGCACACCGGATGTTTAAGAACATGCGTTCTTATCCATTCGGCAATGCTGACCTCCCTTCCCAATAAGATTAACCTCTGTCTGTAATGTATTCTTCGTCTGATTTTAGGTCTCATCCTATTTCGCGTGCCTTGTGGGTTCAAGTAAAGAGAGTGCTTAGTTACATTGTCTTCAGGTTTTTCTGATTGTGTGTATCCAATCTAGCGCTAGCGTATTTCCCTTTCCTAGTCGTTCACTGTAGTTTGGAATGAGTTCTACAGTCGTGATGATTCTGTCATATCATTAAATTTCCACCATTCTGCACAAGCATTGCTAATGAATGTTTGTGGTTTTATGATGAGCACAACTCACTACTGGCAACGCTGATCGTATTCGGTACGAATCTAAGGTCTTATCTACGTCAGATTTCAATTTGTTTGTAGTTTATTATTAATTTCTCCATGTTTCTAACCCATACAATAGTACCAATTTAACATTGAAGTTAAAATTCAACTTCGATGCAAAGTTTAATCTCCTTTGACCTCCTACATTTCCTAGTGCAATGAAAGTTCTTCTTGCATTGTGTATTCTTGCCTTCAGTATCTCTATCTGCCCCCGCCCCACCAGTCTTTCTTCATTGTTTTCCAAATATGTGTATGCTGAACAAAACACACAAACAAAACTAACAAACAGGTAACAAAGACATTCTTATCTCCAGTTGAAGTCCGATCAATACATTAATCAGTGAAACCTTTAAAGTTTTGTATTTGTTAATCTGAATAGATCACTGATGGTCGAGATGAGTATTCTGTTGTTTAACCTGTTTTTTATTGTTTCGCTTTTAGGGTCGCTGATAAAACTTGGTTCGAAACGTTGGCCTATATCTGGTTACGTTTTCTCATTAGTGAGCTTCTTAGTCACATTTTGTGTTTTTATTTGGAACCCAATGATAGCTTACCACGTTCGCAGTTGTTGTTAGGGGACGAAACATACAACGAGCAGGAGGACACATTGGTATTAATGCAGGATAAGGCAGGTCTGGTCTGGGCTCTTGGGGGATCATGTGTATAGTGTGGAAGAACAGAGACACCATCTTTGCCTGGAGAGAATGGTGCAGCAGGGTGTGACCAGAATATCTGGCCAACACTCAGTGCTCTGAAGAAATGCCACGCGGAAATATTATCAGATTACAGCTGGTACCAATAGTATTGGGACTCTACTCTGGTTCTTGAAGATGAAGACCAAGAAGGTATGGGAATGTCCCGAGTGTTGTGATGTAGGTTGTGACTCAACTCAACTATTCTTGATCGCGGAGCAAAGGGTTAGGGTGAACTGTACCAACAGGAGATGTAAGGTTTCCCTTTCCTTCCGCTAGTCTGTGGGACACACTTGGGCCAGGAGGATTATCCTCATGACCGCTAGTGGTTCTTTGTGATGTGTTGATAGAACTACTTCTCGGGTGTCCAAATAAATTTTCTTTTGTTTTATTTGTTCTTGTTTTAAATATTCTTTGTTGTTGCTCTCGCTCGCAACTAGTGCGATGGACTGAATTTTGCGTGTTGATTAGCTTTCTCTATTACTTATGTCCCTCGCCATAAGGCAAACTCACTCCGGCTTCAGAGGTGATTTAATTTACTACCCCAATTCAAGGAAGAGAAGTCAACATGTTAGTCCAACTGACCGATGTAGGGGTTGAGCCCTATATCTTAGCATCAGCTAACGAGCTCTCTAATCAATTCGGCCAAGTCGATCTCCAGTTTTAAATATTATATTGTAGTTCTATTCGTTGATAAGTTCATAAATAAACAGGCTTGTATATTTGGCGTTCATAGAGGTAGAAGAAGGAAATAGGGACTAGAGGACGCCCTAGAGTGTGTCCTATAGTCTTTATTTAATTGTTCCACTTTTACCAGAGCCAAATAATACAGGTGTGTTTATTTATGAACTGTCTTAGTGGCTTCAAAGGGTTCGCCAATTGATATTTCTGTTCTTCGTTGATAAAGACTTGGGTGTAAACGGTCACATGTACCACTGTGTGTTTTCCCATTCGTCGAGTATCTGAGTCATATTGAATGTTTTTATTCGGACTCTTGTAGATATATTACCCTGGTGCGAGGAAATGCAACCTAAAGATTACATGCCTTGGCAGGGCAGCCCAGGCTCTAAGTCTAGTCGGAAACTGGTCTATGATCGAAGCTCTGACAGGTGGACAGTTAAAGATTGCTTGCCGATTCAGTAGTTTCTGCAACTTGGCTTGTTCCAGATGTATTTGGTTTTGCCTTTTCTCTGGAGAAAACAAGGCAGACCGAGAGAGGGATAATGCTGCATGCGCAACAAATATCTCTACAATTCAGCTCAGAATGTGTGCCACGGAGAGGTTAGTATGCATTTCTTGAAGTACAATGTAACAAACTATCGATTTATTAGGTAGTTTTGAGATTTGAGGTTAGGCGATTGAGCACAAACCATTACTGGCATCTTTGATCGTATTAGATTATAGTGCCGAAAGAAGACGCGGCATTAGAAACACAGAGATTCTGTATAGGCTATTCTCTTCAAGAATGAGAGATACAATATCAACATGTTGGATGGACAGAATGACTTCACTCATCTAATAGTCCCAGTAACAACAGAACATAATATAAAGTGAGAAAATACCTCTACACCAAGCAATGAGGGACAGTGGAACGTGGACACCCACTCCTTTCCCCTTCTCCTCTTGTTGTTTGTATTTTTGTTTGTAATTGTGTTGTAAACCTTTACCATAACACAGTAGGTAATGCTCGTGTTGTATTCTTGTCATCCCTTTTCTATAGAAGAGAAGCAAGTGGTGGTTGAATTTGGTGGGACTATATCAATAAAACTGGATCCTGGGTCAACAGCCAGAAAGTGAATGTTCTAACCATAGTCTGGATCTAGCAATACCTCAATGTTTACTGCTGCGCTCAATAGCTCCATAGCGAGCAACAGAAAATTTGAAGACAACTGACTGGGTGAGTGATTAAGTCCTATTTTAGTAGGAATATCCAGGATGGACTTCAAGATCTAATAATCTACAAAGATGAAGATCAACAGAGTACTGACAACAGTGTATCGTCTGCTTTACTTCTGAGAAGTACCATCTATGGCCTCATCATTCAACCAAATCAGTGAAACTATGGGACAATCCTACTACAAGTTACTAAAACTAACATCAGTGAGTAACCTTCAACTGTTGGTTGGATTACCAAGTTAATATCCAACAATGGATAAGTCTCGAAAGAACGTCTCACATCTGCAACAGTTAAACATAAAGATTCAGCTATTCACCATCAAGTTCTGGATATGAACACCAACTCAAACAAATGGGAGAAGACACTGAACCACATAAGCCACCTACAACCAAGGTACAAACTTAATATCCTCTGAAACATAACTACACCAGATTACCTCAAGGTTCCAAAACCTGAACACCATAAAAAGACCATATGAAAGCAGCTAGCTGAGTAAATGTTCTTTTACGCATGCAACCACAGGAATCACCCTGATGGCTTGCCACCTGGATATGTGTTAAAGTAAATATCTTCAGTTCCATGCCTGCAGCAGAATCCTGGAAATATCTCCAGATGAAACCAAATGAATGACTCACCATTGTATGTTCTACACAGAAATGGAATGAATCAGAACTCTATGCTGGTTCCATGTCGGCCTAACTGCCCCATCACCAAGTGTGGGATGGCCTATCAACATGAACCGGGTGTGTGACAAAGCCTTTTGAACTAAATTGGGAAACGGTTAACATAAACCGAGCTGTTGGACAGTCGTCATCTTTTCATTCGATAAGATGATATAGGGAAGAACCTTCTGCACAAGCTTAAGTTGCATCTCCTGAAAGTATGATAGACCTAGGCATCAATTTCAATTGGAACACAGCCCAAATGGCAACAGAGTATTCTTAAATTCAGTCTCATGGAGAGAATATGTGCTTATGTATAATTCTATTCTTGGATTATGGATTATAAACATTCGCCAGCCAACTTCGGTGGACATACTGTAAGTAGAAAATGACTGTGAGTATAATTCTTTCTGCCAGGATAAATATGGACATTATCTGCTTTCGCACTGGAGAAGAATAACCGACAGCAACACTAAATGGAAAAGACTGTAATTAAATAATTAGTTTAATTATTAATCCTAGCAAAGCTTTTTATATGTGTTTTATTTGGTAATGAGATATAACCAAATGGTGGTTATGGTAAATAGAGTATTTTGACACCAACTCATTCATTTTAAATATGAGAACATCTAAAGGGTGTCAGAAACAAATGTTCAATATACTTAGATCATCATTTGCCTTAATTATGAGGGTAAATGAAAGTACAACCAATTTGTGGTTGTTGTGTTGTTTGTAATAAAATTGTATTTTTCTATAGTGAAATGGAATAAATGTGTTTTGATAATGCAAATCATTCCCAGGCCTGTATATGAACTTCAATGTGACCATTACACCTTCATGTATGTAACCCCAGATCTTGATTTAATGCCTGAACTGTTTGTCCAACAGTGTTAATGTTTACGTAAAGTCCAGTGTTGATATTTGTTCAACCGTGGTTGTTTATATGTTGTGAACAATCAATGTCTTCTAGCACTATAGTAAATTTAGAGGGTGATAAGTGGGAATGGAGAAGTACTCATAAATACAGCTATGAACAGGAGTGAACCTATTTTCCTCCTTGAGTTTAGGGTAGAATTCCATGATCACCTCAAGTGGCTAAAATAATAGAGAATCAAATTAATCCCCCTAGACAACTTAACATAATATTTCTCATAAATTAAATCCACATCCCACAGCCAGCATAGCAAGACACTGCCGTCTAATGCGAGTATTACGCTAAGCAAATCATGTCTAAACACACATCTATGGAAAGACATGGTCTAAACACACCGCTATGGAAAGACATGATCACCGACGCCACACAGCATGGACTTATAAGAAGAAGAATGGCCGAGAAGGTCGTGTAGGCGGGCAATCATTACTTGGGCCATACTAATTGTCTTCCACCTCTAGTGAACGCATGACATTGGTGGCCGTCTTTGTTCGCAGCCTTCTGTCTAGTGCACTGCCAATCATTTCTGATACTGATGTCCCTATATTCCGTGATGTCAAACTGTCCAGCATCTTCTCTTGCCATCTCCCCCGTACTTAGTTTCATCATCATTATCATATGCCTTGCCAGATAGTTTGGGTGTGCATGTCTTTTCAAAGATCTCAGTTCGGGTGTTCTGGATCAACTCTGCTGATGATATTCCTCCATGGCACTATCTCAGTCCATCCAGCATAGTTTCTCTTGGTCTGCCTCTGCCTCGTTGTCCCACTTAGTTCAGCTGATCAAAAGGTAGCATTGAGAATGGAAACCAGAAAATTGTGAAACACGCAGAAAGGAGAACCAGGGATACAGTGAGAAAGATAAACAATGCTAAAGATGTAAACAGGAGACAAGTGAAAAAGATTAAGTGAGGCTAAGCGAAGCAGGCTGTGATTGTGTGAGGGAAGTAAAAGCAACGGGGAAAGGTGGAGAAATAAAGTGGAAGACGATGACTAAAGTTAAACATCACGTAACACGGAAAGAGACCATTAAAAAGGAGGGTGAGGAGGGAGAAAGAAAGAAAGAGAGAGAGAGAGAGAGAGAGAGAGAGAGAGAGAGAGAGAGAGAGAGAGAGAGAGAGAGAGAGAAATTAATGAATGGGTGGATAGATGGATGGGTGAGTAGGTGGGTGGATGGATGGATGGGTGGATGGATGGATGGATGGGTGGATGGAGAGAGGAAGACAGAGAGATAGAGAGAGAGAGAGAGAGAGAGAGAGAGAGAGAGAGAGAGAGAGAGAGAGAGAGAGAGAGAGAGAGAGAGAGAGAGAGAGAGAGAGAGACCCATTACAAGTTAATGAAACGGGGAAATAAACAGGAAATGATAAAAGTGAACGTTTAAAATCTAGATAACGTGCACAGACAACGACAACAACAACAATAACAATAACAACAACAACACCAACAACAAAAACTCTCTCACACACACATACACTCAGAGAAAGTGAGAGAGCGACAGGCAGAAACAGAAGACGGCGTAAACGTAACAATTTTACAGCATTGAGAAGCATCATGTCTTGCCACATGACGTAAAAGTTCTTGTCTCTCCACAGATCTCGGTCCTTGGTGTTCTGGATCAACTCTGCTGATGATATTCCTCCATGCCACCGTCTCAATCCATCCACGAATCATTTCTCTTAGTCTGTCTCTTCTTTTAACCTCACCGATCTTTCCAGTTGTCACGGTATTCTCCAAATCTTCTCTTCTCATCACTTGACCAAAGGATGCTATTTGTCTCTTTCTTATAGTTGAATATACTAAGCTTGTTCCAGGCGATCATTATTTGCTACCCCGGCAGTCCAAGGAGTTCGCAATATTCGTCTAAGAAACCACATCTCCATTGCTTCCAAGCTTTTCCTAATTTAAACGCAGAGCCACAAACAATACGTTGCACGATTTATTTCCTGGTATGTTTAACTGCATGTCTTCAGGTGCTTACTGCTGAGTTATATCATATAAAGGTAATAAATAAATAATACTTTGGCCGAAATACGAAATACATGGTTCGAATGTGGAGTTCGTTATCCCCAGGGAAGAAGACCTTCTGTTTGCATATCAATGGCTGAAATTGCTTAATCGATAATGCTTCGATATATTTGCCAAATCAATTATTGTTTGTTTATTTGCGTTCCACAATTCATTTATGGCATTAAACATAAACAGACGCGACATTAAAACATATCAAACGAAACATTATTGTTAATAGAACAATAATTATCAAGAATCGTAACGTGCTGTTCTATTTATTCTCACAATCAAAGTATACAGAACTTCCTCGTCGTGCAATGCTCATTTATAGTCTAACTGCGCACCTGAAGCTGTGCTTGATGGGAATATTGTTTCCCTCCTTCGCTCGTTCTACATTTTAAACCGTGATCTCAACAGTCACTTGATTCTGCTCTTCTTCATTGCCTGGAGAGAAATTGAAGATGAAATATAAATATTAATGATAAATATATATGTCAATTATAAATTTAAATATCAAGTAGAAATAGAAATAACAATATAAATGTATGTTATACATATGATTACCAGTTATAACTATAAATGAAAATTACAAATATAAATGTCAATTATAAATATAAATGTTATTAATATGCATATACCTAAACAAATTCTTGTGATACGTCTATCCCTTAAAAGTCACTTAAAAGTCGACAGGGTCGACTTCATTGCACCGGGTTTTATCCCATATGGCTCGGTTTCTTTCCGCAGCATGGAAAGCGTCGCACAAAGCACGAACTCCGTAGCTTTTAGCGACGAACCCACAGGAGTCTCCGAATCATTTAACTCGTAAACAGAAGGGTGCGGCCCGGAATCGAACCCACAACCTTCGGAGCACGAGTCAAACGGCTTGACCACTTCGCCACCTGGGTGACATGATGGTAGCAGCAAATAAGACAGGGTTGGGTAGGTAAGGAACCTGTGACAGGTCTAGCAAACAGGTGGGGATTCTATCTGATCCTAGAGATTACTGCGCATGGACATTTGGAAGGTAACTGAAAGAAAGGCGCTAGTCACAGGCACTGGACCTAAAATTACACCTCCCCACGACGCATAACAGCATTAGTCGAAGACAACAATAACACCTATAATATAGAATAATAATTTGTCCTGAAGTAGTTTCTTGCTATGGGTCTGCCATGTGATATCGGCATCACATTTTGTAGGCCTGAATGCACGGAGGTAGAGGTGGCTAATTGTTTCCTCACTTCCACCAGGGACGAACCCGGGCGTCAAACCTGCGTCGATTCTCGCCCACGAGATTAGTGTAGTACGTCATCAACTTCCCTAACACGCCGGCTATACTACGAAGAGGGTTCAGGAAAGTAATGCACCACATCGTATTTCTCATCTAATAATGAAGATAGAAGCATGACATTTTGCACGTATCAAATATAGCACGTGCCGATTGTGTTCGCCAAATTGCAACCCAATCGGCCAAATTACATAGCCGCCCTAAGTCGTTGAAAAGTGATTGATTGATTGATTGATTGATTGATTGATTTAGGAACCGACATCACAGCATTCGGGGCATTCCAATAAGCGCTCCGTCCCCATCCTCAGCAGCCAGCGAAGAGTTCCAACATTTATAGTACCAGAGCCGGTCTCTGTGGCTGAAGGGCTTGCGAACGCGGTTTGTGAGCCCGTATACCCGGGTTCGAACCACGTCTGGTGCTCGTATTTTCGATAAACGGCTCTTAGAGATCCGGTCGTTCCGAAAGCAATGGCAAACTACTGAACTAACACTTGTCCTACCTCATCAAACAGCAGCTGAAATGCTTGCTGTTGACTGCAAACGTCCCGTAAGGGATACGCAAAAAAAAAAAAACAAGCATTCTGTTTATATGTCCGCCTCGCCTTTCCTCTGACCGTCGAGCGTCTGGCCACATCCCTCGTCAATTCTCTCTATCTCATTCTCTTGCCAGACCATGGTGATCCATTTGCTTCTCCAAGATGTACACGTGCTCCCACAACGGCTGCAACTACGTTCTGCCTCTATCATGCATCAACTACTCCACCAAGTTTTGCAGATGCATCCAATCTGTCCGCCCTGTTCATTCTCCCCAGCACACCAGCATGACCCGGAGAAAAGATCCAGACGATGCTTGTCACCCGTGACCTTGCGAAGCGAGCAAGCCACTCTGCATGAAGCTTGCCTGTCCTCACCCCTCCTCAGCATGCTTTCTGAATCAGTTACAATCACGATGTGTGTGGTGTGTGTGTGTGTGTGTGTATCGTATTCTCCATCCAGCTGAAAGCTGCACTGACCGCCTCCACCTCCATTCTTAAGCTAGATGTTGTGGTATCAATGCCAGGCTCTCCTGCACCAAACGTCGACCATTAGCTTTTGCTAAGAACCCCATGGTACTTCTCCTGCCTCTCAACACCGAACCATCCGTGTATATAATCACATCACCCGGGCGAGCATTATCCTGAATTAGTTGCTGGATTTCCACTGTAGTGGCGTTGAAAGGAGCGTTTTAGTAACCTTGCATTATAAGCAGCGAATTGGTGATAGAATTTCTCGTTGCAGAGAAGGAAACATGTGATGTGTATGGACCGTTTTGCAGTCGACAGGAGTTACAGTCAGTCGCTGGGTTAAGAGAATCAATAATCAGGAAGTGGCGATGCGGGCTGCTTGATCGCCTCGCTGTGCCCTTTCTTGCCATAGCCACCAACGCTGATATGTTGAAATACGCTGAGGGCATTATTCTTACTGACAGGTGAATCAATAATCGACAATTGGCCTTCCAGCCGTCAGCCAACAATGGTTAGTGCAAATGTAGTTATAAACCTGTCATTTTTACTGCCAATATAGTACTTTGCGGTTTATGGCCGGAGAGGGGGGGGAAAGGGGGGTGGGGGGGGTCTTCAGCCTGAGGAATTAAGGCCGCCTGGCTAGTGCAGTCGCCGCGAACTGTGCAGGTTGGAGTTTTCTTTTTGCCTCCGACATAAAAATTTAAAAAAAAATTTAAAAAAAAAACTCCACACCTTATCGAGGATTCGAACCCGGGTCTCTCGAAAGAGAATCCGGCATTCTAGCAACTTGGCCAGCGCCGCTCCATTAAAAACTCACGGATTTTTCATAAGGTTTGCGCAAGATGGGTTCCTCGAATCTGAGAAATGACCACCAAATGCAAAGGAAAGTTAATTTCTTTTGAATTGTTGGAGCGTTTCAATGATGATAAAGATAACTCTTTGGCGATGATTGTTACAGGTAACAAAACCTGGGAACATCATTTTGAACCTTAGACAAAAAAGACAGTCAATGGAGTGGCATCATCCGCAATCACCACAAAGAAAGAAATTCAAGACGACTCCTTCAGCTAGAAAGGTCACAATCACTGTCTTTTGAAACATTGAAGATGTGATTCTTGTGGATGTTATGCCAAGAGGAGAGACAATCAGTTCATAAGTTTACATTAAGACATTTAACTCGAGTGCTGGAGGTCCCTGGTTCAAGTCCCGGTGAGGGACGGGATTTTTTTTTTTCACGTGGACTTCTAGTAACAAAATGTCCCCTGGTCTCTGGGTAGTGAGATCGGACACCCGTGTGTATTGTTGCGCAAGTAAAAATTCCCTGGGCAGTTGGAAATCGAAAAAGCAACGCCGCAACACGGGCAACATTTCGAGTTAAAATTCTACCCAAAGTAATTCAGGATCCTCGCCGGTGCTACGGAGCTCGCGCACTGCGATGAGACTCTCCGGACTCAGGCTTGAGTTAGGAGTAGAACGGAGCACTTATGGGTTAAATCCGTGTGCCGTGATGTTGACCCGTCGATAATACTAAACTAAAAAAAAACAAACAAAAAACTCATTTAACGTTTTCGCAGAGTTACGCCGCACAAGAATCCAACAGACCTGCTTCTCCTTCACGACAATGCGCTCCCTCACAAAAGTCTGGCAACACGGGAAGTAATGACCAAATTTGGTTGGACTGTACTATACCTATCCATCACATAGTCTCCATTTGGCACCCTCTGAATTTCATGTATGCGATCCACTTAACGATGACGAAGGCGTGATTCATACAGAGAAGAAAAGGCTACATGATCAAGACACAATTTGATACGGGCAAGGAATGCATGCACTTATTTCGCGCTGGTGTAAAGTCATCCGAGTTGATGGGGATTATGTTGAATAATATCGATGTTTACGTGATACATCCATGCATACTGTGTATACATTTCAAGCTGTTTATATATACAGCTCATGAGGAGAACAATGTGGTGCATTACTTTCTGAACGCTTCTCGTATATATAGTACCAGAAAATCAAGTATGATGTCTGGAAAACTATATTTTGGCCATAGCAAACTTTACAAAGGCAGACCGAGAGAAATGCCGGGTGGCATGGAGGAAAGGAATACCTTCAATAGAATTGATCCAAGAATCTGTTTGGATACAGAACGCCAACACAATTTAACCAGGCACACGATTATGGTAAAATTTCGCCGTAGGTTGAAATGACAGACGTGGAGGACATGGTTCAATGAAGAACAGGTGGATGAACATGAAGGTGGACACAGGGCACCCAAGACCACGTGGGCATGAACATGTATCGCCCAGGAGAACTGCCGACCGATATCATCATCATCATCATCATCATCATCATCATCATCATCATCATCATCATCATCATCATCATCATCATCAAGTGCCGTGCCGGCTGGCGTAGGCGTTCATGGCTCTCCACAGATCTCGGTCTTTGGTATTCTGGATCAACTCTGCTGATGATATTCCTCCTTGGCAAACTACTGAACGTAAAATTTGCCCAGGAATCACGTACAGCGAAAATTCTGGGGTTGACTGCTACGTCCTGTGAAGGACATGCAACTAAATTTTTTTTCTTACATTCGTTGATAGCGACTTATTGCCTAAGATACTCTTAATTTTCTGAAATGTGGCTTTTGCCTGCCCTATTCTGCTCTTAATCTCTGTTGTACATCTTCCATCTGATGTTATAAGTGTCCCTAGGTATTTTAAACTATCCACTGGTTGAGAATTTCCCCTTCTATTTCTATGTCACATTTTTGGTGTCCCCATTTCTTTGATATCCACCATTATTACTGTTTTCTTGATATTCAAGGAGAGTCCTTTCTGTGCACTCTCTGATACTACAATATCCAATAATTGTTGTAGGTCTGTTGCATTATCCACCACCAATACTGTGTCATATGCATAGCGTATATTGTTTATATTATATCCTCCGATTAGTATTCCTGGCTTCTCTTTGATCTCTCTTCATTAATACTTCGCTATATAGGGAGAAGAGATCGGGTGACAAGACACACCCCTGTCGTACTCCTAGTTTTATCTGTTCGTAACTACCCTCTTTATTTCCCAGTTTAATTGCTGTTACTTGGTTCCAGTCAATATTATTTATTAATCTTATATCTTTCCCATCAATGTTGATATCGTCCAACATTTTAATCAGCTCATCATGTTTTCCTTGATGTGTGTGTGTGGGGTGATGTGTGGGTGGGTGGGAGATGTGCCTCATAACATGGTAATTTGCATTGTTTATGTTTACAACATTCATTTGACAATGTTATTTTTTCTTCCTATGTAAATGTATAATGCACCATTGATGAACGAAAGATGAGTGATTGGAAGGGCCGAATGTAAGACGGGGCTGCGTGCCCAATTTGTGACCCTAATAAAGTTGATTTGATTGATTTGATTACTTTATATATATATATATATATATATATATATATATATATATATATATATATATATATATATATATATATATATATATATATATATATATATAAAGTAAATCAAATCAATCAACTTATTTAAAAGGGTCACAATTTGTGTGTATGTGTGTGTATGTGTGTGTGTGTGTGTGTGTGTGAGTGTGTGTGTGTATGTGAACAGCCCGAAAGAGCATCATATGCAGCTATAAGAAGGAGGCGAATAACTTTCTTTGCCCATATAAAGACAAGAGGTGCTTTTGACAATATTGTGAAGACCAGAAAGATCAGTGGGGAAAAGAGACAGGGATAAGCTGAATGGTATGATGCTGGATGGACTAAGACAGTAGCATGGAGCAATATCATCAGCAGAGTTGATCCCGAACACTATGGACCTAGATTTGTGGAGAGACATTCGCGCCTACGCCATTAGCACTTCACGTCATGATGAACATAATATAAACAGGAAAAATAAAGTGAAGTTTGATCACAAATGTACGAATTTTCCTACCTGAATCTTGCTGAAAAGGTCTATTTGGAATGGAAATTACATCAGTGCTAATTTGATTTCCACGCCGCCGCTACCTCTCTTTCGTCTTAGTTTCAGAGGAAGGCTTTCTCGAATTTGCTTCTGGCTGCCGCTTCTAGTATAAAATATGGACGGAGGGTTTGTGTGAACGCAGACTGGAGAGGTACCATGAGGGTATAGTAGCTTTATAAACTTCTCTGTGCTGGTTTCTGTGTTGCTGTTGGGCGCAGACGGGGAGGAACGAAGTAAATGCATTGACGATCATTCTCTTCATGACATCCACTCCAAAATCGACTCTCTTGCCAGCGTTAGGATCTTGAGCCGCGTCCATCATGACGTTCAGCAATGACGGCATCTTCTCATAGACTTGCTCAAACAGCAGTGATATGTCTTGTCTTGTTTGTCGAGAGGAAACAATACAATTAATTAGTCAACAAAAACGTTAAGGGTTGACAGTTTAAGCACTGATAAAAATAAAAAAATATATTCCACATTGACGTGGATAGGCCTTAGGTTCATACCAGAATACGATCAGCGTTGCCAGTAGTGGGTTGTGCTCGATATTAAAATCTCAAATCCCGAAACAACTAAATAAATCAGAAATATATTGAAAAAAATATATATTGTTGAATATCGCATACATTACTCATCATTGGCACCTTGCCGTCTTGACAGACGATAGTTTGTTACATTCTGCTACACGAAAAAGGCATATTAACTAAACCCATGACAATAAGATCAAGGGTGGAGTTATACCTCTCTATAGCACAAAGCGCGACTGAATTGTAGAGACCATGAGTTGCCCATGCAGCTTGGTCCCTTTCTCGACTTGCCTAGTTTACTACAGCGGACAGGTAACATCAATACATTTAGAACAAAACAGGCTGCAGAAGCCGCTGGATCAGGAAAGCAGTTCTCTAACTGTCCGGCTGTCGGAGCTTCCTTCCTAAACCAGTTGCTGAACTGCATATAGTATGGGAAAAATAATAAACTCATTGGGTCTGTAATTATGTATTGGCCTGGTTCGAATTATTCTCAAAGTATTCAAAGCATGTACCGTTTTTATCTGTCAAAAAGAAAAAAAAAACTGTCATTTACTGCCAATATAGCACCTTGCGGTGTAAGGCAGGGGGATCTTGAGCTTGAAGAATTAAGGCCGCCTGGCTAGTGCAGTCGCCATGAACTGTGCAGGTTAGAGTTTTCTTTTGGCCTCCCGACAGACAAAAAAAAAAAAAAAAACTCGGCGCCTTACCAAGGATTCGAACCCGGGTCTCTCGAAGGAGAATCCTTCATTCTAGCCATTTCAATTCCAATTCCAATTTTTCACCAAAAAAAAAAAAAAAAATTCCCAACTTCGGTCTCGTCTAACCTGCCTCCTCAACTTTGGTTATTGTTGAGATCCGTGGATTTTGTGGGTATGTTTACCCTGTTTCTTGTCTTGGGTGCTCTTACGAGTAAGTCATATCTCGGACTGGTTATGTATTCGTTTATGTCTGTAACGTCAGCTGGGGGATTGGTCAGTGGCTGTCATTTGTTCCCTCTCCTCTGGTGGTTTCTTTTGTTAGTGAAGGCTCCTGGTTCGTCTGGCTTGACTGGTTGTAGTCCTTATATGGACTTTTTATTTGGTCTTCTTGCCTCCTTTTTGTGTATTGTCCATAGAAGCTTTTCGATGTTTTCATTTTCCTCTTTGCGCTTTTTTTTCACTTTCGATTTTGAGTTCTGTTGCCATTTCGATTTCTTCCACTGCGGTCAGCCATGGGATCATTTCTCCGTCTTCTATATAGTACTTGTAGCCGGGTCCGTCTTCACCGTCTAGCCATTCGGCCAGCCGCCGTTTTTATCATTGAACTTAAATTCTTCCTTTCTATAGACCACAAGCCCATCATCATCATCATCATCATCATCATCATCATCATCATCATCATCATCATCATCATCATCATCATCATCATCATCATCATCATCATCATCATCATCATCATCATCATCACTACAACCACCACCACCACCACCGTCATCATCATCATCATCATCATCATCATCACCATCACCACTACAACCACCACCACCACCACCACCGTCATCATCATCATCATCATCATCATCATCATCATCATCATCATCATCATCATCATCATTAAGTGCTTTTTCCTCTTGAACAACTTGACCCTGCATCTCCATATCTTGTTATCTCCAACGGCACATATCAGTTTCTGCGCAGACACTTTTCCGTGTCAAGAGACAAGGCTGTCAAGTATGTTCTCAAGCTGTCTTTTTCCATCTCCTCTTAATCAATCCTTGCAACTGTCCACAGCATGTTCCAGTATTGTGTTCCCCCTAGTGTGACAACATACGTTGTCTGATTCTTTCTAATGTTTGTGATAAGCTGTCGTGGGTATTAGTCTCTTTCAAGAAAATGTCAACATTTTCCCGTAAAAACGAGATGAAAACAGTTTATGAATGTACATCTCCTGCGAAAAAGAGAGAGAGATAAAAAACACAAACACAGTATACATACCCTACAGCGAATTCAAACCCGTTTACATTGAGTCTATGTTTGTTATCTCTAACCTTTCCGCAGGAGTCATCATTCCTGTTTTCACCTCATATTGTCATATCTTGCTGCAGTCGTTATTTATTTTCTTTTTCTCTGTAAAACTACATCTCAAGATTTCTTGTGATTCTGTGCTTGTATATCTCAAGATTTCTTGTGATTCTGTGTTTGTATATCTCAAGATTTCTTGTGATTCTGTGCCTGTATATCTCATGTTTTCTTGTGATTCTGTGTTTGTATATCTCAAGCCCATTTCTACAAAATGAAAGCACCCGAAATTGAGCAGTGCACTTCTCAACATGACCCTGAAGATTAATATTATTATTGTTTTTTAAAAAAAAATCCCGAAGCAGTTTCCTACCGTGTTTCCCAAAACATAAGACCGGGTCTTATATTAATTTTAGCTTAAAAATGCACTAGGTCTTATTTTCGGGGGGTGTTATATATATATATACAGTGGTACCTCGGGTTACGAAGCCTCATGTCACGAACAATTCAGGTTTACGAACAACAACTTCGAAAATGTTATGTCTCGGGTACGAACGTACCTCAGGTACGAACGAAGGAGAGAGGAGAGAGAGAGAGAGAGGAGAGAGGAGAATGAGATGAGAGTCGAGAGAGAGAGAGATGAGAGAGAGACGAGAGAGAGAGAGACAGAGAAGATACAGAGACAGAGGACAGAGACAGGATCCAGGGGACAGAGCAAGGTTGTAACGTTGGAGACAAACGATCACGTACGGTACAAACAGTACCACATATGAGTGAGCTTGTAGATCTTCAGAATGAACAGCTGAAGACATTAAAGGAGGAGCAGTCGTCCTATGATGAGGAGTCAGTGACCGTTTCAACTGCCAGAATTAAAGAAATTTGCAGCAAGTGGGCAGACATCGAAGACTTACATTGTGAACCATTATCCAAACAAACTTGTTGCTAACAGGGCAGTAAACCTGATGAATGATAACACGATGGACCACTTCAGAAAGATTCTCCAGCAAAGGAAGCGACACATTTTCCCTTGATAGTTTCTTGGTGCAGAAAAGATTCCCAGTCGGATTGACAAGAAACAGCGACACAATACTCCTGAAACTAATGATTCAGAATAACAAAGAAAGCGACAAATTTCCCATGATCGTTGCTTGGTAATAAAGATAGACTAAATCTTTTTGTTTTTATTTTACATTTAATTCATTTGGTTTTTTCTTTCTCTTTATTTAATACGTGAAGTACATGTGTTCTTTCCGTTTTGTCAAGTAAACGACCGGATGTTAATAAAAAAAAAAAGAACGATTCTTTCATCTTGAAACGGATTGTCTTTATTTCATTGATTTCAATGTTTCGGGTTACGAACGTTTCGGGTACTCCTGTGTGTTGCCGGGGCCCATAAGGGAAGCAAAGAATAGCAACACTGCAGCCTACCACGCATGTCGTAAGAGGCGACTAAGGAGGCTTGATGGTTTCCGTCGCCCTGCTACTGAGTGAGTGCGTGGCGCGACACTGTGAGCTGTGAGTTTCGTGTGAAATCTTTTGAATCTTGCCCGAGGTGTTTTAGGAACGTGACTGCATTTCGGAGTGATGGCAGATGGCTATGTCCCAGAGTTGACCGGTTTTTGCCTATGCAGAAATGCGTGGCTGCTGGGCTTCTGGTTGACTGCCCTACCATCGACGATGAAACTGTATTTCGTGGACTGTGTGGGTGAACATCTAGGAAACATCCAGATGGGAAAATGACTGCCGATTCCATCAGAAATGAACTGGGGTGTTTTGTGGGGGACTATGTGTTGACATTCTGGTGGCGGCATTATGCACAGTGTATCTGTGAGGGCTGTTATTTGTCGAGACTCCTGTCTTTTCACTTTTCACATTGGGCAGTGGGGAGCATTTTGTGTGATATTCACTGGCACAGGAAACGGAGCATAATGGGGACGACCCGTTGCTGTGAAGTTGGAAACTGTGACTAACTAACTAACTAACGTTTCGGGTTACTGAAACCTTATTATGAAACGAATTAAGTTCGTAACCCGAGGTACCACTATATATATATATATATATATATATATATATATATATATATATATATATATATATATATATATATATATATATATATATATATATATATATATATATATATATATTTCAGATACAAAATTCTACATTTATTCGTATACGAAATTCTACATTTATTCAAACGCAGTCATGTCATCTTCTTCTATGGAACATCGTCATAACTCCAAATCCCGAATTCCGGCGTGAATATTTTGCGACTCCATGTCCTGTAGAACCAATGGTCCCAGTATCTCATGTCCAGTAATAAAACTTCCCTTAAATGAGCATTTCTTGTCCATATAGCCTTCTCGTAGTGCAATGGTAACTTTATTTCACACGAGTGACGTACTGAATTATGAACCACATCCGTTGATTATCAAGTGCTCACCAGTGGTGTCTGTACTCTGACTGGCCATTCGGCAACACGCCTTTCATTCTAGCTGACGATCTTAGTTAGTTAGTTAGTTAGTTAGTTAGTTAGTTAGTCTTTCCTCTTGAGCCTAAGGCGGCGCATAGGGCAGAAGTCATGGCTCTCCATGTCCTGCGGTTCGCTGCTACCTGTCGTAGATCCTGGATGTTCACTTGGCCTGACGATCTTAACTAGAGTTTACTTTAGTAGTGGGCCTTATATTAAAAGCATTCTTAAAAATCGCACTAGGGGTTATTATAGAGGGGGGCGGGGGGTAGGTATTATTTTCTGGGAAACACGGTACTATAGGTTTGTGGTGTGACAGCACCATCACATTCTGTAGCTCTGAAAACAAGGAGGAACAGGGGACCAATCTGTACCTCGTTTGACAAGCGAATGTGTGACGTCGAACCACGTCCAACCATGCTCAAGACGTCACCAGCCCAGTTCACCATTGACTTGGGTAGCATTAAGTTGGAACGGAAATTATGAGGCGATCGCAAGGGCCTCCTGTCGACAAATGGTTTCACCATGGCAACGCATCTCTTTTTTATACTGCTATGGATGGTGACGGTAGGTAGTACGAGAGAATAAGTGACTCGTTGATCAGAAAAACTGTGTATAATTTGTTTCCGCTTCATGCGGCCTGCTTCCTCTGTGGTGATAATTTATGTGTTTCAGCTGCCATTCCCACAAATGATGGCTCTGTGATGAGAGGTGAAAGAAGTTCCTGCGTGTTCGTGGCGAAGATTGGTGGAAGGTGTTCGTTGCAGGAGAGCCTGGAACGTGATACCACATCTTGTTTGAGAATGGAGATAGAGGCAGTCATAGCGACGTTCCGCTGGCTGGAGGACAAGCAGCACACGCATGTCGTGATTCTAACGGACTCACAAAGTATGATGAGAAAGGTGTAGACACTCATGGTTTGGGCAGAGTGGCAGGCTTCAATTCTATAATTAACAATAGTGCGCACTTGTTGGATTCAGTGGTTTTACTAGCCAGAGAAGTTGTCTACCCTCACAGCATTACCAAGAATATGTCACTATGCGTTCGGGCGTTTTTTTCTTTCAAAACATTCCAAAGAATGTGCTAAATTCTGAGGCCCAATAAAATGTCTTATATTGTAAGATTTATCTCCCTTTATTTCATTCCCAAGAAACATCATACATTGTAAGATTTGCATCCCTTCATATCGTTCGCAAGAATATGTAACAAGTTTTCAGGATTGTTTCCATAGGTAATCTTCTTCTTCTTCAGCGTTCTGAGCCATTGAGGTTCTTTGCTGCAGATACAATCCGTCTCCATTTGTCTCTCTGGTTGACCTTCTCTTGCCAGTCGTTGATTCCAAGTGCTTGTAGGTTTGTATATATATTAGCTCTCCACTTCTCTAGGTAATATTTACAATATTATATATCCTAAGTTTTCAGGATTCTCTTCCTTTACAACATTCCCACTAGTCTACGAATTTCCACGTAATTCAATGTGCAGTTCTAGAAGGACCGCCTCAGGTGTAGTTTCAGCCACTGTATTTGGCCTGCTGCTGTAGTGAAGTAGCTAGCACATTAGTCTACCGGCTCGGTGTACAGGTCTTCCAGTCCTCATCCAGAGGACGATTGTGGAATACATTGACCTGGACAGCCATGTCCACCAATCATAAAATGGATACCAGGACATTTCATAGGCAGTAAAGGTGATGGGTACGATACTGACCACAGCACCTATCTAGTGTCCAGAGGTCCAAGAAAACACGGAGGTTAGTATTTTGTGCCTAATTCTCCTAAAGAAGTCATTGGTCAGTTAATACTTACTACAATGTATTCTCTTAATTTAAATACAGAAACCACAAACAATATGCTGCACGATGTATTGCCTGGCATATTTCGTTGCATCTCGTCATGTGAATACTGCAGAGTTGTATATCATATGATGTAATTAAATAATACTTTGGTTGAAATTTCTGACTATGTGTTTTAAGTATTTTAAGTATTTCTGCAGCATGCACCTGACGAGATGCAGCTAAATATGCAAAGCAACATATTATTTGTGGCTTTTATGTCTAGAACTTATTAGATAATTATCACAATTACCTTAGTCGATCGCAGGTCCTGAACGATCCACTCGAAGCAGGCTGGCTTAAATCTATCTGGGCTTGCGTGGACACAAGTAACAAGGCCAAACAGGTCAGGAACATTTCTGTCCAGTTTAGATTCTTGAAGAAATTCATGTTCACTGCAGCAAGCACACTTTGTACAGAAGTACTCTTGTGTGATGACAATGATTGAATGTGTCCAATGGGTATCTGTTACCAGAATACTATCACTGTTTCGAGAAGTTTACACTGTGAATGCCCCAATCCCCAAACCAGGCTGAAAGTCAGCTAGCTTAAAGAGAATCGCTGGCAAAACTCAGTACTGATCTCACTCGAATCAGTTCTGCGGCTCTAGCGCGCCTTTTAAACTGAGCTTCTACCCACAATGTCATGAATCAGCAGCGTCCATCACTCTGACCTTGATTAATCAACGGGCTATTCATAGCACACAGGGAGAAAACACTTCCTTACCAAAATAACAGTGTCGTTAGACAAGAATATAATTCTTAACTGTGAACTACCAGCCAGCAAATATAAATTATATTTAAACAGAACTGTCAGAAATGAAAGCTGGCTATCTCATTAGAATTCATTATCTTAATCTCTGTCCTTCTAAGGGAGACAACACAACAGCAGACTTATTTTTATAATAACCTCTACGTTAATCGTCATTATGTCTCTTTGTTTCAACGCAAGCTGGCCTCATAAAAACCATACTGTTTCTGCGCTACGGTTTGGGCCGTGACAAGAGCACTGAGTAATTAACATCATGTTTCTGTCGTGTGAAAAAAGAGTGTTTCCTTAAGCCATTTTTCTTGTCAAATCGCAACGAACTCTGTGCCTGTGACGCGGTTGTCTGTGACATGAGCTAGTTGTTGAGTCCGTCCGCTTTCAACATGACACAATGACCCATTAAGATAACAGGAAATGACCTCAGTATTTTGTCAAAGGTTTTTATATTTACTCTATGGCAAAGGGGTTGCGGACGCAATTCGTAACATGTCTATATATATAAAAATGAGAATAAATTTAAATGCTTAGGGTCATTTATAACATCGTATGGAAGATGGACAACAGAGGTTAAGAGGAGAATGGGGCATGCAAACGCTACATTTCAAAAAATGAAAAGTATCTCATATACTAAGTCACTATCATTGAAAGTATGAAAGAGGTTGCTGAAATGTTGTACAGAACATGTTTTCTTGTGTGGCAGTGAATGTTGGAAATTAAATGAACAAATTAGGAAGAACTTGGAAGCAACAGAAATGTGGTTTCTGAGACGAATGTTGCAAATTTCTTGGGCTGCCAGAGTAACTAATAACGATTGCTTAAAGTAGAACATTATATACAATAATACGAAAGCGACAAACAGCTTTCTTTGATCATGTGATGAGCAGTGAGTCATTGAATAACATTGTGATAAATGAAAACAAAAATATCAAGGGGGAAGAGAGGCTGAAGCAATGATGCTGGCTGGACTTAGACAGTGGCATGGAGGAATATCATCAGCAGTGTTGATCCAGACTACCAAAGACCTCAATCTGTGGAGAGACATACACGCCCACGTCGAGTAGAGGTGGTAGTGGTGCACGTTATGTGGAGAAACTCAGAAAACTAAATGGCAACTGGCAAGCTTGATGGGAAAAGAGTAAAGGGTCGGCAAAGAGATAATGCTTTGGTCACATGGCATAATCCAGTTTAGTTTAGTTTAGTCTAGTTTAGTTTAGTTTAGTCATCGGATCAACATCACGGCACACGGGTGTAACCCATAAGTGCCCCGTTCCCCTTCTAACTCAAACCCGAGTTTGGAGAAACTCAGCTCAGTGCACAGACTCCATAGCACCGGCAAGGATCCTGAAATACTTTGGGTAGATTTTTAACTCGAAATTTTTCCCGGGCAGCGCCGTTAGGCTACTCTTTTTCGATTTCCAACTGCCAAGGGATTTTTTTACGTGCGCAGTAAAAAAAAAGAGAGTGAGATCGGATCTGGTTCCGATCTCACTACCCAGAGACCAGGGGAAATTTTATTACTAGAAGTCCACGAAAAAAAATCTCGGTCATTACAGGGGCTTGAACCCGGGACCTCCAGCAGTCGAGGCGGACACCATACCTCGAGACCACGCAACCCCCAGTTATAATCGAGGCAAGAACACAGACAGATACAAGACTCGGATGAACCATTGATCATTTACGCTTATCGGCTTTGCACATCATGATATATACATATTCAGTATTCAGATACAAAAATCTGCATTTATTCAAATACAGTTATGTCATCTTCTTCTGAAACATGGTCACAATTCGTTCGCCCTGAATTTCTTGCTATTCCATTTAATGTAGAACCATTGGTCCCAGTCTCTCATGTCTAGCAATAAACGATTTTAGTTGCATGCCCTTCACAGGACTTAGTAATCAACCCCAGCATTTCGGCTGTTCGTGATTGCTGTGCATGTTTTACGTTCAGTAGTTTGCCATTGCTTTCTGAACGACCGGCATCTATACCTTTTTCGAAAAAAAATCAGCACCGCTGTATTTCGAGCCTGTGTATACGGGATTACGAATCGCGTCCGCAACGTCTACGCCACGTAGAGCGGTATAAAGCTTTCCTTAAATGAGCATTTCTTGACCACTAGCCTGCCCATTGTGCACTGGTAACTTCATTTCACACGAGTGATATATTTAATTATGAACCACATCCGTCCATAACAAGTGCGCACCAGTGGCGTCTCTACTCCGACAGGCCATTCGGCAACAAGTCTCCCATTCTAGCTAACGATCTTAACTAGGGCTTATTTTAGGGGTAGGTCTTATATTTCAAGCATCTTGGAAAATCGTGATAGGCTTATTATAGGGGTGGGTCTTATATTTCAAGCATCTTGGAAAATCGTGATAGGCTTATTATAGGGGTGGGTCTTATTTTCAGGGAAACGTGGTAGAAAGATGAGACAAAGTGGAAAATGAAAGAACGGGACTCGTACTCGGCTGCAAAAAAAAAAAAAGACACGTCATGCCCGGCCATGCGGCACATCCTTGATTTACCAACGATGGCCACCTGGAACACAATTACACATGTCATAAACGATTAGGTGCCATGTGCTAATAAATAGTCTTAAGTCACTTTCCGTATCTGCAATGTGCTTATATACAGTAATTTTCCTTCAACTCCCTTTAATTTATTATATAACACAACATGTCTGCAACCATATTAACAGCTTTTAAGCCAAGCTGTGACACACCGCTACTTCTCAATGTCCGTCATCCATTTTTATTGTTCCTAACCTACATCGTGTTTGGCACTGAATCAGTTAAGGCGTGTCAGCTGATATAGAACACCGCCTACACACCGCTATTGACAACAGAAAGAGCGTGCGCCTCAAAAGAGGTCGCTCCTGGATGGGCCAAGGCTGAAGAGATATTCAAGCAAGTCTGTGGCTTGTGTGGTCTCCTACACGAAGTAGAATGGACAGATACGCTTGCAGGCTGGCACAAATACTATCAGTCTGTCACTATACCAGGGAGATACTGCCGAAGTCAGCTGCCTGCATCGGTGGGCACAGAGATAAAAGAATTGCTCGAAAAACATTCGCTTCCAGAAGACATCATTATGCATACAGATTGGCCCTTGAAGTGCGGTTCAAGGTCTTCCATCCATCATCCATCATGTGCCATGCAGGTAAGCGTAGGCAGTCATGACTCGCCATTTCACTCGATCACCAGAGTCGTGGATCAGCTCAGTGCTCTTGTCTCTCGACCATGTCACGTGACCAAGCATCCAGGTATTTACTTTTCTGTCTTCCCCTGTTTTCTTCCCCTCGATCTTGCCAGATGTCACCAAGTTCTCAAATGTATTTCTACAACATGTCCAAAACATTTTGACTGTCTACGTCTAATTTCTTTAATAAATTTACGATTTTCATTTGTTTCCTGTAGTACTTGGTCATTGGTTTGTCGGCATGTCTATGGTATTCTTTGCATTCTCTTCAGAAACTACATTTCCACAGCCATCAGATGTTTTTCAGCTTGACTGCTCATTGTCCAAGCTTCACATCCATACAAAAGTATAGGCTCTATGTAGCACCTCAGTACTCTTGTTCTCGTTTCAAATGACATCATTTTATTGGTCAGTATGTTTTTCATCTTGCTAAAGGCTACTTTCGCCATGGCGATTTTTGTTCTAATCTCTTCAAGGCATCTCCCATCAGATGTTATTACTGTTCCGAGATAATTGTACCGATTCATTTGTTGAAGAATATTCCCATTTACATGTATATTGCATTGTGGTATTTCGTTTTTTCCTGGTGACAAAGGTCTTACACAACACAAAAGCTGGGGAGAACAATCAAAGAGGATAGCGGTGCATTCAAGACAACTACATCAACTTTGACTGTGGAGATGACCGTTGCCTCTAGAGTATTCGCATAGAATGCAGAACAGGAAGTTATGATCACTATGTGCCATACCGATAAGCGTGGGCTGTCATGTTTCGCCATCTCACACGATCACCAGAGTCATGGATCAGCTCTGTGTTCTCGTCTCGACCATGCCACTTGGTCAAGCCATCCAGGTGTTTACTTCTCTGCCTTCCCCTTATTCTTTTCACCCCAATCTTGCCAGTTGTCATCAAATTCTCTAGCTTATTTCTTCACATAACGATCTCCAAAAACATTTGACTGTCTGCGACTAATTTCTCAAACCAGTTAACGGTTTTCATTTGCTTGTTGTAGGACTTGTTCATTGGTTTTTCTGTCTGTCCATGGTATTCTTTGCATTTTCCTCAGAAACCACATATCCACTGGCATTAGATGTTTTTCAGCTTGCTTGCTCATTGCCTATATCTTACATCCTTACACATGTTCAGGTTCCAGGAAGCACTTCGACACTTTTTTTTTCTCGTTGCAAGTGATAGCTTTTTATTGGTCAGTGTGTTTTCCATTTGGCAGAAGGCTATATTTGCCATAGCATTTTTTATTAAAATAATGTGCCACATCGTGCACCCATATTCTCTTAGGCCTTCCTCTTCCTCTCTTCCCAGGCATATACTCCTCCGTTACTTTTCTCTCCAAACCTTCATGACGACACAACAGAGGCAGTCATGGTGATACAACAGAAGAAGTCATGATAATGCAACAGAGGAAGTCATGATGATACAACAGAAGAAGTCATGATAATACAACAGAGGAAGTCATGATAATACAACAGAGGAAGTCATGATGATACAACAGAGGAAGTCATGGTGATACAACAGAAGAAGTCATGATAATACAACAGAGGAAGTCATGATGATACAACAG
>JACEFZ010000125.1:72500-134782 GCA_014155875.1 Cepaea nemoralis | reverse complement strand
CTCATTTTTTCTGCTTGTTGCTGGGCTCTGCTATCACTTCTATCCTGCATTGGTTGTAAACAAGTGATCTTTTCTAGTTCATTAATAGGCGTTGTCTTCAGGCTTCCAGTTATGATTCGCATTCCTTGATTTTGGACTCTACTTATTTTGTTAAAGTTTGACTTAGCTGCTGTTGCCCAAGCTGCAATGCCATATTCCAGTACTGGCCTCACCCGTCCAGTATATAACTTCTTGAGAACTTTCTCATCTGCTCCCCACGTTGTATCAGCAAGCTTTTTCATGATTGCCATTCTTTACCTTGCTCTTGTTCGATTTTTCTCAACCTGTGTCTTCCATGTCAGGCGACGATCAAAGGTGACTCCTAGATATTTTGGATTTTCTTCATAGCGCAATATTTTTCCATTCAATACTAGCTTAGGGTGCTGAGTTTTATTTGAGAGGGAGAAAACTGTGCATGTTGTTTTCTCCTCACTTATCTTCACTAGCCATGATTTTGACCAGTCCTCTAGCGCTAATAAGGCTTGCTGTATTCTGCTGTTAGCTGTACTAATATATTCTTCAGATGTCCATATGGCTAGGTCATCTGCAAAAGAGGATGTGTGTACTCTAGCTGGACAATTTTCCGTGATGTCATTTATATATGCTAGGAATAATGTTGGTGAAAGAACTCCTCCTTGGGGGACACCTTGCTCCAACAGCATAATTTTGCTGGTTTGTCCTTGTACTTTTGTCCTGGCAGTTCTGTTCTCAAGGTAGTGGCTGATCCATTTATACATTTTCCCACAAGCATGCATTTTTTGCAGTTTTACTTTCAGTCCTTCCTTCCATACTTTATCAAATGCTTTTCCTAAATCTATCCAGACCGATAGTGTGTGCCTTTTCTCTTGGAAGGCTTCCTCTATTTCCTGAGCTATATAGGTTATTTGATCTTCAGTGGATCTGTACTTTCTGAATCCTGCTTGGTGTGGTGTTAAGAGTTGGTTTTCTTCCAGATGCCATGTTAGCCTGCCATTGATAATGCGTTCCATTAATTTTCCTATACAGCTAAGTAGACTGATAGGTCGATAGCCATTTGGTTCTTCCAGGTCTTTTCCTTTCTTTGGGACGGGTATTAGTATAGCTTCCTTCCATGCCTGTGGGACTATTCCTCTCTTCCAGTTGTGATTTAGAACTGCTAGTAGTTTCTTCTTTTTGCCTTGGAGCCTAGTCCTATTAGCATTTCATTTGTGATTCCATCCTTTCCTGGTGATTTCTTCTTTTTTAGTAATATCAATGTGGTTTGCACTTGCATAGTGTTCCATTAGTGCATTTGCAGCCTTTTTTCCTGTAAGCAAGGCATTTCCTTGTTTAACTTAATTGTTATTTGTTTGTTTCTAGGTCCTTCATTGTTCATGGCTTTCATTAGTTTCCATAGTTTGTTTCCATCCCGATCAAAATTCAGGTTTTCTGTTTTTTCCCTCCAACAATCTCTTGTTATTTGATTTACTGTTCTTTTATATTTTGCTGAGATGGCTTTGAGAGAGATGTTCGCTTCAATTGTTTGTTCTCTCTCTCTGCTGTCTTCCTGGCAACTTCAACTTTGTCCTCCAAAATTTGTAGTTCTTCAGTCCAGTATGGTTTGTAATTTTTCCTCGTTCCTCTTGGAATAGACTCAGTGGCTGCCTGTATTATTGCTCTGTTTAGACTTTCCACCATTTGCTTCATGTTACTGTATCGTGTATTTATGTTTTCACAATATTTGTCTGTTAGTATGGCAAATCTGTCCCAATCTGCTTGTTTGTAATTCCAGCGGGGCAAAGGCTTTTGCTCCTGTGGAACATACTCCGTATTCATTACAAGCTTGATTGGTCTGTGGTCACCACCTGCTAATTGGTCAAGCACATGGTGGTCGATTTTGTGGAGGATGTCTCCTCTGCAGAAAGCTAAGTCTGGAGTAGAAGTGGTAAGCCATCTTCTGGAGTAGAAGCTCGGTGTGTCATCCGCTTTGTTGAGTAGATGGAGATTTGCGTCTATTTCCCAGTCCTCCACTTCATCTCCTCTTTTGTAAGTATCTGTGTATCCCCATCCTTCTGAACGGCTATTAAAGTCTCCGACAATAATGCAGTTTGTGTCAGTTATTTTCATGTTTGAGAGGTAAGATTGTAGATTCTTATTTTCATGTCCTTTATCATAAGATCAACACCTATAATTTCCGTCTGGTTGTCAGAGATCATAGATACTTCGCTGCAAGGTATTGTATTTCGTGTAAGTATTAGAACTCCTCCTTTGTGTCCTTCACGGTCAAAACGTGTGGCCTGATATCCTCTGACTGAGAATTTGCGATTGGCATTGAGATGTGTCTCTTGAATGCATGCCACATCTATTCTATCTTTATGAAGACGCTGTGTTAGGGAGGCTTTCTTGTTATAAACTCCTTCTGCATTCCATTGTAGTATGTTGAGTGTCCGGGGTGTTTGGTCAATAGCTCTTAACCTACTCCTCTGTGCCTTGACTCAACAGCACAGGGGAAGGTGACCAACAGTAGTCATGGGTGGACCCCCTCGAGGCAGGGGGCCCAGCACTATCACCGCCTGATGGGACTTCACTGGATTAGCACCATAACGATTAATTTTGATTTGTGACATCATGAATTAAGTTACGTTGCACTGCTTTGTCAAGCCTGTGGCTCAGTACATACGATTTTGACAAGCATTTATTCGGGATGCTTTCCCTAGCCTTTGACTGTCCCCAGTCTACCTACAAGGCAGCAGGTTTGTGTGTCTCTTCGTCTGGTCCCTCTCCCTTGACCTGTCCGACATGGGTGACCCTACCAGTAGCTGTGCTACCGTCGGCATAGCTCTTGAGGTCATTGGAACGCACAAGCCCCTCTACCTCGTCACGGTGGACACACAGCAGAGGGGTAATAGCACATACTAAAACAAGTCTAAAAGTCCACATAAAACGTGATGTGTGGGTCTACTTACTTTATAAAATGAATTTTAGAAGGGTGAGACGTACAGAACCATAAAGTATGAAGGGAAAAACAATATCAAGTAATCGGTTCTTGTATTAACGTGATCTTGAAATAATCTTAATTTCCCTCTGGAAACCCTAAAATTTCCCCCGGGGGGGGGGGGGGGGGGGTGGAATTCCCCACCGGATGAGAACCACTGGCTTATACCATCAGTCATTATTTCCTTCGGTCTCGGTCTGTTATCTCTGATCTTTCCGGCCGTCGCGACGACGTTCTCCAATGCCTCTCTTCCCATCATATGACCAAAGAACACATTGTGTCCCGTTCTTTGAGACTATAGTATTCTACTTTCTTCTTATCGTTTAATATTCTCGCTTCTTTACGTGTCCTCCAACCTCTTTCTGGTTTCTTTGCTTACATTCGAAGATTCACTGCCATACAGCAGGTTCGGGTTCGATAAGATAAGGAGACACACAGATTCTTTAGTCATGTCATAAGAAGTAATAACTAGCACACTAGTCAACGAACAATAGCCTAGCACAGTGGTTCTCAACCTTTTTTGGTCCAAGCACCCATTCACCATGTGTTCAGAATGTCACCCCCCCCCCCCCTTTTTCGTATTCCCTCCATATAAATCCCCCCCCCCCCCCCGGCCCCTACAGAGTATACGTAAATCTCGAAGCTAAATTTAATAACACATACTAGAACAAGTCTAGACGTCCTCATAAAACGTGATTTGCAGGTCTACTTACGTTATAAAACGAATTTCTGAAGAGCTAGAAATACAGAACCGTAAAGTATGGAGGAAAAACAATACTAAGTGACTATTCGCAATGGAATTGCGAATATACAAAAATTATATTCGCAATCGAAGTAGGTCACGTGATTATTCCTACGCGTCTGTCCATATTACAATATATTGGTGATATCAACGTGTCATCGGTAGCTTAGTGGTTAGTATATCCGCCTGGTGCACGGGAGCTCGAGGTTCGATTCCCCGCAGGGTAGGCAACATTTTTTAAATTCATTTTCAGGAATTCGGTGACACCAATGCTAGTCTGATGATTTCGCTTTAGGCATATGTTTTCTACGGGTTTTGTGTATTAGGTGTTGTTTATCTTGCTGCACACTTGTCTTTTTGTTCTTATCTGTCCTCTACAGAATGTCACCCCCCCCCCCTTTTTTGGTGGATGATTGATGGGTTATGGGATGGGTGGGGGTATATGTATGGGTGGGGAGATGTGGGTGTGGGGATATGTGGTGGGTGGGAGATGTGTGCAGGTGGGGGTGGTTGTGGGTTTGGGGGTGTTGGTGAGGGATGTGTCTGGGTGTGGGATGTTTGGGTGGATGGGTGGGGAGTGTGTGTGGGTGAGATATGTGTGGGGGATGTATGTGGGTTGGGGAGGGGTGCATGATGGGTGTGGGTGATGGATTTGGAGATGTGTGTGTGGGTGGGGGATATGTCTGGCTGGGTGGGGAAGTGTGGCTGGATGGAGGATGTATGTGTGGGTAGTGAGGGTGATTGTAGTTGGGGGATGTGTGTATGGGTAGGAGATGTGTGTGTGGGTGAGGGATGTATCTTTGGGATTTTGTGGGTGTGGTGTTGTATTGGAGGGGAGCTGGGTGTGGATAAATTATGTGTGTGTGGGTGGGTGAAGGTGTGGTTGGGTTTGCGGGTTGGTGAAGGATGTGTGTGAGGGTGGGAATGTGTGCTTAGATGGGTGGTTGGGGTGTGTTAGTATGGGTGGGTAGATAGGAGATGTATATGTTGAGGAGTGGGTAAGGGATGTGTGGGTGTTTGTGGTTGAGGAATGTGTGTTTGGCTGAGTGGGTGGAGGTGTGTGGGTGGAGGAGGATATGTGGGTGAGTGATTGTTGGTGGGTAATGGGACGGGTAGAAGATATGTGAGTGGCTGGGGAGATGTGTGTAGGTGGGGGATGTGTGGGTTATTAAATGTATGTGTGCTTGGGGTGTGGGTGGTTGGGATGTGTGGTGTGTGTGGGTGGGGAGATGTGTAGGTGTAGGGATGTGGTGGATGGGTGGGGGAATGTATGTGTGTGTGGGTTATGTGTGTGGTTGGGTGGGGGAGTTGGAGTGAATGGGGGATGTGTGGGTGGGTGGTGGATGGTCTCATAACATAGTAATATGCATTGTTTATGTTTACAAAATTCATGTGACAATTTTTTTTCCTATGCACTGTTGGTGAAAGGAAGATGAGTGAATGGAAGGGCCGAATGTAAGACGGGCCTGCGTGCCCAATTTGTTACCCTTTGAAAATAAAGTCTGTTCGTTCGTTCGTTCGTTCGTTCGTTCTACTTTTGTTGTCTTGGGAAAGGAACTTAGCCACCCGAACACGAGTTCTCTCTCTCTCTCTCTCTCTCTCTCTCTCTCTCTCTCTCTCTCTCTCTCTCTCTCTCTCTCTCTCTCTCTCTCTCGCTCGCTCGCTCGCTCGCTCCAATTTTCGATCTCCTACCTCTCCCTTTCTTGTCTTTACCACTCTTTAATGTCTTTCAATACATCTTTTTCATAACTCTGTCTCTCACACTATCTTCGTTATCTATCTATCTCCTATCTATCCCTGCTTCATATATACCAGGTTTTCCAGCACTTTATATGCGTAGCATTTCCTTTTCCTTGTTTATTTATTAATTAATGAGGCCAGTCAATCGAAAGCCTGGTGTTTGAATTGCCTAGTCATGTCTCGCTGAGAGAAGCATGTTACTGTCAGCTTGGACCAGAACAGAGTCACTCAGAGAGGATGCAATGGAGGCCATAGAAAGTGTCAAATTAAGAGAATCATCACTGCTGCGATATTATCAGGACATAAATAGCAGGACGGTAACGTAAACAGGACTAACGTAATGTAAAAATAAAACTGGATGCCAAAAGAACGGACAGAAGTAAGAAGAAGAGTGATTCATTAAAAAATACGGAGAATTCGGCAGAATTAAACTGGCAACAGTGAACATTCCTATTTAAATTAACCACCTTCTTAGACTTCTTAATGGCTCAAACTAAAATTGACTAGTGAGCAGACACTGTGACATGTTTGTTACTTCCCGCAATTCGATTACGAATATACTTTTTCTCTATTCGCAATTCCATTGTGAATATAATTTTTTTTCTATTCGCAATGGAATTGCAAATAGAGCCTCCCAAAACAATATCAAGTAATCGGTTCTTGTATTAACGCGATCTTGAAATAATCTTAATATTTTCTGAAGAGCTAGAAATACAGAACCGTAAAGTATGGAGGGAAAAACAATATCAAGTAATCGGTTCTTGTATTAACGCGATCTTGAAATAATCTTAATTCCCCCCCCCCCCCCACCCAACCCCCAACCCCCCGCGAAATAATAAAATCTCCCGGGGGGCGGGGGTTGGGTAGGGGGGTTGGGGGGGGGGGGGGTTCTGCACTGGTTGTGACCCACTGTCGTAGAGCATTCAGTATATCAGCCTGGTCCATGGCTCACCCCCCCCCCCCCCCCCACACACACACACACACACACACACACACACACTAGCCTTTCCTGCAAGCCTGTCAGTCTGCTCATTCCCTTATACACCCGCATACCCTGGCACGAAAATGAAATTAATCTTTGCCAGCCGTGACCGGTCCAGAGTCAACAACCACACAGTACTCAGAGGAACGGCCAGACGGACACACAATCAGGTACCACCAGTAATGGGTCTCTTCGCACAGTTGAAGATACATTATGTATGTCCTCGAGTATGGACATGTCCTATGCGCTGTGAGGTCAGTTGATTGATTGATTGATTGATTGATTGATTGATTGAGGAACCGACATCACAGCATTCGGGTACCCCCATAAGCGCTCCGTCCCCATCCTCAGCAGCCAGCGAAGAATTCCAACACTAATAGTACCTAGTAAGCAATCTGATTATATATCCGTCTCGCCTTTCCTCTGAGCTGTCGAGCGTCGGCCAGATCCCCTCGTCACTCCTCGCTGTCTCATTCTTTCCAGACCATGGTAATCCATTTGCTCCTCCAAGGTGTACACGTGCTCCCACAAGGCGGCAACCACTTCTGCCTTGTCATGCATCAATACTCCACTAAGTTTTGCCGAGCCAGCCAATCTGTCCGGCTGTTCATTCCCCAGCACACCAGCATGCCCCGGAGAAAAGATCCAGCCGATGCTTGCCACCCGTGACCTCCGAAGCGAAGCAAGCCACTCTGCACGAAGCTTGCCTTTCCTCACCTTCCTCAGCAATATTTCTGAGTTAGTTACAATCACGATGTGTGTGTGTGTCGTATTCTCCATCCAGCGGAAAGCTGCACTGACCGCCTCCACCTCCATTATTAAGCTAGATGTTGCGGTGTCATATGCCAGGCTCTTCTGCACCAAACCTCGACCATTAGGTTTTGCTACGAACCCCCAGGCACTTCTTCTACCTCTCAAAACCGAACCATCTGTGTAGATAATCACATCACCCGAGCGAGCATTATCCTGAATTAGTTGCTGGATTTCCACTTCCGTGATCCCTGCTGGCCATTTTCCCCCTGGCACCCCCCCCCGAATTTTCCCTAACTACGCGAGTGAACAACGAACGGACGGACGGACGGACTGACTGACTGACTGACTGACTACTTACCTACCTACCTACCTACCTAACTAACTAACTAACTAACTAACTAACTAACTAACTAGCTAACTAACGAGCGAGTGAACAAACGAACAAACAGACGGACGGACTGACTGACTGACTGACTGACTGACTGACTACTTACCTACCTACCTACCTACCTACCTACCTAACTAACTAACTAACGAGCGAGCGAGCGAGCGAGCAAGCGAGTGAACGAACGGACGGACGGACGGACTGACTGACTGACTGACTGACTGACTGACTACTTACCTACCTACCTAACTAACTAACTAACTAACTAACTAGCTAACTAACGAGCGAGCGAGCGAGCAAGCGAGTGAACGAACGGACGGACGGACGGATGGACTGACTGACTGACTGACTGACTACTTACCTACCTACCTACCTAACTAACTAACTAACTAACTAACTAACGAGCGAGTGAACAAACGAACGGACGGACGGGCGGACTGACTGACTGACTGACTGACTACTTACCTACCTACCTACATACCTAACTAACTAACTAACTAACTAACGAGCGAGTGAACAAACAAACAAACGGACGGACGGACTGACTGACTGACTGACTGACTGACTGACTACTTACCTACCTACCTACCTACCTAACTAACTAACTAACGAGCGAGCGAGCGAGCGAGCAAGCGAGTGAACGAACGGACGGACGGACGGACGGACTGACTGACTGACTGACTGACTGATTGACTACTTACCTACCTACCTACCTACCTAACTAACTAACTAACTAACTAACTAACTAACTAACTAACTAACTAACTAACGAGCGAGCGAGCAAGCGAGTGAACGAACGGACGGACGGACGGATGGACTGACTGACTGACTGACTACTTACCTACCTACCTACCTAACTAACTAACTAACTAACTAACTAACTAACGAGCGAGCGAGCAAGCGAGTGAACGAACGGACGGACGGATGGACTGACTGACTGACTGACTGACTACTTACCTACCTACCTAACTAACTAACTAACTAACTAACTAACTAACTAACTAACTAACTAACTAATTCACTAACTAACTAACGAACGAGCGAGCGAGCGAGCGAGCAAGCGAGTGAACGAACAGACGGACGGACTGACTGACTGACTACTTACCTACCTACCTAACTAACTAACTAACTAACTAACGAGCGAGCGAGCAAGCGAGTGAACGAACGGACGGACGGACGGACGGCCTGACTGACTGACTGACTACTTACCTACCTACCTACCTACCTAACTAACTAACTATCAACTAACGAGCGAGCGAGCTAGCGAGTGAACGAATGAACGGACGGACGGACGGACGGACGGACTGACTGACTGACTACTTACCTACCTACCTAACTACTCATCATTGGCACCTTGCCGTCTTGACAGACGATAGTTTGTGCTTTAAAGGCATAATAACTTTTAACTATGGCGGTAGCGAGTGTGACTGATAAGGCCAATTTGCGCTGTAAATGACCGTTCACAGTGGGTGCATGTGAACACGTGGTCATTTCCACCATCATGCACCATCTTACGTCTCAAACGCTTGATGTGTGACTTTTCTGCAATAATTTTCTCCTTTGACTTTATTTCATTTCTGATATTTGCTCTCTATGCAACACGCTCAGCGGCGACTTGCTCCCAATGTGCATTATCAATGCCTGTATCAATCATGTCCCGCTTACACACATCTTTGTATCGTAGTAGAGGCCGACCCTGAGATCTCTTACCCATCTGTAATTCACCAAAAAAGATATCCTTTGGTATTCTACCATCATCCATCCTCCTAAGATGTCCTATCCATCTAAGTCTACGAAGACTGAGCATGGAATAAACTGTCACACAACCTGATCTTTCCAATACTTCAGTATTTGTGATTTTGTTTTGCCACTTAATACCAAGAATTCTTCGCAGACACCGCATATGAAAGCTGTTTAAATTGTTCTCTTGGTGTGAGTAAGTTGTCCAGGTTTCACTGCCATAGAGAAGAGTACTAAGGACACAGGCTTGATAGACAAGGACTTTTGTTTTGGCAGTAAGCTTCCTGTTCTCCCAGACTCTTTTTCTTAACCTGTTCATTGTTGTTGCTGCCTTACCAATCCGGATGTTGATTTCCTGATCTAGGGATAATTTGCTATTTACCACTGATCCTAGATATGTAAAATGGTCTACTATCTCTAGTTCGGCGTCGTCAATAAAGATTGATGGTACCCCATGTGCACCTTGTGACATAATCTGTGTCTTCTTTTTGCTAATTGTTAAACTAAATTCAGAAAAAGCATTGGAGAATGCAGATAGTAGACATTGCAATTCTTGCTCAGAGTGGGTCGTAAGTGCAGCATCATCTGCAAAAAGCAACTCTCTGATAAGTACCCTCCTAATTTTGGTCTTAGCCTTCAATCTCTGAGCATTGTAGAGGCCGCCATCTGAGCGTGAGTGAATGTATATACCACCATCCTGATCACGAAATGCATATTTCAGTAGAAGTGAAAAGTATATTCCAAAGAGGGTGGGAGCTAGTACACAACCTTGCTTAACTCCACTCTTGATTTCAAATTCTTCAGAAGTTGCACCATCAAACTTGATTATACCCTTCATGCCTGTGTGGAACGATTCCACAATGGACAGAAGAGTTGGTGGGCAGCCAATCTTCTTTAGTGCCTTGAACAGACCCTCACGACTGACCAAATCAAATGCCTTTGTGAGGTCGATGAAGGCAATAAACAGTGGTTGATTCTGTTCACGGCATTTTTCTTGCATTTGTCGCAATGAAAATATCATATCAGTGGTAGACCGGTTCTGTCGAAAGCCACACTGTGATTCGGTTTAGACTTGATCTCCTAGGACTTGAAGTCTGCGCAGAACAATTCTGGCAAATACTTTTCCAACAATACACAGAAGTGAGATACCCCTATAGTTGTTGCAGTCGCTCCGATCGCCCTTGCTCTTGTACAGTGTTATGATGCTTGAATCTTTGAAATCCTGTGGGACTTGTCCTTCACGCCAGCATAGCTCTATTAGCTGGTGGATCTGTAGAGTGAGTGTGTCTTGCCCACTCCTGATAACCTCTATTGGAATCCCATCCTTACCTGGAGCCTTGCCAGATGCAAGTTCATTTATAGCACACTTAACTTCTGTTATGGTGGGAAGTGTGTCCAGGTGGTCAAGAGTTGGTAGAGCCTCTATGGCGTTGAGGGCATAACTAACTAACTAACTAACTAACTAACTAACTAACTAACTAACTAACTAACTAACTAACTAACTACCTACCTAACTAACTAACTAACTAACTAGCTAACAAGCTAACTAGCTAACTTGCTAACTAGCTAGCTGGCTAACTAACTAACTAACTGACTGACTGACTGACTGACTGACTGGCTGGCTGGCTGACTGACTGACTGACTGGCTGACTGACTGACTGACTATCGAATATTTCTTTGGCAGATAATTTTGCATAGAAAGATACTACAGAGTGTTTGTAAAGTCTCACGATACTTTGTATGTAGAACAGCTGTATGTTGGTGAGTATGTTTTCCGTTTGCAAGACTCCTTACAAAGAGTAGTGAGCCTTTACATCATCATCATCATCATCATTGGCACCTTGCCGTCTTGACAGACGATAGTTTGTGCTTTAAAAAGGCATAATAACTTTTAACTATGGCGGTAGCGAGTGTGACTGATAAGGCCAATTTGCGCTGTAAATGTCCGTTCACAGTGGGTGCATGTGAACACATGGTCATTTCCACCATCATACACCATCTTACGTCTCAAACGCTTGGTGTGTGACTTTTCTGCAATAGTTTTCTCCTTTGACTTTATTCCATTTCTGATATTTGCCCTCCATGCAACACGTTCAGCGGCGACTTGCTCCCAGTGTGCATTATCAATGCCTGTATTAATCATGTCCCGCTTACACACATCTTTGTATCGTAGTAGAGGCCGACCCTGAGATCTCTTACCCATCTGTAATTCACCAAAAAAGATATCCTTTGGTATTCTACCATCATCCATCCTCCTAAGATGTCCTATCCATCTAAGTCTACGAAGACTGAGCATGGAATAAACTGTCACACAACCTGATCTTTCCAACACTTCAGTATTTGTGATTTTAGTTAGCCTTTACAAACACCCTGCATAATATGTAAAATTTCTTCTTCATTTCTTTACATCATGTATTTTACACTGTTGTTGTTTATTTGTTTCAATGTAAATTGAAACTGTCAATTGAAACTGTGTGTTGTCTGAACAATCGACGTTTATAACAACGGCTTCCTAATAGCCGCTGAACAATCAGGCAGGTAGACTTCAAAGAAGTCGCAGTACTCGGGGAACGCAGTGAGCTTCGATTCGTGGGGCTCGCCGGGCGTCTATTTGATCAAAGCGCCCTGTTCATCAGCGAAAGATTCAGCTACGCTGGCGAGATTACATCAACAACGTAACTGAGATGAAAGGCAACTGTGGCTAACCAAGAAAAATGAACACCTGTGAAAAAGAGTGAGAGACAAAGAGATCTGAAAAGACTAACCAGATGCACTGTGGGGGATTGGGGGGGGGGGGGGGGGGGGGGAGCGGAGCGGTCAAAATGTCGCGAGTTAAGGGAACGTATATACAGAGTATGTTTAATGACTGTGGATTTTGAAAATATTGCTATTCCAAGTTTTGTATTTACCTATAATGTTGCAAATATTGTATTGAAATTAGGAAGTTGCAATGCAAGAACTATGAGTGCGGATGGAAAATGTGATCTATCTATCTATCTATCTATCTATCTATCTATCTATCTATCTATCTATCTATCTATCTATCTATCTATCTATCTATCTATCTATCTATCTATCTATCTATCTATCTATCTATCTATCTATCTATCTATCTATCTGTCTGTCTGTCTGTCTGTCTGTCTGTCTGTCTGTCTGTCTGTCTGTCTGTCTGTCTGTCTGTCTGTCTGTCTGTCTGTCTGTCTGTCTGTCTGTTTGTCTGTCTGCCTGCCTGTCTGTCTGCCTGTCTGTCTGTCTGTCTGTCTGTCTGTCTGTCTGTCTGTCTGTCTGTCTGTCTGTCTGCCTGCCTGTCTGCCTGTCTGTCTGCTTGCCTGCCTGCCAGTCTGTCTGCCTGCCTGCCGGCCTGCCTGCCTGCCTGTCTGTCTGTATGTCTGTCTGTCTGTCTGTCTGTCTGTCTGTCTGTCTGTCTGTCTGTCTGTCTGTCTGCCTGCCTGCCTGCCTGCCTGCCTGCCAGTATGTCTGTCTGTCTGTCTGTCTGTCTGTCTGTCTGTCTGTCTGTCTGTCTGTCTGTCTGTCTGTCTGTCTGTCTTGTTATCTACATCTTCTTATGTATCCATCCATGTATCTATAATTATTCTAAGTCCATCCATTCATGTGAATATGCTGTTTATTATCTGTCGTTTTGCGGACATGGGTATGTTTGGATGTTTCAGTAAGGGTGATAGTTGATATGTAAGTGCACTAGCTTTTTGACATCTGATTTCAATTTCTCTGTCCAATCTGCCATCGTCTGTGATCATACTTCCAAGATATTTGAATTCTTTAACTTGTTTCAGAGGTGTGTTATTTATCTGTATACTTAGTGGGCCTGGCGATCTGCTAACTTGCATTACTTCGGTTTTGGCTGTGTTTATGCTCATATTGTATCTGCTGCAGGTTGAACTCAGATTAGTAATATGATTTTGTAGTCTGCCCTCATCGCTGTAAACAGGCACTGATCGTCTGCAAATAGAAGTTCATTTATTCCCTGTGGGTCAGTTGTTTCATCTGGAGTAAAGAGTTCTATATTTTCTGAATCTGTTCTGTCGAGACTTGCTTCTTTGGAAATTCTATCCATGTAGATATTGAATAGCAGGGGAGAGAGCACACAACCCTGTCTCACTCCTGTATTGACTGTGAACATATCTGATATACCTTCCTGTAGCAGGGGAGAGAGCACACATCCCTGCCTCACTCCTGTATTGACTGTGAACATATCTGATATACCTTCCTGTAGTAGGGGAGAGAGCACACATCCCTGCCTCACTCCTGTATTGACTGTGAACATATCTGATATACCTTCCTGTAGTAGGGGAGAGAGCACACATCCCTGCCTCACTCCTGTATTGACTGTGAACATATCTGATATACCTTCCTGTAGTAGGGGAGAGAGCACACATCCCTGTCCTCACTCCTGTATTGACTGTGAACATATCTGATATACCTTCCTGTAGTAGGGGAGAGAGCACACATCCCTGCCTCACTCCTGTATTGACTGTGAACATATCTGATATACCTTCCTGTAGTAGGGGAGAGAGCACACATCCCTGTCTCACTCCTGTATTGACTGTGAACATATCTGATATACCTTCCTGTAGTAGGGGAGAGAGCACACATCCCTGTCTCACTCCTGTATTGACTGTGAACATATCTGATATACCTTCCTGTAGTAGGGGAGAGAGCACACATCCCTGTCTCACTCCTGTATTGACTGTGAACATATCTGATATACCTTCCTGTAGTAGGGGAGAGAGCACACATCCCTGCCTCACTCCTGTATTGACTGTGAACATATCTGATATACCTTCCTGTAGTAGGGGAGAGAGCACACATCCCTGTCCTCACTCCTGTATTGACTGTGAACATATCTGATATACCTTCCTGTAGCAGGGGAGAGAGCACACATCCCTGCCTCACTCCTGTATTGACTGTGAACATATCTGATATACCTTCCTGTAGTAGGGGAGAGAGCACACATCCCTGCCTCACTCCTGTATTGACTGTGAACATATCTGATATACCTTCCTGTAGTAGGGGAGAGAGCACACATCCCTGCCTCACTCCTGTATTGACTGTGAACATATCTGATATACCTTCCTGTAGTAGGGGAGAGAGCACACATCCCTGCCTCACTCCTGTATTGACTGTGAACATATCTGATATACCTTCCTGTAGCAGGGGAGAGAGCACACATCCCTGCCTCACTCCTGTATTGACTGTGAACATATCTGATATACCTTCCTGTAGCAGGGGAGAGAGCACACATCCCTGCCTCACTCCTGTATTGACTGTGAACATATCTGATATACCTTCCTGTAGCAGGGGAGAGAGCACACATCCCTGCCTCACTCCTGTATTGACTGTGAACATATCTGATATACCTTCCTGTAGTAGGGGAGAGAGCACACATCCCTGCCTCACTCCTGTATTGACTGTGAACATATCTGATATACCTTCCTGTAGCAGGGGAGAGAGCACACATCCCTGCCTCACTCCTGTATTGACTGTGAACATATCTGATATACCTTCCTGTAGTAGGGGAGAGAGCACACATCCCTGCCTCACTCCTGTATTGACTGTGAACATATCTGATATACCTTCCTGTAGCAGGGGAGAGAGCACACATCCCTGCCTCACTCCTGTATTGACTGTGAACATATCTGATATACCTTCTTGTGTTCTTACTGCACTTTGGCTCGAGTGGTACATGGCTATGATGTTTTCTAGCAGTTGCCCTTCTATCCCATAGTCTTCAAGGATGGTCCATAATTTGTATCTGTCTACTCTATCGAAAGCCTTTTCCTGATCTACAAACACAATATTCTGCTGGTCACTATATTCAATAGTTTTTTCACAAATTTGTCTAAGTGTAAATAATGCATCAGTGCAACTTTTACCTTTCCGAAAACCGAATTGTGCTTTGCTTAACTGTTGTTCAACTATTGGTCTAGCTCTTTGTTCCAAATAGTTTTGCATACATTTTCCCTATATGGCTCAGGAGTGATATACCTCTGTATGTTTCACACTTCTCTCATATTAGCCTTTCTTTTTTCATACTGGTACTATTATTGCCTGTTGCCAATCATCTGGGACTTTTCTTTCTTCCCATGCTATATTAAAAAGTCTTTAAGTTAGCCATTTTTTCAACCTATAAACAACATGTCGTACAAAAGCTGATTTTGATTAACAAAAGGGAGAATATTTTTTTCTCCATTTCATAGAAAACCAGTGTTACCTTATGGTTGTGAATCATGGGCAGTTACAGTTATATGGTTGCATGTTATTTTCAGGACGCCGCAATGAACCCCAGTATTTATTGGCTGTTTGTGAATTTATACACCGTAGTTACGCTCAGCAATTTGCTACTGTGTTATGAATGGTCGACGCCCACGCCATTAATAAAATCGAATTAATTCGAGCTGCTCCCAAATCGTCTGGGGCTGACCTCAAATCCAGAAAGTCGGGACAAGTCACAATGCGTTCACTCTCCCAAAGCCACAGAAGAACATTTAGTTCAGGAGCTTCAAGATCCCTTGAAATATTAGAAAGGCAGTTTTACAGACGAATTCTGATAAAAACATCAGCTAATAGTGCAAAAACTGAACATATTGCAACAATTGATCAGATGTATGGAAAAAGAAAAACTAGTACCAAACTGAGAATATGTAACTGTAATGTTCTTCCTCTTCTTTTGCTGACTTTTAAATTTATTGTCCATATCTGCAGCGTTGTCCCTTGTATAGACGTCGCTGTCTTTGTTAGTTCACTCAGTATAAGTGTCACATTAATCGAGTAATGCTGTTTGGACAAGAAAAATGTCATTGTTGTTGTTACAGCCGTTATGAAATGTTAAGTGAACTGAGGTTATTTTATTTTTTTAGTCGAGGCTGTAAGCGGCTGGCGCTGATACTGTCATTGACAGCTCTGCTGACTTGTCTTGCTGTTCTGCTGTATGTGGCAGTAGTTGTTGCAACACAGTTCATTCCCCGAGAACACAACAAACACGTCAGTCAAACATATAATATTTAATCATCACGTCTTGGTTTATTTTTCACTCGCTTTGAACTCAAGCGTAATTTACACTGGACTGATTTTTGCATGTGGGCTAACTTCCCTATTACTAGTATTACCAACATCCCTCGCCATCATGACAAACCCACTAAGACTTCTGAGGTACTTGTAATTTACGTCTTCAAGTCAATGACTGAAAATTCAACAATTGAGTCCAACTGACCTGTGTAGGGTCGCTACCTTACCATTAACACACAGGTAGTTTGAGAGGAGGCATTCTTCGGTTATACTGATCTATACTGAGCTTTTTGAGATCTATAACATGCTAACAGGGTAGCCTGCGAACCGCCAGACATGGGGAGCCATGACTTCTGCCCTATGCGCCAACTTAGGCTCAAGAGGAAAGACTAACTAACTAATTAACTAATTAATTAACTAACTAACTAACTAACTAACTAACTAACTGGCTAACTAACTAACTAACTAACTAACTAACTAACTAACTAATTAACTAACTAACTAACTAACTGGCTAACTAACTAACTAACTAACTAACTAACTAACTAACGAGCGAGCGAGCAAGCGAGTGAACGAACGGACGGACGGACGGACTGACTGACTGACTACTTTCCTACCTACCTACCTACCTAACTAACTAACGAGCGAGCGAGCGAGCAAGCGAGTGAACGAACGGACGGACGGACGGACGGACTGACTGACTGACTGACTGACTGACTACTTACCTACCTAACTAACTGACTAACTAACTAACTAACTATCTAACTAACTAACTAACTAACTAACAAACGAACGAACGAACTACCTACCTACCTACCTAACTAACTAACTAACTAGCTAACTAGCTATCTAACTAACTAGCTGGCTAGCTAGCTAGCTGGCTAACTAACTAACTAACTAACTAACTAACTGACTGACTGACTGACTGAATGACTGACTGACTGACTGACTATCGAATATTTCTTTGGCAGATAATTTTGCATAGAAAGATACTACAGAGTGTTTGTAAAGTCTCACGATACTTTGTATGTAGAACAGCTGTATGTAGGTGAGTATGTTTTCCGTTTGCAAGACTCCTTACAAAGAGTAGTGAGACTTTAAAAACACCCTGCATAATATGTAAAATTTCTTCTTCATTTCTTTACATCATGTATTTTACACTGTTGTTGTTTATTTGTTTCAATGTAAATTGAAACTGTCAATTGAAACTGTGTGTTGTCTGAACAATCGACGTTTATAACAACGGCTTCCTAATAGCCGCTGAACAATCAGGCAGGTAGACTTCAAAGAAGTCGCCGTCTCGGGGAACGCAGTGAGCTTCGATTCGTGGGACTCGCCGGGCGTCTATTTGATCAAAGCGCCCTGTTCATCAGCGAAAGATTCACCTACGCTGCCGAGATTACATCAACAACGTAACTGAGATGAAAGGTAACTGTGGCTAACCAAGAAAAATGAACACCTGTGAAAAAGAGTGAGAGACAAAGAGATCTGAAAAGTCTAACCAGATGCACTGTGGGGGGATTGGGGGGGGGGGGGGGGGGGGGGGGGCGGTCAAAATGTCGCGAGTTAAGGGAACTTATATACAGAGTATGTTTAATGACTGTGAATTTTGAAAATATTGCTATTCCAAGTTTTGTATTTACTTAAAATGTTGCAAGTATTGTATTGAAAGAAGGAAGTTTGAATGCAAAAACTATGAGTGGGGATGGAAAATTTGATCTATCTATCTATCTATCTATCTATCTATCTATCTATCTATCTATCTATCTATCTATCTATCTATCTATCTATCTATCTATCTATCTATCTATCTATCTATCTATCTATCTATCTATCTGTCTGTCTGTCTGTCTGTCTGTCTGTCTGTCTGTCTGTCTGTCTGTCTGCCTGCCTGCCTGCCTGTCTGTCTGCCTGCCTGCCTGTCTGCCTGTCTGTCTGCCTGCCTGCCAGCCTGCCAGTCTGTCTGTCTGTCTGTCTGTCTGTCTGTCTGCCTGCCTGCCTGCTTGCCTGCCTGCCTGTCTGTCTGTCTGTCTGTCTGTCTGTCTGTCTGTCTGTCTGTCTGTCTGTCTGTCTGCCTGTCTGCCTGCCTGCCTGCCTGCCTGCCTGTCTGTCTGTCTGTCTGTCTGCCAGTCTGTCTGTCTGTCTGTCTGTCTGTCTGTCTGTCTGCCAGTCTGTCTGTCTGTCTGTCTGTCTGCCAGTCTGTCTGTCTGTCTGTCTGTCTGTCTGCCTGCCTGCCTGTCTGTCTGTCTGTCTGCCTGCCTGCCTGCCTGCCTGCCTGTCTGTCTGTCTGTCTGTCTGTCTGTCTGTCTGCCTGCCAGTCTGTCTGTCTATCTGTCTGTCTGTCTGTCTGTCTGTCTGCCTGCCAGTCTGTCTGTCTGACTATCTGTCTGTCTGTCTGTCTGTCTGACTGTCTGTCTGTCTGTCTGACTATCTGTCTGCCTGCCTGCCTGCCTGCCTGTCTGTCTGTCTGTCTGTCTGTCTGCCTGCCTGCCTGTCTGTCTGTCTGTCTGCCTGTCTGCCTGCCTGCCTGCCTGCCTGCCTGCCTGTCTGTCTGTCTGTCTGTCTGTCTGTCTGTCTGTCTGTCTGTCTGTCTGTCTGTCTGTCTGTCTGTCTAACTATCTTGTTATCTACATCTTCTTATGTATCCATCCATGTATCTATAATTATTCTAAGTCCATCCATTCATGTGAATATGCTGTTTATTATCTGTCGTTTTGCGAACATGGGTATGTTTGGATATTTCAGTAAGGGTGATAGTTGATATGTAAGTGCACTAGCTTTTTGACATCTGATTTCGATTTCTCTGTCTAATCTGCCATCGTCTGTGATCATACTTCCAAGATATTTGAATTCTTCAACTTGTTTCAGAAGTGTGTTATTTATCTGTATACTTAGTGGGCCTGGCGATCTGCTAACTTGCATTACTTCGGTTTTGGCTAGTGTTTATGCTCATATTGTATCTGCTGCAGGTTGAACTCAGATTAGTAATATGATTTTGTAGTCTGCCCTCATCGCTGTAAAACTGGCACTGATCGTCTGCAAATAGAAGTTCATTTATTCCCCGTGGCTCAGTTGTTTCATCTGGAGTAAAGAGTTCTATATTTTCTGAATCTGTTCTGTCGAGACTTGTTTCTTTGGAAATTCTGTCCATGTAGATATTGAATAGCAGGGAAGAGAGCACACATCCCTGCCTCACTCCTGTATTGACTGTGAACATATCTGATATACCTTCCTGCGTTCTTACTGCACTTTGGCTCGAGTGGTACATGGCTATGATGTTTTCTAGCAGTTGCATTTGTATCCCATAGTCTTCAAGGATGGTCAGAGCACACAACCCTGCCTCACTCCTGTATTGACTGTGAACATATCTGATATACCTTCCTGTAGTAGGGGAGAGAGCACACATCCCTGCCTCACTCCTGTATTGACTGTGAACATATCTGATATACCTTCTTGTGTTCTTACTGCACTTTGGCTCGAGTGGTACATGGCTATGATGTTTTCTAGCAGTTGCCTTTGTATCCCATAGTCTTCAAGGATGGTCAGAGCACACAACCCTGCCTCACTCCTGTATTGACTGTGAACATATCTGATATACCTTCCTGTAGTAGGGGAGAGAGCACACATCCCTGCCTCACTCCTGTATTGACTGTGAACATATCTGATATACCTTCTTGTAGTAGGGGAGAGAGCACACAACCCTGCCTCACTCCTGTATTGACTGTGAACATATCTGATATACCTTCTTGTGTTCTTACTGCACTTTGGCTCGAGTGGTACATGGCTATGATGTTTTCTAGCAGTTGCCTTTGTATCCCATAGTCTTCAAGGATGGTCAGAGCACACAACCCCTGCCTCACTCCTGTATTGACTGTGAACATATCTGATATACCTTCTTGTGTTCTTACTGCACTTTGGCTCGAGTGGTACATGGCTATGGTATTTTCTAGCAGTCGCCCTTGTATCCCATAGTCTTTAAGAATGGTCCATAATTTGTATCTGTCTACTCTATCGAAAGCCTTTTCCTGATCTACAAACACACTATTCTGCTGGTCACTATATTCAATAGTTTTTTTTCACAAATTTGTCTAAGTGTAAATAATGCATCAGTGCAACTTTTACCTTTCCGAAAACCGAACTGTACTTTGCTTAACTGTTGTTCAACTATTGGTCTAGCTCTTTGTTCCAATAGTGTTGCGTACATTTTCCCTACATGGGCTCAGGAGTGATATACCTCTGTATGTTCCACACTCTTTCATATTACCTTTCTTTTTTCATACTGGTACTATTATTGCCTGTTGCCAATCGTATGGGACTTTTCTTTCCTCCCATGCTATATTAAAAAGTCTTGTTAGCCATTTAACACCTGTTTCCCCACAGGCCTGAATAGCTTCTGTGGTTATTCCATCTGGACCCGGCGATTTGTTTTTAGGACTTTTCTGTATAACTGCTTTAACTTCTGCAGGTATGAATTTTGGTTCTTGTTGTCCATGACTTTTAGGCACAAAAGTGAGGTTTTCTACGTTATGTGTGGGGTTAAGTAGTTCTTGAAAGTATTCTGCCCACCTTGCTAGTCTTTATTGTGGATTAAATATTGGTATACCTCTTTTGCTGTTTATGATGATAGTTGGGTTGAAGCATGCATCCCTGTTTCTCATTGTATTGACACGTTTATAAAATGCTATGTGTGTAGTTAATGTGGCTAAATCGAGGGTGGGTTGGTCCTGTCAAGGGGAGGTAATTGGCCTGAAACGTTTCATCGAAATAGCACCGCCCGACAACAAAAGAAATCTCACCACAACCGGAAAAACAGATACCAGGGAAAACTTCAGATGAACCTGCGGTAGAACAACGCCATTCTCATTTCTGAAAATGTTGGGCTTGGCTAAGGCAATAGTTTGTTACATTGTTCTTAAAAAAGGCATAATAGCTACAACCCATGGCTGTGGCGAATGTGACTGAAGTCCACAGTGGATGCATGGGAACACGTGGTCATTTTCACCATCATGCACCATCTTACGCCATACACGCTCGGTGTGTGTAGGGTTGCCAGACGTCCGGCAAAGAGAGGACATGTCCTCCTTTTTAGCCTAATGTCCTACGTCCGGCAGGCAAAGCTAAACACCTTTAAAATGTCCGGCTTTTTAAATATTTTATGTTATCATTTTTTATGTATTGTTGTTACAACTTACAATGTATCTACACTCTACCGTGTGTTTACATTCTTTCTTAAAACCCATTGCTTAAAAATATTTATTAAATTTTCCCATTTATACCAAATCTTAAGCACCAATTATTTGTATAATTTTAATCTAACTGTTGCTCTATTCGGCAACAATAACAATGCTGTAGTCTCTAGTGGTCAAAATGTTAATGTTAGGTTGGTGTATGAAGCATGCATTAGTTACTTAGAAAAATGGTTGAAACCTTTTGATGAATTTCAGCGCTTTGGTTGGATGTACTTAAATAAAATCAAAGACTTGTACATTTGATGACTTTTTGACAAGCATATTGTACTTGAAAGAGAAGGGTATTATTGCAGATGATGAGCAATTATTTGACCAATACTGCGATCATCATTTGTGCAAGACAAGAATGAACAGTTTTTTGAAAGACTTGCATGAACAGTGGAGTTTATTTTTCCAAAGTTGCCAAAATGCATGTTGCTTTTCAGAGTTACTTAAAATTTGTGAGGTATTCTTCTGTATCCCTGGGCACAATGGCAATGTGCTTGCTTGCTTGCTTGCTTGTGTTCGTTGGCTTGAGCTCCAACGCGAAGTCCTGTATGTTGGATGAAGGCATCCTGTTGTCCAACATCAGTGTGATGTCATACAGGACCTGAGGTTTGCGTGAGTATCCGTTGTCCCATGTCTGGCTTATTGATGTGCAGACTGGTGGTTCCTCGCCGTACAGGCAGACACTCTCCGACTTCGGAGGAATAATGGCAATGTGGAAAGAGTGTTCTCCTTGATTAATGCTCAATGTACAAAGGAAAGGAACAGACTCTTGCTCGACTCTGTAAAGGGCATCATTCTCACAAAGTACAATTTGAAGAATCTCACCTGTGAACAGTTTTATGCATATGTGATTGCTAACGACTATCTTCTACGAAAAGTTTGCTCCTCCGAGAAATATTTTGCGCAAATTAATAAAGATTATAAGGTAATAATTTACAATCGGCTGTTTAAATAATTTTTTTTTAGCATTTTGAAATAGGTCTCCATGTAATTTATATTTATTTTTTAACATGATTGTTTCTTATTCGATTCACTACCATTAAGATAAACTTATTGGCAGCTATTGTAATAAAATTGTACTGATTGTGGGTTTAATCTGGAACGATTTAAATGAAATATTCAATATGTCCTCCTTTGTCCTTATTTTTGTTTTTACTATGTACTCCTTTGTCCTCCTTTTTGTCTTATTATGTCCTCCTTTTGATACCCACGTATCTGGCAACCCTAGGTGTGTGACTTATCTGCAATAATTTTCTCCTTTGTCTTTATTCCATTTCTGATAGTTGCCCTCCATGCAACACGTTCAGCGGCGACTTGCTCCCAATGTGCATTATCAATGCCTGTATCAATCGTGTCCCGCTTACACACATCTTTGTAATTAACTAAACATAATGTCCTTTGGTATTCCATCATCCATCCTCCTAACGTGTCCTATCCATCTAAGTCTACGAAGACTGAGCATGGAATAAACCGTCATACAACCTGATCTTTCCAATACTTCAGTATTTGTGATTTTGTCTTGCCACTTAATACCAAGAATTCTTCGCAGACACCGCATATGAAAGCTGTTTAAACGCTTCTCTTGGTATGAGTAAGTTGTCCAGGCTTCACTGCCATAAAGAAGAGTACTAAGCACACAGGCTTGATAGACAAGGACTTTCGTTCTGGCAGTAAGCTTCCTGCTCTCCCAGAGCAAAGAATAGTAACACGGTTGCCTACCATGCACGTCGTAAGAGGCGACTAAGAAGGCTATGGTTCCGTCGCCCTGCTACTGAGTGAGTGCGTGGCGCGACACTGTGAGCTGTGAATTTCTCGTGGAATGCTTTTGCATCTGTCCGCGGTTATTTTAGCGTGAACTGCGTGTTCGGAACGATGGCGGCCGGCTATTGCTGGATTGACTGGTTTGCCTTTTCGGTTCACGAGTACTTTTTTCAGGAGACTCCTGGGAGTCGGCGCTATAGCTACGGAGTTCGTGCTTTGTGCGGCACTTTTGGTGGGTTGCCCTGCGAAAAGAGACCGAGCCATATATGATAAAACTCGGGTCAATGAAGTTTTTCTGGTGACTGTCGTTTCCATCGATGATGAACTGTATTTTTTTGTGAAGGACTGTTGTGTTGGCATTCTGGCGGCGGCATTATGCACAGTGTACATGTGCGGCTGTTGGCTTGCCGACACTCCTGCCTATTCCATTATTCACATAGGGCAGTGAGGGGTATTTTGTGTGGTATTCACTGGCACAGGAATGGAGCAATATGGGGACGACCCGTTGCCGTCAAGTTGGAACCGCGACTAACTAACTAACTAACTAACTAACTAACTAACTAACCAGACTCTCTCTTTTTTTTCCCCCTTTTTTTGTTTGTTTTTGTTTTTTTGTTAACTTGTTTATTGTTGTTGCTGCCTTACCAATCCGGATGTTGATTTCCTGATCTAGGGATAATTTGCTATTTACCACTGATCCTAGATATGTAAAATGGTCTACTATCTCTAGTTCGGCGTCGTCAATAAAGATTGATGGTACCCCATGTGCACCTTGTGACATAATCTGTGTGTCTTCTTTTTGCTAATTGTTAAACCAAATTCAGAACAAGCATTGGAGAATGCAGATAGTAGACATTGCAATTCTTCCTCAGAGTGGGTCGTAACTGCAGCATCATCGTGCAAAAAGCAACTCTCTGATCAGTACCCTCCTAATTGTGGTCTTGGTCTTCATTCTCTGAGCATTGTAGAGGCCGCCATCTGAGCGTGAGTGAATGTATATACCACCATCCTGATCACGAAAGGCATATTTCAGTAGAAGTGAAAAGTACATTCCAAAGAGGGTGGGAGCTAGTACACAACCTTGCTTAACTCCACTCTTTATTCCAAACTCTTCTGAAGTTGCACCATCAAACTTGATTACACCCTTCATGCCTGTGTGGAATGATTCCACAATGGACAGAAGAGTTGGTGGGCAGCCAATCTTCTTTAGTGCCTTGAACAGACCCTCACGACTGACCAAATCAAATGCCTTTGTGAGGTCGATGAAGGCAATAAACAGTGGTTGATTCTGTTCACGGCATTTTTCTTGCATTTGTCGCAATGAGAATATCATATCAATGGTAGACCGGTTCTGTCGGAAGCCACACTGTGATTCGGGGTAGACTTGATCTCCTAGGACTTGAAGTCTGCGCAGAACAATTCTGGCAAATACTTTCCCAACAATACACAGACCAGGGATGGAGTTATACCTCTCCATAGCACAAAGCCTGGGCTAAAATATAGAGACCATGTGTTGCCCATGCAGCATGATCCCTCTCTCGGCCTGCCTAGTTCACTCCAGAGGAAAGATGACAGTAATACATCTGAACAAGTCAAGCTGCATAAGCTGCCAGATCAGCAATGCAATGCTCTAACTGTCCGCTTGTCTGAGCTTCGATCCTAGACCAGCAGCCAATACACTGACAGCTTGAGGTCAGAGGTCATACGACTGAAAGATCAGCTACGGAGTGCCCAACTAGAACTAAGTCTTGTGTTCTCAATGTTTCTTCATCCTGGCAAGTTGGGTGACTTGATCATGCGAGATAGACCTGGTCAATTCTGGGGGATTGGATGAGGGGGGGGGGGGAGGGGAGGAGACAGGGAAGCTAGTATATAAACTCTGGACATTTCAAATATGGAGTTCATGCATCAGCTGGCAGTGAACGGCACTTGCTGGCAGTGAACAGCACTTGCAGCAGACTGGAAGCAGAAAGCAATAGATGTTAGAGGACATGGGAGACACATTCAATGATTATGGGTAGGTTGGTCGATTGGTCGGTCGCTTGATTGACAGATCTGTGGCAGACTTGTGAGTGTTCACTCTCTATGGGTTGGTTGGTCGATTGGTCGGTCGGTTGATTGAAAGATCTGTGGCAGACTTGTGAGTGTTCACTCTCTATGGGTTGGTTGGTCGATTGGTCGGTCGCTTGATTGAAAGATCTGTGGCAGACTTGTGAGTGTTCACTCTCTATGGGTTGGTTGGTCGATTGGTCGGTCGCTTGATTGAAAGATCTGTGGCAGACTTGTGAGTGTTCACTCTCTATGGGTTGGTTGGTCGATTGGTCGGTCGCTTGACTGAAAGATCTGTGGCAGACTTGTGAGTGTTCACTCTCTATGGGTTGGTTGGTCGATTGGTCGGTCTCTTGATTGAAAGATCTGTGGCAGACTTGTGAGTGTTCACTCTCTATGGGTTGGTTGGTCGATTGGTCGGTCGGCTTGATTGAAAGAATCTGTGGCAGACTTGTGAGTGTTCACTCTCTATGGGTTGGTTCGGTCGATTGGTCGGTCTCTTGATTGAAAGATCTGTGGCAGACTTGTGAGTGTTCACTCTCTATGGGTTGGTTGGTCGATTGGTCGGTCTCTTGATTGAAAGATCTGTGGCAGACTTGTGAGTGTTCACTCTCTATGGGTTGGTTGGTCGATTGGTCGGTCTCTTGATTGAAAGATCTGTGGCAGACTTGTGAGTGTTCACTCTCTATGGGTTGGTTGGTCGATTGGTCGGTCGGTTGATTGAAAGATCTGTGGCAGACTTGTGAGTGTTCACTCTCTATGGGTTGGTTGGTCGATTGGTCGGTCGCTTGATTGAAAGATATGTGGCAGACTTGTGAGTGTTCACTCTCTATGGGTTGGTTGGTCGATTGGTCGGTCGCTTGATTGAAAGATCTGTGGCAGACTTGTGAGTGTTCACTCTCTATGGGTTGGTTGGTCGATTGGTCGGTCGCTTGACTGAAAGATCTGTGGCAGACTTGTGAGTGTTCACTCTCTATGGGTTGGTTGGTCGATTGGTCGGTCTCTTGATTGAAAGATCTGTGGCAGACTTGTGAGTGTTCACTCTCTATGGGTTGGTTGGTCGATTGGTCGGTCGCTTGATTGAAAGAACTGTGGCAGACTTGTGAGTGTTCACTCTCTATGGGTTGGTCGGTCGATTGGTCGGTCTCTTGATTGAAAGATCTGTGGCAGACTTGTGAGTGTTCACTCTCTATGGGTTGGTTGGTCGATTGGTCGGTCTCTTGATTGAAAGATCTGTGGCAGACTTGTGAGTGTTCACTCTCTATGGGTTGGTTGGTCGATTGGTCGGTCTCTTGATTGAAAGATCTGTGGCAGACTTGTGAGTGTTCACTCTCTATGGGTTGGTTGGTCGATTGGTCGGTCGGTTGATTGAAAGATCTGTGGCAGACTTGTGAGTGTTCACTCTCTATGGGTTGGTTGGTCGATTGGTCGGTCGCTTGATTGACAGATCTGTGGCAGACTTGTGAGTGTTCACTCTCTATGGGTTGGTTGGTCGATTGGTCGGTCGCTTGATTGACAGATCTGTGGCAGACTTGTGAGTGTTCACTCTCTATGGGTTGGTTGGTCGATTGGTCGGTCGCTTGATTGAAAGATCTGTGGCAGACTTGTGAGTGTTCACTCTCTATGGGTTGGTTGGTCGATTGGTCGGTCGGTTGATTGAAAGATCTGTGGCAGACTTGTGAGTGTTCACTCTCTATGGGTTGGTTGGTCGATTGGTCGGTCGATTGATTGACAGATCTTTGGCAGACTTGTGAGTGTTCACTCTCTATGGGTTGGTTGGTCGATTGGTCGGTCGGTTGATTGAAAGATCTGTGGCAGACTTGTGAGTGTTCACTCTCTATGGGTTGGTTGGTCGATTGGTCGGTCGCTTGATTGAAAGATATGTGGCAGACTTGTGAGTGTTCACTCTCTATGGGTTGGTTGGTCGATTGGTCGGTCGCTTGATTGAAAGATCTGTGGCAGACTTGTGAGTGTTCACTCTCTATGGGTTGGTTGGTCGATTGGTCGGTCGCTTGATTGAAAGATCTGTGGCAGACTTGTGAGTGTTCACTCTCTATGGGTTGGTTGGTCGATTGGTCGGTCGCTTGATTGAAAAATCTGTGGCAGACTTGTGAGTGTTCACTCTCTATGGGTTGGTTGGTCGATTGGTCGGTCGCTTGATTGAAAGATCTGTGGCAGACTTGTGAGTGTTCACTATCTATGGGTTGGTTGGTCGATTGGTCGGTCGCTTGATTGACAGATCTGTGGCAGACTTGTGAGTGTTCACTATCTATGACTATCTATAAATAACTAACTAACTAACTAACTAACTAACCAGACTCTCTCTTTTTTTTCCCCCTTTTTTTGTTTGTTTTTGTTTTTTTGTTAACTTGTTTATTGTTGTTGCTGCCTTACCAATCCGGATGTTGATTTCCTGATCTAGGGATAATTTGCTATTTACCACTGATCCTAGATATGTAAAATGGTCTACTATCTCTAGTTCGGCGTCGTCAATAAAGATTGATGGTACCCCATGTGCACCTTGTGACATAATCTGTGTGTCTTCTTTTTGCTAATTGTTAAACCAAATTCAGAACAAGCATTGGAGAATGCAGATAGTAGACATTGCAATTCTTCCTCAGAGTGGGTGGTAACTGCAGCATCATCTGCAAAAAGCAACTCTCTGATCAGTACCCTCCTAATTTTGGTCTTAGCCTTCAATCTCTGAGCATTGTAGAGGCCGCCATCTGAGCGTGCGTGAATGTATATACCACCATCCTGATCACGAAATGCATATTTCAGTAGAAGTGAAAAGTACATTCCAAAGAGGGTGGGAGCTAGTACACAACCTTGCTTAACTCCACTCTTTATTCCAAACTCTTCTGAAGTTGCACCATCAAACTTGATTATACCCTTCATGCCTGTGTGGAATGATTCCACAATGGACAGAAGAGTTGGTGGGCAGCCAATCTTCTTTAGTGCCTTGAACAGACCCTCACGACTGACCAAATCAAATGTCTTTGTGAGGTCAATGAAGGCAATAAACAGTGGTTGATTCTGTTCACGGCATTTTTCTTGCATTTGTCGCAATGAGAATATCATATCAGTGGTAGACCGGTTCTGTCGAAAGCCACACTGTGATTCGAGGTAGACTTGATCTCCTAGGACTTGAAGTCTGCGCAGAACAATTCTGGCAAATACTTTCCCAACAATACACAGACCAGGGATGGAGTTATACCTCTCCATAGCACAAAGCCTGGGCTAAAATATAGAGACCATGTGTTGCCCATGCAGCATGATCCCTTTCTCGGCCAGCCTAGTTCACTCCAGAGGAAAGATGACAGTAAGACATCTGAACAAGTCAAGCTGCATAAGCTGCCAGATCAGCAATGCAATGCTCTAACTGTCCGCCTGTCTGAGCTTCGATCCTAGACCAGCAGCCAATACACTGACAGCTTGAGGTCAGAGGTCATACGACTGAAAGATCAGCTACGGAGTGCCCAACTAGAACTAAGTCTTGTGTTCTCAATGTTTCTTCATCCTGGCAAGTTGTGTGACTTGATCATGGGAGATAGACCTGGTCAATTCTGGGGGATTGGATGAAGGGGGGGGGGGGGGGGGAGGGGAGGGACAGGGAAGCTAGTATATCAACTCTGGACATTTCAAGTATGGAGTTCATGCATCAGCTGGCAGTGAACGGCACTTGCTGGCAGTGAACAGCACTTGCAGCAGACTGGAAGCAGAAAGCAATAGATGTTAGAGGACATGGGAGACACATTCAATGATTATGGGTAGGTTGCTCGATTGGTCGGTCGCTTGATTGACAGATCTGTGGCAGACTTGTGAGTGTTCACTCTCTATGGGTTGGTTGGTCGATTGGTCGGTCGATTGATTGAAAGATCTGTGGCAGACTTGTGAGTGTTCACTCTCTATGGGTTGGTTGGTCGATTGGTCGGTCGCTTGATTGAAAGATCTGTGGCAGACTTGTGAGTGTTCACTCTCTATGGGTTGGTTGGTCGATTGGTCGGTCGCTTGATTGAAAGATCTGTGGCAGACTTGTGAGTGTTCACTCTCTATGGGTTGGTTGGTCGATTGGTCGGTCGCTTGACTGAAAGATCTGTGGCAGACTTGTGAGTGTTCACTCTCTATGGGTTGGTTGGTCGATTGGTCGGTCTCTTGATTGAAAGATCTGTGGCAGACTTGTGAGTGTTCACTCTCTATGGGTTGGTTGGTCGATTGGTCGGTCGCTTGATTGAAAGAACTGTGGCAGACTTGTGAGTGTTCACTCTCTATGGGTTGGTCGGTCGATTGGTCGGTCTCTTGATTGAAAGATCTGTGGCAGACTTGTGAGTGTTCACTCTCTATGGGTTGGTTGGTCGATTGGTCGGTCTCTTGATTGAAAGATCTGTGGCAGACTTGTGAGTGTTCACTCTCTATGGGTTGGTTGGTCGATTGGTCGGTCTCTTGATTGAAAGATCTGTGGCAGACTTGTGAGTGTTCACTCTCTATGGGTTGGTTGGTCGATTGGTCGGTCGGTTGATTGAAAGATCTGTGGCAGACTTGTGAGTGTTCACTCTCTATGGGTTGGTTGGTCGATTGGTCGGTCGCTTGATTGACAGATCTGTGGCAGACTTGTGAGTGTTCACTCTCTATGGGTTGGTTGGTCGATTGGTCGGTCGCTTGATTGAAAGATCTGTGGCAGACTTGTGAGTGTTCACTCTCTATGGGTTGGTTGGTCGATTGGTCGGTCGCTTGATTGAAAGATCTGTGGCAGACTTGTGAGTGTTCACTCTCTATGGGTTGGTTGGTCGATTGGTCGGTCGCTTGATTGAAAGATCTGTGGCAGACTTGTGAGTGTTCACTCTCTATGGGTTGGTTGGTCGATTGGTCGGTCGCTTGATTGAAAGATCTGTGGCAGACTTGTGAGTGTTCACTCTCTATGGGTTGGTTGGTCGATTGGTCGGTCGCTTGATTGAAAGATCTGTGGCAGACTTGTGAGTGTTCACTCTCTATGGGTTGGTTGGTCGATTGGTCGGTCGCTTGATTGAAAGATCTGTGGCAGACTTGTGAGTGTTCACTCTCTATGGGTTGGTTGGTCGATTGGTCGGTCGCTTGATTGAAAGATCTGTGGCAGACTTGTGAGTGTTCACTCTCTATGGGTTGGTTGGTCGATTGGTCGGTCGGTTGATTGAAAGATCTGTGGCAGACTTGTGAGTGTTCACTCTCTATGGGTTGGTTGGTCGATTGGTCGGTCGCTTGATTGACAGATCTGTGGCAGACTTGTGAGTGTTCACTCTCTATGGGTTGGTTGGTCGATTGGTCGGTCGCTTGATTGACAGATCTGTGGCAGACTTGTGAGTGTTCACTCTCTATGGGTTGGTTGGTCGATTGGTCGGTCGCTTGATTGAAAGATCTGTGGCAGACTTGTGAGTGTTCACTCTCTATGGGTTGGTTGGTCGATTGGTCGGTCGGTTGATTGAAAGATCTGTGGCAGACTTGTGAGTGTTCACTCTCTATGGGTTGGTTGGTCGATTGGTCGGTCGATTGATTGACAGATCTTTGGCAGACTTGTGAGTGTTCACTCTCTATGGGTTGGTTGGTCGATTGGTCGGTCGGTTGATTGAAAGATCTGTGGCAGACTTGTGAGTGTTCACTCTCTATGGGTTGGTTGGTCGATTGGTCGGTCGCTTGATTGAAAGATATGTGGCAGACTTGTGAGTGTTCACTCTCTATGGGTTGGTTGGTCGATTGGTCGGTCGCTTGATTGAAAGATCTGTGGCAGACTTGTGAGTGTTCACTCTCTATGGGTTGGTTGGTCGATTGGTCGGTCGCTTGATTGAAAGATCTGTGGCAGACTTGTGAGTGTTCACTCTCTATGGGTTGGTTGGTCGATTGGTCGGTCGCTTGATTGAAAATCTGTGGCAGACTTGTGAGTGTTCACTCTCTATGGGTTGGTTGGTCGATTGGTCGGTCGCTTGATTGAAAGATCTGTGGCAGACTTGTGAGTGTTCACTATCTATGGGTTGGTTGGTCGATTGGTCGGTCGCTTGATTGACAGATCTGTGGCAGACTTGTGAGTGTTCACTATCTATGGGTTGGTTGGTCGATTGGTCGGTCGGTTGATTGACAGATCTGTGGCAGACTTGTGAGTGTTCACTATCTATGGGTTGGTTGGTCGATTGGTCGGTCGGTTGATTGACAGATCTGTGGCAGACTTGTGAGTGTTCACTCTCTATGGGTTGGTTGGTCGATTGGTCGGTCGCTTGATTGACAGATCTGTGGCAGACTTGTGAGTGTTCACTCTCTATGGGTTGGTTGGTCGATTGGTCGGTCGCTTGATTGACAGATCTGTGGCAGACTTGTGAGTGTTCACTATCTATGGGTTGGTTGGTCGATTGGTCGGTCGGTTGATTGACAGATCTGTGGCAGACTTGTGAGTGTTTACTATCTATGGGTTGGTTGGTCGATTGGTCGGTCGGTTGATTGACAGATCTGTGGCAGACTTGTGAGTGTTCACTCTCTATGGGTTGGTTGGTCGATTGGTCGGTCGCTTGACTGAAAGATCTGTGGCAGACTTGTGTGTGTTCACTCTCTATGGGTTGGTTGGTCGATTGGTCGGTCGCTTGATTGAAAGATCTGTGGCAGACTTGTGAGTGTTCACTCTCTATGGGTTGGTTGGTCGATTGGTCGGTCGCTTGATTGACAGATCTGTGGCAGACTTGTGTGTGTTCACTCTCTATGGGTTGGTTGGTCGATTGGTCGGTCGCTTGATTGAAAGATCTGTGGCAGACTTGTGAGTGTTCACTCTCTAGTCCAGCGTGCTGACATCATGTCCTGTCATCTGTTGTGTGTGTGTGTGTGTGTGTGTGTGAGAGAGAGAGAGAGAGAGAGAGAGAGAGAGAGAGAGAGAGAGAGAGAGAGAGAGAGAGAGAGAGATGGGTGCATGTCTTGTAAAATCCCTGATTCTAAGGGCATCGTCCCGGTTTCTCAAGCATCTCATCACGCAGGTGTTGATCCCACCGTCTGTCTGATTGCGTATAATTTCTGACTCGACAATTCAAAGAGTGGAAATGTTTTGTGATGTTTCTGTTCGTGCAACAAGAACCAGACAGCAGCTGAAAGATTCAACAAAAACCAAATCGCTTTTCTACCTTTAGTAACGCTCACGAGGTAGGCTACATGTGCTGCCGGCTCAGCACCTTACCTCCATGCATCAGAGAGTAACGGCCAGGCTCTCTCATCCTCTCTCTTATCCCTCGGATAAGAGCCTCCGATCAAGTATCTGGACCAGGCATGTAGCATGTTTAGCATCTCACCTCCATTTTGCAGTGGGTGAGTAACGGCTCGGCCCTCACATGCGGGGGATATTGATTTAAAATCGTCCAGTCATATCCCTCAGCTGAGATCCTTAAAGTATTTGCCTGGACCAAGAATTAGTGGCATCGTGCGCCTGATTCGGACTTTGACAGCCTATCCTCAGTCTACCTGCACAGCAGCTGGTCTCTCTTGGACTGGTCCCTACTCCAAGGCCTGCCCCACACTGTAGTTGTGCTTCATTCGGCATAGCTCTTGTGGTCATTGGAACACGCAAGCCCCTCTACCACGGCAAAGTGGAGACATGTCAGGGGGATGCATGAGTCCAATTGCTACTTGGGTAATGTTCTGTTCTACCGGTCTCTTTGCCTAAGGGCTTGTGAACGCGGTTTGTGAGTATAGGAGCCGGTCGTTCAGAAAGCAATGGCAAACTACTGAACGTAAAATCTGACCAGGAATCACTAACAGCATAAATGCTGGGGTTGACCGCTACGTCCTGTGATGAACATGCAACTTAACTTTTTTTTAAATGTTCTGTTATGTTGTTAAAGGCTATTTTTCTTCTTTCTGTTTCATTCTGAGTGTTCTCTTTCTCAGTACCAGGAATGTTTTCTATCATATCAGGCAGTTGCCGCTGTCTCCATGCTGGGAACTTGTGTGCATTGTAATTGGATATGTTGATATGTTAAGTATAGGATCTGCCCTAATCTTTCGTTTTGCAGTTTCTACAAAGGTGCTACGCTTCCCTTTCCTAAGCCATTAAACCTGGGGTGGTCTGTCAATCGCCTGCATTGTTCTGCTTGTTTTTGGGCTCTACTATCTCTCCTATCCTGCATTTGATGTAAACAAGTTATCTTTTCAAGTTTGTTAATAGGCGTTGTCTTCAGGCTTCCATTTATGATCCGCATTCCTTGATTTTGGACTATACTTATTTTTGAAGGCTTGCAGGGTGGATGTCGTCTGCAGACTAAGGTGGAAAAACGTCTCATTAACACGGAATGGAACGCTTGGAGGGCCAAAGCGAAACCTTGCTGAGTGGTTGCGTGGGGAGCGGCCAGTGGCGAATGGAATGCCCAATACATGGAAGTGAGGAATTAAAGCAGCCACGAGCAGGACGTGGCAATTCCTTGGGTGAGCCCAGTACCAAAGAGAAGATGGGTGCAGGATGTGGTGGATGATCTCCAGATTGGTGTATCGGACGCGGGACATCTTGCTTATGATCGAGAGGTTTTCCGGAAGGTTGTTATGGGAGCGAGGTTCTGCAAAGGACATTTTACTGAATGAATGAATGAATGAATGAATGAATGAATGAATGATGCCACATGCCAAGAGAGACATGTTTATGTTGTTCGCTGCTTTCTCTTTTACAGGACATTCCATTAAACCCCAGCATTTATTGCCTCTGTCTGATAGGTCTAGACAACATTACAGTCAGTACAGTAGTTTCCATTTGTTGTTGTTTTAAAGGCCTTTTTCTCCCTCTATGTGCATTTGGTCCATTGTGGTCTACCAAGGCCCGTCTGCCATTGTTACTGGTTAGTAATTTTGTGATTTAAAAAAATTGTGACTGTCTACGTCAAATTTCTCTAATCAGTTTATGGTTTTAATTTGTTTCTTTTATGACTTGGTCATTGGTTTTTCTGTCTGTCCATGGTATTCTTCACATTCTCATCAGAAACCGCATTTCCACGGCCATCAGATGTTTTTCAGCTTTTCTGCTCACTGTCTACGCCTCACATCCACACAAAAGCACAGGTGTAGATCCAGGGGAAGAGAGCAAGGGGAGGGCAGAGAAGTAAACACCTGGATAGCTTGGCCACGTTGTATGGTCGAGACAAGAACACTGAGCTGATCCACGATTCTAATGATCAAGTGAGATGGCAAAACATGTCCGCCCACGCTTACCGGCATAGCACATGATGATAATGAATGTAGTGATTCGAGTTTGCATGGCCTTCTCTGCACCCTGGCTAGATAAGTGCTGATAAATCTGCTACAGTTTGATCTTAGCCAAAAGGCCGAGAAGCAATTTGGTCCGTGTGTTCACTGCCAGGAGGGTCTAACAAATGTTTATGCAATGATCCTAGGAAACCAAAGCACATCTGCCGAGGGCTGTTTCTTCTAACCGACAAAGGTAGTCCGTCTAAGGACGTCAAAATTAACACATGGGGGAATGTTCCCCTTGGCGTGACAGGTGCGGTGTGTGTTACATCATCGTATTGGGGGAATAGCCAAGCGATAGGTGTTTAAGTCATGAGTCTGCTTGCCGGTAAAACCTTTCTTCTCATGCGGGCGCGAAATTCATGGAGGGAACGTTTCCCTGCTAGAGATAACTTCAGCGCAGAGATCAAACAGAAGGAATCCGACAGCCTTGCAATCTCTAGTTAATCGCGCCATCTCTTCGTTGTCTTGGGGTGTGGTAATGAATAATTTGTTGATTGACTGAAAAATTGATCTCAAAGCTGAGATAAAGAAATTCAAAGAATGGCATAGGAGTGATTTTAAAAAGCGATACAATGCAATAACTAACATGAAAAGTATAGACAGCGACATAATACAAATCCTCGTGTTCTCAAAATGTCGCCTAACTTTATCTGTTCGTAACTGCCCTCTTTATTTCCCATTCTAATTGCTTCTTCTTGGTTCCAGTAAATATTCTTTATTATTCTGAAATCTTCTCCATCAATATTGATATCTTCCAACATTTTAATGAGTACTTCAGGTTGTTCTTTATCAAATGCCTTAGTATATTCTATATATGAATCTGTGTATGAATCTGTGTATGAATCTGTGTATGAATCTGTGTATGAATCTGTCTATGAATCTGTCTATGAATCTGTCTATGAATCTGTCTATGAATCTGTCTATGAATCTGTGTCTGGGTGTGCCTATTTGCTTTGTTTTACTTCCGCTCGCTCGCACTGAACTCAAGCGTAGTCCACACACACACACACACACACACACACACACACACACACACACACACACACTACTTCTAGTAGTGATGGTATGCAGTTTGCGTGTGGATTAGCTTTCCATATTTAACAATGTCCCTCACCAGCAGGCGAACCCACTCTGACTTCAGTGTACTTGTAATAGGTGAGGAGTTAAAACAAACACAAACTAATAAAGTGGAACCAATGTCACATAACTTCAGGTTTGTGTCAATGTTTAAGTAAATATGTTTGTAGACAGTTTAGGCGAGGAGTTAAAACAAACACAAACTAACACAGTGGAACCAATGTCACATAACTTCAGGTTTGTGTCAATGTTTAAGTAAATATGTTTGTAGGCAGTTTAGGTGAGGAGTTAAAACAAACACAAACTAACACAGTGGAACCAATGTCACATAACTTCAGGTTTGTGTCAATGTATAAGTAAATATGTTTGTAGACAGTTTAGGCGAGGAGTTAAAACAAACACAAACTAACACAGTGGAACCAATGCCACATAACTTCAGGTTTGTGTCAATGTATAAGTAAATATGTTTGTAGACAGTTTAGGTGAGGAGTTAAAACAAACACATTAGAGATAATAGACAACTAGATCAGAAGAACAACTAATAAAGATAGCTAAGGTGACCACATCTCATCAACACAGCCTTTCTTTCCATATCCTTAACAGGACATCGCTGTCAACATCAGGCATCTTTCAGCCGATTGTTGATTTCTTGGCAAGATTACGCGCCGTAGTTTAATCTAGGTTAGAAGTTAAAACAACACACGATTAGATTTAATAGACAACCTGATCAGAAGAACAAGTAACAAAGCCAACAAGTTGAAAGGTTACAAGTTCAGTTTATCGCACAACAGCCGGGGCTATTGGGGAAACACAATCTCACGCAACCCTGGAAGAGACATGGCGACCCCTGGAAGGGGCATGCTGTTAGCCAGCGGTCGTGGTGAGGAAAGGAACTGGTCAGCGCATATCAGGCGGATAAAAAAAAAATCACCGCTGTGTAATGTGTTAAACCGAATTATCCAGCGAGCAAACACACTGATCATGTAACCTAACATCGGCCACTCGGAAACTGAAGCAACACAATCACAGACGGAAACAAACACGCTTCAAATTTCGCCGCAATTACTACCTCGCTCAGTAGTTTGCCATCCATTGCTTTCTGAACGACCGGCTCCCATACAATTCGAAAATATTCCACTGGAATTGATAGCACTAGCGTGATCACGTGTTCGAGTCTTAGTTAACTGCTGACCACACCTTTTGACACATTTCCGACATTTTGACAACCTGGAACGCAAAGTTTTATTTATAGACATCAGATGGAGGTTTTCAATGGCGGAAAGGAGAGGGGAGGGTGGGGAGGGAGGGGGGGGGAAGAGAATGGCTACACCAATTCACACCGGCACTAATGCGCATTTGGGTATATGGTGCTGGACGCCATATAGTTATAAATACATCGGCAATCGGTTTTTTTTTTTTTTGGAAGGGGGGGGGGGGGGGGGGAGGTTTACATATCCTATTTACAGGACATAGCTGTCACCACCATCATATCACTACTGTTGTTGATGGCAAGTTTGCGTTCAGTAGTTTGCCATGGCTTTCTGAATTACCGGCTCCCATACCAATTGGTTAAAATATGGTGAAACGATCTGCTGCCAAATCGCGCGCAGCTGAGTAGATGTCAATTGGGGGTTTGGGGCCAAAAGGTCGGTGGCACCACAGGAGCGCCAAAAGAAAGCCCACCTAGGGACCCAACCCCCCGGGGGCCCCACCCCCCTGGGCCCCGGGGTGTGGATAAGGCTAGGCAGCTGCTTGGCTTGTGCTAGGTAGATGCTAGATATGCTAGTTGGTGCTAGGCAGCTGCTTGGCTTGTGCTAGGTAGATGCTAGATATGCTAGTTGGTGCTAGGCAGCTGCTTGGCTTGTGCTAGGTAGATGCTAGATATGCTAGTTGGTGCTAGGCAGCTGCTTGGCTTGTGCTAGGTAGATGCTAGATATGCTAGTTGGTGCTAGGCAGCTGCTTGGCTTGTGCTAGGTAGATGCTAGATATGCTAGTTGGTGCTAGGCAGCTGCTTGGCTTGTGCTAGGTAGATGCTAGATATGCTAACATTTATCTAGCATCTACCTAGCACAAGCCAAGCAGCTGCCTAGCCTTATCCACACCCCGGGGCCCTGGGGGGTGGGGCCCCCGGGGGGTTGGGTCCCTAGGTGGGCTTTCTTTTGGCGCTCCTGTGGTGCCACCGACCTTTTGGCCCCAAACCCCCAATTGACATCTACTAGCTGTGTTTAGAAAGCGGGTAAGCTGGCGTACGAATCATGTCCGTAACACTTTAGCCACGGAGACCGGTACTGCAATGACTACCTCGTTCAGTAGTTTGCCATTGCTTCCTGAACGACCGGTTCCCATACCTATTGGTTAAAATACAGCGCAACACGGTCTGCTGCCAAATCCCGCGCAGCTGTGTTTAGAAAGCGGGTAAGCGGGCTTACGAACCGCCTCCGTTATACCTTAGCCACGGAGACCGATACTGCAATTACTGCCTCGATCAGTAGTTTGCCATTGCTTTCTGAACGACGGGCTCCCATATAAATCGAAAATATTCCGCTGGACTTGATAGAACTGGCGTGATCACGTGTTCGAGTCTTTGTTAACCACTGACCACACCTTTTGACACCTTTCCGACATCTTGAAAGCCTGAAACGCAAAGTTTTATTTATAGACATCAGATGAAGGTTGTCAATAGCGGACAGCGGAGAAGAGGGGAGAAGAAAATAGCTACGCCAATTCATACAGGCACTAATGCGCATTGGGCATATGGTGCTAGACGCCATATAGTTATGAATACTTCAGCAATCGCTGTTTTTTGTTTTGTTTACATATCCTATTTACAGGACATCGCTGTCAGCACCATCATTTTACTACTGTTGTTGATGGCAAGTTTGCGTTCAGTAGTTTGCCATGGCTTTCTGATCGACCGGCTCCCATACCAATTGGTTAAAATACAGCGAGACGCTGTCTGCTGCCAGATGTGTTTAGAAAGTGGGCGTACGAATCGCGTCCGTAATACCTTAGCCACGGAGGTCTGTACTGCAATTACTACGGAGGAGCGGCTGGCCGAGGAGCTAGAACGCCGGACTCTCATTCGGGAGGCCCGGGTTCGATCCCTCGGTAAGGTGTCGGATTTTTTTCTGTCGGGGGCAAAAAGAAAATCCTAACCTGCACAGTTCGCGGCGACTGCACTAGCCAGGCGGCCTTTATTCCTCAGGCTCAAAGACCCCTCTGCCATACACCGCAAGGTACTATATTGTACACCGCAAGGTACTATATTGGCAGGAAATGACAGTCAGTAGTTTGCGTGTCATGCGTGGCGAGGCACAACTCGCGCTACGAAGAAGAGAATTGGACAACTCACATCAAAAGGCAGAAGGCAACGAGGAAAAGCACTGATCAACTCATGTCATAAATGTGTTTGCCAGCGAAAATATTTGGTATTGAATTCTCTGGCCAGTCCTCCATGTCATCATCTGACATCACCAGTGGGTCACCATATCGGATGCCGTCTGGACCTGGGGCGGTGTTAGGTGATTTCTTGAGCTTCGCAAGCAAAATCTCAGCTGTGATTGTCCATTCTTCGTCTGTCCCGACCCCCACGCACAACTGAGAGAGTGTCGTTGTGGTCCTCTGTCTGGCGGGCTCGTCTTTCTGGTCAGTCTGCTCTATGTAGCGTGCAAGAAGGGCCTTACCTTTATCCGCATCCGACTTTTTCCATGTGAGGTCTGTGCCTTGAAAGTCTGGAATACCCCTACGTTGTGCAGCACCGTCCATACTCTTATGGAGGCGCCAGAATGTCGTAAGAGATCGCTCGGAGCACACCTTTCTGCAGAACTTGTCCCATTTGTCGGCCTTGACCTGTTTGACGCAGGATTTTAATAAAGTCGTCGTCCTATGGACCTCAGTCTTCAGGTTCGCCAACTCATTCTGTGGCATGTTAGCCTTTCTGGCTTTTTGCCAGTCTTTGACAGCCTGCCTCTTTCCCAGCCATGCCTTCTCGACCTCTCTATACCACCATGGTGGCTGCAACCACCTTTCTTGTTTCCTGCGGGAGGAAGTTAGTTTTCTTCTTCTGATCTTGCTTATGGCGTCTTGACCAGTGTTGTCGTACGGGAAGGCATTTGTCTTGTTCCATTGAATCTTGGCCCTGTCTTTCTCGATTAGGATGATACAAGGGTAGCCCCTCTGCCGTGCGTCCACCTTGACGAGGTAGAGGGGCTTGCGCGTTCCAATGACCCCAAAAGCTATGCCGACGGTAGCACTGCTACTGGTAGGGTCACCCATGTCGGACAGGTCAAGGGAGAGGGACCAGACCAAGCGACGTACAAACCTGCTGCCTTGTAGGTAGACTGGGGACAGTCAAAGGCTAGGGAAAGCATCCCGAACAAATGCTTGTCGAAATCGGATGTACTGAGCCACAGGCTTGACAAAGAAGTGCAACGTAACTTTATCATTTCATGATGCCACAGATGAAAATTAATCGTTATGGTGCTAATCCCGTGAAGTCCCATCAGGCGGTGATAGTGCCGGGCCCCCTGCCTCGAGGGGGTCCACCCATGACTACTGGTGGTCACCTTCCCCTGTGCTGTGGAGTCAAGGCACAGAGGAGTAGGTTAAGAGCTATTGACCAAACACCCCGGACACTCAACATACTACAATGGAATGCCGAAGGAGTTTATAACAAGAAAGCCTCCCTAACACAGCGTCTTCATAAAGATAGAATAGATGTGGCATGCATTCAAGAGACACACCTCAACGCCAATCGCACATTTTCAGTTCAGGGATATCAGGCCACACGTTTCGACCGCGAAGGACACAAAGGAGGAGTTGAAATACTTACACGAAATACAATACCTTGCAGCGAAGTATCTGTGATCTCTGACAACCAAACGGAAATTATAGGTGTTGATATAATGATAAATGACGTGACAATAAGAATTTACAATCTGTATAGCCCGGCAGATAAGGATCTTACACTCTCAAACATGGAAATAACTGACACAAATTGCATTGTTGTCGGAGACTTTAATAGCCGTTCAGAAAGATGAGGATACCCAGATACTGACAAAAGAGGAGATGAAGTCGAGGACTGGGAAATAGACTCAAATCTCCATCTACTCAACAAAGCGGATGACACACCGAGCTTCTACTCCAGAAGATGGCTTACCACTTCTACTCCAGACTTAGCTTTCTGCACAGGAGACATCCTCCACAAAATCGATCGTCATGTGCTTGACCAATTAGCAGGTAGTGACCACAGACCAATCAAGCTTGTAATAAATATGGAGTATGTTCCACAGGAGCAAAAGCCTTTGCCCCGTTGGAATTACAAACGAGCAGATTGGGACAGATTTGCAATACTAACAGACAAATATTGTGAAAACATAAATACACGATATGGCAACATGAAGCAAATGGTGGAAAGTCTAAACAGAGCAATAATACAGGCGGCCACTGAGTCTATTCCAAGAGGAGCGAGGAAAAATTACAAACCATACTGGACTGAAGAACTACAAATTTTGGAGGACAAAGTTGAAGATGCTAGAAAGACCGCAGAGAGAGAACAAACAACTGAAGCGAACATCTCTCTCAAAGCCATCTCAGCAAAATATAAAAGAACAGTAAATCAAACAACAAGAGATTGTTGGAGGAAAAAAACAGAAAACCTGAATTTTGACAGGGATGGAAACAAACTATGGAAACTAGTGAAAGCCATGAACAATGAAGGACCTAGAAACAAACAAATAACAATTAAACAAGGAAATGCCTTGCTTACAGGAAAAAAGGCTGCAAATGCACTAATGGAACACTGTGCCAGTGCAAACCACATTGATATTACAGCCGAACAGAAGAAAGCAATCAAAGATAAACAGATACATCATAGATATACAGAGACAGCAGCAGAATATATGATGGCAAATCTAACAATGGAAGAAATGGAACAGGCAATGAATACCCTAAAAAAGAAGACATCACCAGGAAAGGATGGAATCACAAATGAAATGCTAATAGGACTAGGCACTAAGGCAAAAAAGAAACTACTAGCAGTCCTAAATTACAGCTGGAAGAGGGGAATAGTCCCACAGGCATGGAAGGAAGCTATACTAATACCAGTCCCAAAGAAAGGAAAAGACCTGGAAGAACCAAATGGCTATCGACCTATCAGTCTTCTTAGCTGTGTAGGAAAATTAATGGAACGCATTATCAATGGCAGGCTAACATCGCGTCTGGAAGAAAACCAACTCTTAACACCTCACCAAGCAGGATTCAGAAAGTACAGATCCACTGAAGATCAAATAACCTATATAGCTCAGGAAATAGAGGATGCCTTCCAAGAGAAAAAGCACACACTAGCGGTCTGGATAGATTTAGAAAAAGCATTTGATAAAGTATGGAAGGAAGGACTGAAAGTAAAACTGCAAAAAATGCATGTTTGTGGGAAAATGTACAAATGGATCAGCCACTACCTTGAGAACAGAACTGCCAGGACAAAAGTACAAGGACAAACCAGCAATATGATGCTATTGGAGCAAGGTGTCCCCCAAGGAGGAGTTCTTTCACCAACATTATTCCTAGCATATATAAACGACATCACGGAAAATTTTCCAGCCAGAGTACACACATCATCCTTTGCAGATGACCTAGCCATATGGACATCTGAAGAATATATTAGTACAGCTAACAGCAGAATACAGCAAGCCCTATTAGCGCTAGAGGACTGGTCAAAATCATGGCTAGTGAAGATAAGTGAGGAGAAAACAACATGCACAGTGTTCTCCCTCTCAACTAAAACTCAGCAACCTAAGCTGGTATTGAATGGAAAAATATTGCGCCATGAAGAAAATCCAAACTATCTAGGAGTCACCTTTGATCGTCGCCTGACATGGAAGACACAGGTTGAGAAAAATCGAACAAGAGCAAGGCAAAGAATGGCAATCATGAAAAAGCTTGCTGGTTCAACGTGGGGAGCAGATGAGAAAGTTCTCAAGAAGTTATATACTGGACGGGTGAGGCCAGTACTGGAATATGGCATTGCAGCTTGGGCAACAGCAGCTAAGTCAAACTTTAACAAAATAAGTAGAGTCCAAAATAAAGGAATGCGAATCATAACTGGAAGCCTGAAGACAACTCCTATTAATGAACTAGAAAAGATCACTTGTTTACAACCAATGCAGGATAGAAGAGATAACAGAGCCCAGCAACAAGCAGAAAAATTTAGAAGATTGACAGACCACCCTATGTATAAAAGGTTTAGTGGTTTTGGAAAGGGAAGACTGAAGCGTAGCAACTTTGTAGAAACTGCAAAACGAAAGATTAGGGCAGATCCCATACTTAACATATCAACAGTCAAGCCCATTTACAATGCAGACAAGTTCCCAGCTTGGAGACAGCAGCTACTGCCTGAGATGATAGAAAACATTCCTGGTATTGAGAAAAAGAACACTCAGCATGAAACCGAAAGAAGAGAAATAACCCTAAACTACATAAAAGAACATTACCCAAGCAGCAATTGGACCCATGCATATACAGATGGATCAGCCAATAATTCAGTAGAGAATGGAGGAGGAGGAATTCTCCTAAATTTAAAAAATGGAGTAAAAAAGACACACTCAGTGGCAACTGGAAAGTATTCAAGTAACTTCAAAGCGGAGGTAGAGGCTCTGAAAACTGCAGCAGAAATGCTCTTGATGGAGGAAAATAAAGAGACGCAAATAGCTATCTTTACAGATGCAAAGTCTGCTGTCTCAATACTGAAGAGCAAAAACAGCACAGAAATAGCTGACCTAAGAGCAGCACTCCATGGTCTATGCCAGAAATCCAAAAAAGTTGTAATACAGTGGATACCATCACATTGCAGTATACCTGGAAATGAAGAGGCTGACAGACTGGCAAAAGAGGGCGGACGACTACCACAGCCTGACATAGACATAACCTATAATGAGGCAAAGAGGTTTATAAAAAGCACTTATAGAACCAAATGGGAATCAGAGCATCCAGGCCACCAGAAGGATGATGCATATTACAAACTCGACCGAAGAGAACAAGTAGCAATCTTCAGACTCCGCACAGGACACAACAGGTTGAAATACCACTTGTTCAACAAACTAAAGATAGGAGATACAGATGAATGTAATTGTGGAACTGGTAAAATGACAGCTAAACATTTGCTGCAAGAGTGCCCAATATATGCGGAACAGAGAAAGATATTTTGGCCCACACCTGCTTCATTCGAGGACAAGCTCTATGGAGATATCAACAAGCTCAAGTCGACTGCAGCTTACTTTAACTGTATTCAGGTTGACATTTAAATGTACATGAAGAAGTATTTAGACTGCCACACTTCATTACCACAGGCATGTCGGTTACACAAGCCTCCCAGAGGCATGAAATGGAATATTGCTTGGATAGCAAATCCATTACGTGGAAAGTCCGAATCAAAAGCTCACTGTGTGGGCTTCAAAAAAGGTGGAAAAAGTGTCCTAGTGGCACAAAATGGAATATTGCTTGGATAGCAGATCCATTACGTGGAAAGTCCGAATCGAAAGCTCACTGTGTGGATGTCATCTGCAAACTGCATTCTTCTGGCTTCTGGAAGAACAGCCTATGGTGAACGGAAGGCCCAATATACGGAAGTGAGGCTAAGCAGCCATGTGCAGGACGTGACGATTCCTTGGGTGAGCCCAGTACCAGAGCTGTGTGTGATGGCTCTGCAATTATGGAAGCCTCCTTGGATGGCGGGGAATGCCCATGGTCTGCCCCTGCCTTCCCTTGAGGGCCGACCAGGATGCCTTTGGCTGTTCTATATGGGCCAGCTGGGATGGGAGATAACACCACAACAGTGAGAGTCTAACGTCCTAAGAAACCCCCGGGAAGGTTAACCCGGTCAACAAACACCCGCAGAAGTCGGATGTGTCGGCCTAACGGCGCAAAAACGCAGCTCTGCTGTAAACAGGCACAACGCAATCACGTCCGAAAAAAAACTCCGGATGAACGAAGAAGAAGAAGAAGAAGATACAAGGGTAGTGGTCACTGTCGTAGTATCCCAGTGTGCCCCACCGGCACCTTGGTGCGATGGTGGGCTTCACTAGAGCCAAGTCAATGACGCTGTCAGAGTCACCTGGTCGAGTGGCCATCATTCAGACAGACTAGGGTAGCAGATGCCAGGGCGTCCTCGAGATCTTTTCCCTGTCTATTGGTGATGCAATTCCCCCATTGACTGCCTCTGGCATTGCAGTCCCCACAGTAGATGATATGACTTTCATCCATGTCGAACAAACTCTGTCATTGTCGCACATCGACCTTCATTCTCGTTGTGTCCTTCAACCAAGCATGGAAACTTATTTTTCATAGTGTTCGAGAATTTACTTTTTCTCTTTATAGAAGCTATTTTCATAAACATAGACGGCAAAAATTACCAATGTAAAAAAATAAAAAAATTTAAGTGGCGTCTCTGCTATCGGAACCGGAAATAACGTTAACATTTTGACCAAAGAGATTACAGCATTGCTAGTGTTGCCGAATAGAGCACCAGTTAGATTCAAATTATACAAATAATTGGTGTTTCACGTTTGATATAAATGGGAAAATTAAATAAATATTATCAAGCAAAGGGTTTTAATAAAGAATATAAACACACGGTTGAGTGTAGATCAGTGGTTCCCCCCCCCCCCAACTAGGGGGGAATTTTAGGGTTTCTAGGGGGCGGGGGGGGGGATGAAGACCATTTCAAGATCGCGTTAATACAATAACCGATTACTTGATATTGTTTTGCCCTTCATACTTTACAGTTAAGTACCTCTCATCCTTCTAAAATTCATTTTATGAAGTCAGTAGACACACAAATCATATTTTATGTGGATGTCTAGACTTGTTTTAGTATGTGCTATTAAATTTACCTTACATTTTTACGTATACTGTATAGGGGTGGGGGGATTTTTAGATAGGAAATATGAAAGGGGGGAATGACGTTCTGAAAATACGGTGAAAGGGGGGGGGGACGGGCTAAATTTTTGATAGGAAGGGGTGGGGGGAATGACGTTCTAAAAATATGGTGAAGGGGGGAACGGGCCAAAAAAGGTTGAGAACCACTGGTGTAGATACATTGTAAGTTGTAACAAAAATACACAAAAAATTATAATATAAAATATTTAAAAAGCCGGACACTTTAAAGATGTTTAGCTTTGCCTGCCGGACGGAGCAGCTAAAAAGGAGGACATGTCTTCTCTTTGCCGGACGTCTGGCAACCCTATGCTGGGCTCACTGAGGGAATCGCCACGTCCTGCTCATGGCTGCTTTAATTCCTCACTTCAATGTGTGGGCCTTTTGTTTGATACGTGCCGCTCCCCGCACAAACCAGGGATGGTCGGACTGCAGATGGTATCCACTCAGTGAGCTTTCGTTTCGAACATGTGCTTAGTTGCTGTGCCCGGAAATCAATTGAATTGAATTGAATTGAACTGAATTGAAATGAATATTATTTTTAAAGGGTTACAAATTGGGCACGTAGGCCCGTCTTACATTCGGCCCTTCCAATCACTCATCTTTCGTTCATCAACAGTGCATGAAACATTCAATCAATCAATCAATCATGTGCCATGCCGGAAAGCGTGGGCGGTCATGACTCGCCATTTCACTAGATCACCAGTGCCGTGGATCAGCTCAGTGTTCCTGTCTCGTATATATATATATATGGGAGATTAAATGTGGGGCGGGGCACTTACACATAGACACACCTTCTGGGTAGAGTGATTAGTTACTCAGGTGTCTGTGGTAGAACTTCCCGGATCTCCCAGTCTTCTATGGGAAACATTTATTCTATATTAGTGTTGAACTTGCACCCTTTTCTGCCTTGTTCAATGCTTGGGGGTTTCTCGAACCAGTGTATTATTTCCTATAGAGGGCGTGTTTTGGATTCAGATTTCATTCATACGGAATACCCCTAGCGAACTTGTCCTTATTCGCATTTATTATCTTTACCACCCCACATTGGGGGAATTGTGTGTGTGTGTGTGTGTGTGTGTGTGTGTGTGAGTGTGTGTGTGTAGGTGTAGGTGCATAATGTGTTGTTTGGCAGGGGATGTGTGTGTGGATGGGGGAATGTGTGCTTGGCTGAGTGATTGGAGTGGGTGTGCGTGTGGGTTGGGGGATAGGAGGGGGATGTTAGGGATGTGTGTGTGGTAGAGAAGATGTGTATAGGTGAGGGGGTGTGTGGGTGGGGATGTGTGGGTGGGGATGGGTGGGTAGGTAGGTGGGGGATTACAATTGTGCCCGGTTGGGTGTGAGTGTCGGTGGGTGGGGGATATGTTTCGTGAAATTTTAATATGCATTGTTTATGTTTAAAACATTTATTTGATGTTTTTTCTTATATAAATGCATCATGCACTATTGAAGAACGAAAGATGAATGATTGGTAGGGCCGAGTGTAAGACGGGTCTGCGTGCCCAGTTTGTAACTCTTCTAAAATAAGATAAATCAATCAATCAATCAGTCAATCGATCAATCAATCAGTCAATCTCTCACCCTCCCCTCCTCTCTCTATCTTTCTCCCCCTCTCACTGCCCCTCTCTCGCTTCCTTCTCTCTCGCTCTCTCTCTCTCTCTCTCTCTCTCTCTCTCTCTCTCTCTCTCTCTCTCTCTCTCTCTCTCTCTCGTTCTTCCCCTGAGTGATACCTTTATTAACTGATTCAGTGCCAACAGATAATAAATCCCAAAATGTGACATTCCATTTCAACAGAAGGACGCTATTTCGCCATACTAGGTGTGTGTATGGGTTTGTGATTCGTGAGTGGATAAGGGATATGTGTGTGGATTGTTGCGGGATGTGTGTGTCTGGGGGAGGGGGGGGGGTGTGTGTGTGTGTGTGTGTGTGTGTGTGTGTGTGTTGTTAGGGGTGTGTCGGTGGGTGGGTGGAGCATGTGTGTGGGTGAGTTTGTGAGGGTTGGGGTTTGTGTGAGTGAGTGGGGAGTTGTGTGTCGTTGGGGATGTGGGCGAGGGATGTGTGTGTGAGTGGGTGCAAGATGTCTGGGTTGGTGAGAGGATGTGTGAGTGGGTGGAGGGTTGTGTAGTGGGTGGGGTGTGAATTGCGTGGTGATTATGGGTATGGGTGGCTTATGTATGAGTGGGTGAGGGATGTGTGTGTGGGTTGGTGAGGGGTGTCTGTGTGGGAGGGGGATGTGCCACATAACATGATAATATGCATTATTTATGCTTACAACATTCATTTGACAATGTTTGTTTTTTTCCTCCTGTGAATGTATCATGCACTGTTGATGAACGAAAGATGAGTGATTGGAAGGGCCGAATGTAAGACGGGCCTACGTACCCAATTTGTAACCCTTTAAAAATAATATTCATTTCAATTCAGTTCAATTCAATTCAATTCAATTGATTACCGGGCACAGCAACTAAGCACATGTTCGAAACGAAAGCTCACTGAGTGGATACCATCTGCAGTCCGACCATCCCTGGTTTGTGCGGGGAGCGGCACGTATCAAACAAAAGGCCCACTACATTGAAGTGAGGAATTAAAGCAGCCATGAGCAGGACGTGGCGATTCCCTCAGTGAGCTCAGCATAGGGTTGCCAGACGTCCGGCAAAGAGAAGACATGTCCTCCTTTTTAGCTGCTCCGTCCGGCAGGCAAAGCCGGAACTTTAAAGTGTCCGGCTTTTTAAATATTTTATATTATAATTTTTTGTGTATTTTTGTTACAACTTACAATGTATCTACACCAGTGGTTCTCAACCTTTTTTGGCCCTTTCCCCCTTCACCATATTTTAGAACGTCATCCCCCCCCCCCTTCCTATCAAAAATTTGGGCCCGTCCCCCCCCCCCCCCCCCCTTTCACCGTATTTTCAGAACGTCATTCCCCCCTTTCATATTTCCTATCTAAAAATCCCCCAACCCCTATACAGCATACGTAAAAATGTAAGGTAAATTTAATAGCACTATACGATTTGTGGGTCTACTGACTTCATAAAATGAATTTTAGAAGGATGAGAGGTACTTAACTGTAAAGTATGAAGGGAAAAACAATATCAAGTAATCGGTTCTTGTTTATGCGAATCATAACTGGAAGCCTGAAGACAACGCCTATTAATGAACTAGAAAAGATCACTTGTTTACAACCAATGCAGGACAGAAGAGATAGCAGAGCCCAGCAACAAGCAGAAAAATTTAGAAGATTGACAGACCACCCTTTGTATAACAGGTTTAATGGTTTTGGAAAAGGAAGACTGAAGCGTAGCAACTTTGTAGAAACTACAAAACGAAAGATTAGGGCAGATCCCATACTTAACATATCAACAGTCAAGCCCATTTACAATGCACACAACTTCCCAGCTTGGAGACAGCAGCAACTGCCTGAGATGATAGAAAACATTCCTGGTATTGAGAAAAAGAACACTCAGAATGAAACCGAAAGAAGAAAAATAACCCTAAACTACATAAAAGAACATTACCCAAGCAGTAATTGGACCCATGCATATACAGATGGATCAGCCAAAGATTCAATTAAAAATGGAGGAGGAGGAATTCTCCTAAATTTAAAAAATGGAGTGATAAAAACACAGTCAGTGGCAACTGAAAAATTTTCAAGTAACTTCAAAGCGGAGGTAGAGGCTTTGAAAACTGCAGCAGAAATGCTCTTGATGGAGGAAAATAAAGAGACACAAATAGCTATCTTCACAGATGCAAAGTCAGCTGTCTCAATACTGAAGAGCAAAAACAGCACAGAACTAGCTGACCTAAGAGCAGCACTCCATGGTCTATGCCAGAAATCCAAAAAAGTTGTAATACAGTGGATCCCATCACATTGCAGTATACCTGGAAATGAAGAGGCTGACAGACTAGCAAAAGAGGGTGGACGATTACCACAGCCTGACATAGACATAACCTATAATGAGGCAAAGAGGTTTATAAAAAGCACTTATAGAACCAAATGGGAATCAGAGCATCCAGGCCACCAGAAGGATGATGCATATTACAAACTCGACCGAAGAGAACAAGTAGCAATCTTCAGACTCCGCACAGGACATAACAGGCTGAAACACCACTTGTTCAATAAACTAAAGATAGGAGATACCGATGAATGTAATTGTGGAACTGGTAAAATGACAGCTAAACATTTGCTGCAGGAGTGCCCAATATATGCAGAACAGAGAAAGATATTTTGGCCCACGCCTGCTTCAGTTGAGGACAAGCTCTATGGAGATATCAACAAGCTCAAGTTGACTACAGCTTACTTTAACTACATTCAGGTTGACATCTAAAGGTGCATGAAGATGTATTTAGACTGCCACACTTCATACCACAGGTATGTCGGTTACAAAAGCGTCCCAGAGGCATGAAATGGAATATTGTTTGGATAGCACATCCATTACGTGGAAAGTCCGAATCAAAAGCTCACTGTGTGGGCTTCGTAAAAGGTGGAAAAAGTGTCCTAGTGGCACGAAATGGAATATTGCTTGGATAGCAAATCCATTATGTGGAAAGTCTTAATCGAAAGCTCACTGTGTGGATGTCATCTGCAGACTGCATTCTTCTGGTTTCCGGAGGAACAGCCTATGGTGAACGGAAGGCCCAATATACGGAAGTGAGGCTAAGCAGCCATGTGCAGGACGTGACGATTCCTTGGGTGAGCCCAGTACCAGAGCGCTGTGTGATGGCTCTGCAAGTATGGAAGCCTCCTTGGATGGCGGAGAATGCCCATGGTCTGCCCCTGCCTTCCCTTGAGGGTTGACCAGGATGTCTTTGGCTGTTCTATATGGGCCAGCTAGGATGGGGGATAACACCACAACAGTGAGATTCAAACGTCCTAAGAAACCCCCGGGAAGGTTAACCCGGTCAACAAATGCCCGCAGAAGTCGGATATGTCGGCCTACCGGCGCAAGAACGCAGCTCTGCTGTAAACAGGCACAACGCAGTCACATCGGAGAAAAAAATCCGGATGAACGCAGAAGAAGAAGAAGAAGAAGAAGAAGAAGAAGAAGAAGAAGAAGAAGAAGAAGAAGAAGAAGAAGAAGAAGAAGAAGAAGAAGAAGAAGAAGAAGAAGAAGAAGAGGAAGAAGAAGAAGAAGAAGAAGAAGAAGAAGAAGAAGAAGAAGAAGAAGAAGAAGAAGAAGAAGAAGAAGAAGAAGAAGAAGAAGAAGAAGAAGAAGAAGAAGAAGAAGAAGAAGAAGAAGAAGAAGTATAAAGAGAATATGTAATGTGCATAGAGTCAAACGACACGACCTATATAAGCTGGAGGCCTAGTCTAGGAAAGACGCTGCCAATCCAGGACCTCTTAACAAGTCAGGCCAATTCACTCAGGTCTCCTCTATAGTTCTATTATGTATATATTTACTTTATGCCAACTGATATGCTGAGACCATTAGGAGTCTCCATGTTGGCTGTACCTGCAGTTTAAGCTAGAGGCTTTCTCCAATGTGTATCCTCTCCAGGGTCCTTCTTTTGGAAGTGAATAGAGCTAAAAGTATCGACAGGGCCTCTACGCATAAAGCTATATTCAACTGATGAAGCCAGGTCAAGTTATTGGCCATACCTGGCATAATGTTACCATCTCTGAGGGAGAGGCAAAACTAATCTTGAACGAGTTACACCCGGGAAGGTTAACCCGGTCAACAAATGCCCGCAGAAGTCGGATGTGTCGGCCTAACGGCGCAAGAAAGCAGCTCTGCTGTAAACAGGCACAACGCAGTCACATCCGAAAAGAAAAAAAATCCGGATGAACGCAGAAGAAGAAGAAGAACGAGTGACAAGCCTCAGTGATAACGCAACTCAAGTCATCTTGTCGACATAGGCTCGAGTGCTTTTATGGTCCTGGCTGGACCTACGCCTAATTCTCAGTCATACCCATCCTTGTCCGGGACAGTGAAAGGTACCTACCCATTCCCCATTTCACGAACTATTCCCATTGTATTAATTCCTACCCAACATCGGGACAAGTGATAACATGGGGCTTCCAAGAACTATATAGAGTGGTCCACTCAAACCTGGAAGCCTGGTTCTACAGAGGCCTGTTGTTCGCACTACATACCTGGAAGGAAGGAACTGAAGGCACACTCGGTGAGGCGTATGTGGACGGAACGGACAGTGTCTTAAGCTTGTTCTATGATGAAAAGCCATATGAGGCTCTGTGTCTGAACTGAACACTTTATCCCGGTTTGTTTGTAGAGAACTATCTGTTGTAACTGTCTTGATATTTTCCTGTGCTTTCCTGTATTAGGTTATTAAATTGAAATTACAGTTTACTGTGACGATCGTCATGTTATATGTTGTCAGCCAGAAAGCCACTTCAGGGAATAGGCCCCGAGGTCAAAAGATAGAGTGACAGTGAGTCCGGGGAACGAAGGAGGGTTGGCAGGCAAAGACCTATCCCAGCCAGGGTTAAAGAATAATAATTGCAGCATTGTGACGGGGGTATTTGGGACCCTCCTCGTAACCTGTTACATGCTCTGATTCCCATTTGGTTCTATAAGTGCTTTTTATAAGCCTCTTTGACCCATTATAGGTTATGTCTATGTAAGGCTGACAGTCTCTTCAATTCCAGGTACACTGCAATGTGATGGGATCCACTGTATTACAACTTTTTTTTGGATTTCTGGCATAGTCCATGGAGTGCTGCCTTTAGGTCTGCTATTCCTGTGCTGTTTTTTTTTTTGTTTTTCTCTCTTCAGTATTGAAACGGCTGTTCTTTCTCTTCAGTATTGAAACGGCTGACTTTGCATCTGTGAAGATAACTATTACATTTGCTTCTCTATATTTTCCTCGCCAGTCTCTCTGGCTGAGGGGTTACAACACTTTCTCCGTAATCCCGTGTATCACGCAGAGTCTCGTAGCGGGAGAGAACTGGGAGCGGTTCGACCCCCGCTGGTGACTTGCGGGATACTGAGCCGGCCGCTCAGAAAGCAATGGCAAACTACTGAGCGTAATCTTGCCAAGAAATCAACAGACAGCTGAAAGATGCTGCTGTTTACAGCGATGTCCTGTAAAGGATATGCAACCCCCCAAAAAAAAAAAAAATTCCCTCTATCAAGAGTATTTCTGCTGCGGTTGTCATAGCTTCTAACTCTGCTTTGAAGTTACCTGAAAATTGTCTAATTGCCACTGACTGTTTTTTTTTTTTCCACTCCATGTTCCCCATGATTTAGGAGAATTTCTCCTCCTGCATTTTCTATTGAATTTGTATATGCATGGGTCCAATTGCTGCATGGTTAATGTTCTTTAATGTAGCTTAGGACTATTGTTTCTTCTTTCTGTGTCATTCTGTGTGTTCATTTTCTCAATACCAGGAATGGCTTCTATCATCTCAGGCAGTTGCTGCTGTCTCCAAGCTGGGAACTTGTCTGCACTGTAAATGGGTGTGCCTTTTGATATGTTAAGTATAGGATCTGCACTAATCTTTGTTTTGCAGCAGAGGTAGTGTGTATGGTGCTATCTACAAGATGGTAAGACCAACTTGGCATTGGAGTGGCGATGTGGTGAATACCAGGCCGGTCGCCTTGACTGTCCGACACATTTCAGGGTCATTAAATATAAATAGCCTCCTTACATAAACACACATTCATGTACGCTGGCGTACTTGCAGATCTATCCTCTCTCTCTCTCTCTCTCTCTCTCTCTCTCTCTCTCTCTCTTTACTCTCACTCATACTCTCTCTCTCTCTTTTACTCTCACTCATACTCTCTCTCTCTCTTTTACTCTCACTCATACTCTCTCTCTCTCTTTTACTCTCACTCATACTCTCTCTCTCTCTCTCTCTCTCTCTCTCTCTCTGACGCACATGCGTATCTGTTATCCAAGTACGCTCGGACGCGCGCGCTCACATACACACACACACACATTGTCAGGAACAGGCTAATGAAACTGGGATGGGCGCCACTTCCGGGGCATTTCACCAAGGAATGCAACAGGGTGACATGGTCAGAAATGTTGGACATTGTCTCTATGGTCAGCCTCGTAACTTGAGATAGTTAAACTTTCGGCTCACAAGGTCACGACATAATCGTCAAACATGATAACCACCCTCAGCCATTGTTGCCCGGCTTGCTGCCCCTTTCTGGCACACTGGACATTTAACTGATTAATGTCTTTAAGGGACTCCATGTTTGTCTCCTATTTCTTTCACTGAATAGTCACTTTGATATTAAATCTTGTTGGGTGAAACTGGTTACTTTCCAGGGTATGTGACCCGATACTGGGCCAGCTGAAACGAATGTGAAGCTCCCATTTCTCGCTAGCAGCATGGTTGTTCTTAAGAGCTGTCCTCCTACAACCATATATAATGGCCTAATAGGCCTTTGAGGGTAAAACCATGGGCAGCTGCTCTTGCGGCTGACTCAATCACAGGACTATCATTCTGAGCCGGTGATGGACCCTACTGTAACTTCTCCCTGAAGTTGAACAGGGTAGCGGTAATGGTGAAATCGAATCGAGGTTATAATTGCTGGACACCCCATGAGCAAGGAATATAAAGTGTCACTTTTGTCCCGCTAGCCTGATCTTGAATTTCGTGGACGCAGACACTATTAGAATAGAATTGATAGGTTGCATACAAGTGGCAATGGGATGATGAAAACATGCATTTCGATGTATGCATTGTAGTGTTTCTATCTTCTATCCATGCGTCCCTCCGTCCGCCTACCTACTTACCTACTTACCTACTTACCTACCTATCCACCCATCTATCTATCTATCTATCTATCTATCTATCTATCTATCTATCTATCTATCTATCTATCTGTCTGTCTGTCTGTCTGTCTGTCTGTCTATATCTTCTTATGTATCCATCCATGTATCTATAATTATCTCTATGTCCATCCATTCATGTTAATCCGTCTATTAATGATGTGATTTCTAGGTGTGTTTTCCCTCTTGACAAAGATCTGAGTCAAGAGAAAGGTACAGATGTAAGAATGGAACTTCGCAGGTCCGCTAGTTTCCACACAGGCTTGCCCATGTTCCGGTGAAGCATATTTTCACACCTCCGGATGATTCGCAATGGCCCTAGACTCTCAATCTACCTGGATGTGCCCCAGGTTTAGGTAACCGGCGTCTAGAAGAACCAACATCAAACGGTTGTGGCGGGCCAACGTGAAGGCTGTGACTCGAGACTCCCAGCGCCCAGGCTCACCTGTACAAATTGATTGAACTGAGGAGTCTGTTTCTCGCTAATTTTTCAATGTTACCTTAGCAAAGTAATGTCCACTTGGGGGAAAGGGGTGGGGGGGGGGGGGGTATTTGTTTTAATGAATGGCAAGTAAAACATTCTATTCTGTGTGTCATATTGTTGTACTTTTCTAAAGTCATAGATAATTGTGTGTTACACCACCGTCTTATAATTTTCCGGTTTTCACACCGCGCGCGCGCGCGCGCACACACACACACACACACACTGAGAGAGAGGCAGAGAGAGACGAGAGACGGAATGAGATAGATAGAGAGAATGAGAAGAGAAACACACATACTTAATTCTTCTTCTTCTTCTGCGTTCATCCGGATTTTTTTTTCGGACGTGTGCCTGTTTACAGCAGAGCTGCGTTCTTGCGCCGTTAGGCCGACACAACCGACTTCTGCGGGCATTTGTTGACCGGGTTAACCTTCCCGGGGATACTTAATTATATGTCTATATGTTCATAACTCAATTTCTGAGGTAATGCACAACAATAGATATGATCTAATTTCTTTAGTTCCTGTTGCTTTTTTTCTTTGCAAAGAAAGGCTATGAATTAATTGAAAAAATGTGGGAAATAGAATCTGTACACTTTACTAGACCACTATCAAAAGAGACGAAGAAGAAGAAGAAGAAGAAGAAGAAGAAGAAGAAGAAGAAGAAGAAGAAGAAGAAGAAGAAGAAGAAGAAGAAGAAGAAGAAGAAGAAGAAGAAGAAGATTTGATTTGTTTTAACTTTATTTTAAAAGGGTTACAAATTGGGCATGCAGGCCCGTCTTACGTTCGGCCCTTCCAATCACTCATCTTTTATTCATCAATAGTGCACGATACATAGGAACAAAAAACATTGTAAAATGAATATTGCAAACATAAACAATGCATATCACCACGTTATGAGACAAGTCCCCCACCCACCACATATCCTCCCACCCACTCACACACCCAACCATTCACCAACACCCCCACCCATACACACACCCTCAGGGACACTTACAACCCCCCCCCATTCACCCATCCATTCCCCACCCACCCATCCATCCCCCACATACACATACCCCCACCCACATACACACCCCCACCCACACATACATCCCCCAATCCACACACACACCTAGTCACTCACACATCCCCCACCCACCTACACACAGACATCCCTCACCCACACACCCATCCCCCACCCACATACCCTATCCCCCAATCACACTTACATCCCTCACCCACACACATCCCCACACGCACATACATCCCCCACACCCACCAACACATCCCCCATCCAAATTTAATATCTCCCACCACACCCCTCCCACAGTCTACAAATACATCCCCCACCCACTCACCCCCACAAACACCCCGTGCACACTCATATCCCCAACCCATACATCCCCCACTCACCCATGCCCCACAAACACATCCATCTCAACCCACACACATCCACCACACCCCTACACACACTCTCACACATCCACACTCACATATCCACCATCCACACACACCCCCACCCACCCGTCCACACCCCCCACCCACCGACACCAACACACCCACCCGCCCACCCAAACATCCTTTACCCACAAACACATCACCCAACAACAAACACTTTCCTCACTCAACCACATTTCCCCACCCACACACACACATATCCTTCACCCGCACACAAGTCTCCCAACCCACCCACACTTTGACCACCCATCCACACTTTGACCACCCATCCACACGTCGCCACCCAACATCCCCAACCCACACCAACAAATTGGGAACGGCCACACTTAAACTGCAAACACCTAATTTTTTACAGAAGCATACGAAGGACAGACTTCCTCAAACACTGGTTCCATATCCCTGTGTATTTCTGTAGATTTTTTTCCCTGTAACATCAAGAATTTTATCACAGTCCTGGCGTCTGATGTCTCCACTTGTTCTAACAAACCGTTGGATGTGCAGATCTGGTCAATAGAGTGTGTTATGCCATGCACCTATATCGGGAAAACCAGTTGAGGAGGGAAATTCATAATTCATATGTCCATTACAAATTGAATTAGCTATACATGTGCCACATTTCAATTTTCTCCGCCTAAACCTTCATGGTCAGGCTAAGGACTTATGAGAAGCCCCTTGAATAACCAACGCCACTGAGGCTGGTTGAAACGGTGGAAAGATTCTTTCTTTTTTTTCGAAACTGGATAGGTGGTCAGATTTTCCAGCCACAGTACACAGATGCAGATGACCTAGCCATATGGACATCTGAAGAATATATTAGTACAGCTAACCGTAGAATGCAGCAAGCCGTATTAGCGCTGGAGTACTGGTCAAAATCATGGCTAGTGACGATAAGTGAGGAGAAAACAACATACAGTGTTCCACAACTTAAAAAAAAACAACAAAAAACACACTTAGTTGGTATCGAATGGAAAAATATTCAGTATAGTAGTAATCACGTATGACAACCTGGAAGACAGGTATAGAAAGAGTTAAGCATCCGTCGACTGGAACAAAGACAGATCAGCAAGATTAACACAGCTCAATGATTCACGGGATAGACAATAGACAAGGCGACTATATTATTAACGAAGTAGTAATTACAGTGAGACTTCAGTAAATCATTCGACCTAACAATCAACGACCCGCTGTAAATTGGCCGTTTAATAGTTTTTTGTTGTTGTTGCATATCCCTTACGGGACGTTGCATCAAACCCAGCATTTTTCAGTTGCTTTTGATGTACAAGGCAAGTGTTACGTTCAGTAGTTTGCCATTGCTTTCTGAACGACTGGCTCCCATACCAGCACGTTATAACACAACGCGACACGGTCTGCTGCACAAATCGGTCGCAGCTGAGATTCGAACTCCTGGTATCCGGCTCACGAACCGCGTTCGCAAGCCTTTAGCCACGGAGCCGACTTTAATAGTTTACGTAAAACTAAATTGATGTGTATTTGCGCGGTACTGACCACAACGAACACCGATTGCCGATTTATTTATAGCTACATGGTGTCTAGCACCAGATGCCCGTTGTGGCGTGTAGAAGGGAACCAGAAACTGTATTGGGGAGTAAGGGCGACCCGATCACAGCAAACACCCAGTGCCGATTTATCTATAACAAAATGATACTCATCATCGTAAGTCCAATCGTCTTCAGTGCGTCTAGAAGCGTGGTTTGTTAATACCCACTCAGGAAAGTTACGCTTGCCAAAATGTGAGCGCAGTTACTAATTAGTAGTACTAATTAGTAGCTGACAAATGTGCAGGCTAGACTAATGGATGTGCGATGACCAGAATTCTCTTGCTGGCACAGCTGAGATACAACAAACCCCCATCCCAGTCAGTTTTTTTTCTGTGTATTTTACATGGGTTGATCAGTTCTCTTCCTCGTTTCCTCCTTTCTTGATGTGCGTTGTCCAGTTCTCTTCTTCTCAGTAGCGCGAGTTGTGCCTGGCCACGCATGAAGGTTACTTCCACCAATGCGACAGATCTATTGATCAATATCTTCGCTAACAACGGCAAGGGGGCGCACTGCAGACAGCGAGTTCTCGCTTGATGTGCGGTGATCTGATTCTCTTCCTCTTGTTTCCCTCGTCGACTCCGGGCACGATTGAACAGACACATAACCGATAAAATAAAATGCACTCCCCTTTTAAATACGGCGAAATCTGAAGTGTGTTTGTTGTTTCCATCTGTGATTGTGTTGCTTCGGTTCGGGTTGAGAGTGGCCGGCGGGGTGGGTTAGATGAGATGAATGAATAGGGAATACGAGAGGAATCTGTTAGGTTGACATGATCAGTGTGTTTGCTAGCTGGATAATTCGGTTTAACACATTACATCACACAGCGGTGAATTTGATTTTATCCGCATGATATGCGCTGACCAGTTCCTTTCCTCACTGACTAACACCCTGCCTCTTCCAGGGTTGCGTGTATTTGTGTTACCCCAGCGGCCGGCTGTCGTTTGATAGCTATGCCGACGGTAGCCCTGGTATGGTCTCCCATGTCGGACAGGTCAAGGGATAGGAACCAGACCAAGAGAGGCACGCCTGCTGTCTTGTAGGTAGACTGGGGAGAGAGGCACGCCTGCTGTCTTGTAGGTAGACTGGGGAGAGAGACACGCCTGCTGTCTTGTAGGTAGACTGGGGAGAGAGGCACGCCTGCTGTCTTGTAGGTAGACTGGGGGGTGTCAAAGACTAGGGAGAGCATACCCGGAAAATGCTTGTCGAAATCCGATGCAAAAAGCCATGGGCTTGACAAAACAATGCAACTAACTCAATCCATGATGTCACAAATTAAAATTACTCAGTATGGTGCTAATCCTGTGAAGTCCCATCAGGCGGTGATAGTGCCGGGCCCCCTGCTAGGAGGGGGTTCACCCCATACTACTGATGGTCACCTTCCCCTGTGCTGTGGAGTCAAGGCATAGAGGAGTAAGATAAGACCCATTGACCAAACACTCCGGATGCTCAACATACTACAATGGAACGCCGAAGGAGTTTCTATCAAGAATGTCTCACTATTAAATCGTCTTCCTAAAGATATAATGTCTAACTCCCCCCCCCCCCCCCCCCCCCCCCCCAAATCCTACCATCGGCTCCGATAATTTAGTTGTGTGCATACCTCCATATCTCCCCTATCGGCACCGGAGATATCGGTTCTCAGTAAAGGCCTACGATTTTTACCTGTGCGCCCTTCTGGCGACAGATACTCTAGGACGTCAATCGTTTCCATCGACTCTCAGGTTGAAATATTACTTCATTAATCAACCTCACAGGGACAAATCTTCGGATCCCACCGATCACTACTCTCACCTTTCTGAACGCGGGTCCACTTGGGTCCCCAATCCAGGGCCATCCAAAGTCCTGGATCTGTATATCGAAAAAAAAAACAAAAAAACTTTTCGATATACAATTACAATTCTAGCCACTAAGGGACTCGAACATTTCAGTGGAGGAACAACAGGCGCTCACACAGTTGAAACGTCGTGAGGACATAGTTATCAAACCTGCTGACAAGGGAGGAGAGTTAGTGGTTTGGAAAAAAAGACTTGTATATACAGGAAGGCAACAAGCAACTTGGGGATGCAACTTTCTACAGACCACGGCAACAAGATGGGACGGTCAGTAACAACACGCAGGTCAAGAGTGTGACAAATGCCATCATCGGGCAAGACCTGTTACCCAGCTCTACCACCTCGCTGATCATCCACGATAGTTGCTTGGGCACGTCCATCTGTTACATGCTGCCTAAGATACACAAGCCAAACAACCCAGGCAGACCTATCGTCTCGGCCTGCTCTTGTCCTACTGAACAGATTTCAGAGTTCTTAGACAGCATATTTCAGCCGTTGGTTGCTAGTCTCTGCTCGTATATCAGACACCAACCAAGTTATATCTATCTTGGATTCCATCAGTTTCACATCCCCTTCACAGTACCACATCTCTACTTTAGATATACTACTTCACTCTATACTTCTATTCCTCACTCTGACTGCCTTCAAGCCTTGGAATTCTTCAGGGAGAAAAGGCACGGCCCCATCATAGCCACCAGACCATTGCTGCATCTCGCAGAGTTAGTCCTGAATCTAAATTCATTTCAGTTTTAATGGGGACAATTTCAACCAGATTAGAGGGGTGGCCGTGGGAACTACTATGGTTCCTAGTTATACCTGTCTTTAGGCTATATGGAGCACCGGGTGTGGAGTCAATACACCGGTAGGCTCTCGGAGCTCTACAGGAGGTATATCGATGACTGCTTTGGTGTTTCAGACGTGCCCCTGTCTGGTCTCCAGGACTTCATTGCCATTTTCTCCGACTTACATCCCAGCACCAGACTCACCTCCCCCCTCTGCCGTGTGTCCACCTTGTCGAGGTAGGTAGAGAGACTTATGTGTTCCAATGACCCCAAGAGCTATGCCGACGGTAGCACAGCTACTGGTAGGGTCACCCATGTCGGACAGGTCAAGGGAGAGGGACCAGACCAAGTGACACACAAACCTGCTGCCTTGTAGGTAGACTGGGGACAGTCAAAGGCTAGGGAAAGCACCCCGAACAAATGCTTGTCGAAATCGGATGTACTGAGCCACAGGCTTGACAAAGCAGTGCAACGTAACTTAATTCATGATGTCACAAATTAAAATTAATCGTTACTGGTGCTAATACCAGTGAAGTCCCATCAGGTGGTGATAGTGCCGGGCCCCCTGCCTCGAGGGGGTCCACCCTTGACTACTGGTGGTCACCTTCCCCTGTGCTGTGGAGTCAAGGCACAGAGGAGTAGGTTAAGAGCTATTGACCAAACACCCCGGACACTCAACATACTACAGTGGAATGCCGAAGGAGTATATAATAAGAAAGTCTCCCTAACACAGCGTCTTCATAAAGATAGAATAGATATGGCATGCATTCAAGAGACACACCTCAACGCCAATCACAAATTCTCAGTCAGAGGATATCAGGCCACACGGTTCGACCGCGAAGGACACAAAGGAGGAGTTCTAATACTTACACGAAATACAATACCTTGCAGCGAAGTATCTGTGATCTCTGAAAACCAAACGGAAATTATAGGTGTTGATATAATGATAAAGGACGTGAAAATAAGAATTTACAATCTGTATAGCCCGACTGGTGATCGAGTGAAATGGCGAGTCATGACCGCCCACGCTTTCCGGCATGGCACATGATTGATTGATTGATTGATAGCCCGACAGATAAGGATCTTACACTCTCAAACATGAAAATAACTGACACACATTGCATTGTTGTCGGAAACTTTAATAGCCGTTCAGAAAGATGGGGATACCCAGATACTGACAAAAGAGGAGATGAAGTGGAGGACTGGGAAATAGACTCAAATCTCCATCTACTCAAAAAAGCGGATGAAACACCGAGCTTCTACTCCAGAAGATGGATTACCACTTCTACTCCAGACCTAGCTTTCTGCACAGGAGACATCCTCCACAAAATCGATCGCCATGTGCTGGACCAATTGGCAGGTAATGACCACAGACCAATCAAGCTTGTAATAAATATGGAGTATGTTCCACAGGAGCAAAAGCCTTTGCCCCGCTGGAATTACAAACGAGCAGATTGGGACAGATTGCCATACTAACAGACAAATATTGTGAAAACATAAATATACGATATGGCAACATGAAGCAAATGGTGGAAAGTCTAAACAGAGCAATAATACAGACAGCCACTGAGTCTATTGCAAGAGGAGCGAGGAAAAATTACAAACCATACTGGACTGAAGAACTACAAATTTTGGAGGACAAAGTTGAAGATGTCAGGAAGACTGCAGAGAGAGAACAAACATCTGAAGCCAACATCTCTCTCAAAGCCATCTCAGCAAATATAAAAGAACAGTAAGTCAAACAACAAGAGATTGTTGGAGGGAAAAAACAGAAAACCTGAATTTTGACAGGG
>JACEFZ010000125.1:47500-67500 GCA_014155875.1 Cepaea nemoralis | reverse complement strand
CGATGACTCTGACCGTTCTATCTTGACAAACTGAGATGTGGGCGACATCTCAACAATAAGTCTAACGTGCCTCGAAACCCGAGGAAGGCTAACTCCATTAAAAATCCCCGGCGAAGACGGAAGTGCCTTCCTACGGGTGGCAAAATAAAAATTGGCACTACGCATTTACGTCCGAGTGAAATGTCTCCTCCGAATGTCTCTCGTGCTAGGAACAGCTCTGACTGCCTAGTTTCCGAATGCCGCTCTTGTTCGGAACAGCTCTGACTAGGTAGTTTTCCGAATATCCGCCGTGCCTGGAACAGCTCTGACGGGCACAACGACAAGCACATGTCCGAATCGAAAACTCGCTGAGTGATATCGTCTGCAGACCAGTCTGGTTTGTGCGGGAACGGCCCGGGGCGAACGAAATGTCCAATATATTGAAGTGAGGAATTAAAGCAGCCATGAACACAGGTTATGGTAGTCACTAGGAAGAACGAAATACCACAATGTAATACACAAGTAAATGGGAATATTCTTTAACAAGTGAATAGGTACAATTATCTCGGAACAGTCATAACATCTGATGGGAGATCCCTGGAAGAGGTTAGAACAAGAATCGCCATGTGTAAGGTAGCCTTTAGCAAGATGAAAAACATACTGAACAATAAAAAGATGTCAATTGAAACGAGAAAAAGAGTGTTGCGGTGCTACATAGAACCTGTACTTTTATATGGATGGGAAGCTTGGACAATGAGCAGTCAAGATGAAAAACATCTGATGGCTGTAGAAATGTGGTTTCTGAGGAAAATGCAAAGAATACCATGGACAGCCAGAAAGACCAATGAACAGGTCCTTCAAGAAACAAACGAAGATCGTAAACTGATTAGAGACATTAGACGCAGACAGTCAAAATTTTTTGGGCATGTTATGAGGAGAAATGGATTGGAGAACTTGGTGACAACTGGCAAGATCGAAGGGAACAGACCAAGAGGAAGACCTAGAAGCAAATACCTGGATGGCTTGGCCACATGGCATGGTCGAAACAGGAACACAGAGCTGATCCACGACTCTAGTGATCGAGTGAGATGGCAAAACATGACCGCCCACGCTTACCGGCATGGCACGTGATGGATGGATGGATGAGCAGGACATGACGATTCCCTCGGTGAGCCCAGCACCAGAGCGTTATGTGCCGGCTCTGCAATTATGGAAGCCACCCAGGATGGCGGAAAATGCTATGGACTGTCCCTGCCTTCCTTTGAGGGATGACCGTGAAGCCTTCGACTGTTCCAACTTGACCACCTGGGAGGTGGACGGTACCACAAAAGTGAGAGTCTCCCAGGAATGCTAACCTGGTCAAAAATGCACGCTAAAAGTCGGATGTGTTGGCCTAAGGTTTTCGACCCAAGGGTGCCTAACGAGACACACCGCAATCACATCTGAATAAACACTTCGGATGAACGCAAAGAAGAAGGACCTCACTATGTATTATCCCAAACACAGCAATGGTAATTCAACAACAAGAAAAAATGTGATACTTGTAATTCTTGCCCCCCCCCCCCCCCCCCCAATTAAACAATATAAAATGACACAAAGTAATGCAGCTTTACATAACAGAATTACGACACTTGCAGGACGTTGCAGCGACTAGCCTTCATCAGCAAACAAATACATACACAAAACACAACATATAGTAACGGAGAAGACCCTCCGGTGACTACATTAAGGCGTAGCGACGGGATGAGAAGAATGAAAAGATGAAAAAATGAGAGCAACGGAGAGAAAATTAAAATTTTAGATAAAAATGTTCCTACTTATCTCAGAATCCCAGCCGGTCGGCGGGATGAAATACGCATCTTGAGATTCTGAGATAAGTAGGAACACTATTTTCTCAAATTTTTATTTTCTCTCCATTGCTCTCACTTTTTCATCTTGTTATTCTTCTCATCCAGTCGTTACGCCTTAATTTAGTCACCGGAGAGTCTTCTCCGTTACTATATGTTGTATTTTGTGTATTTATTTGTTTGCTGATAAAGGCTAATCGCCGCAAAGTCCTGTATGTGTTGTAATTCTGTTTTTTAAAGCTGCATTACTTTGTGTCATTTTATATTGTTTAAATTTTCACAGCTTTACCGCAAATCCACCAAATTTTAATCAATTTACACCAAGGAAACCCAACACAGATAATCTGTGGAGTACCTGGCTGAGAGCCAGGTACAAGCTGTCAGGTGCAGTATCAAATGAACAGTTTACGGTAAGTTTACAACCTGTCACACAACAATAGGGTCTTAACTTGCCCCGACCAGAAGCATGAAAATAGCATGGCTATTATTTCGGAATCGGATCACGTACATTATTGTGCTACGGGCACGTCCTAGCCGTAAACCGATCTCGTAAGGTGTAAAACATCGTTTCCTGGCACATGACAATGCTAATATCTCTAACATGCTCACTTTCAGAACACCTACTACAGCCATGGCCGACCAATGCATTGAATTCGCCTGCCAGAAAGTACCGGGAAAGTCTTACGAATTGGCAGGCGTGTCCCTAGTTCATAAACCATGTCCATAAGTGTCTGAAAGATTGTTTCCCTTCCCCCGCCAAAACAATTTAGCGGTTCCAGATAAGGAATCACAAAGAAGGGTGAATTTGCAATATCTGTTTCCCTGGGTTGATAGAGGACAAAAGACATCTTTATAGGTAGAAAATGAGCAGTCACAAACAGGAGATGCCAAACGGTGAAGAGAAGATCTAGTCTCATCTGAGTTCATCGGATCAAAGGGGAAAATTCCCCAACAGGAATGTAAATAACAGCTTGAGCGTGTGTGGGCATCTCTCTCTCTCTCTCTCTCTCTCTCTCTCTCTCTCTCTCTCTCTCTCTCTCTCTCTCTCTCTCTCTCTCGCTCTCTCTCTCAGTCTCTCTCTCTCTGTCTATCTATCTATCTATCTATCTATCTATCTATCTATCTATCTATCTATCTATCTATATATCCATCTATCTATCTATCTATCTATCTATCTATCTATCTATCTATCTATCTATCTATCTATCTATATATATATATATATATATATATATATATATATATATATATATCTGCGTTAACAGTCGTAAAAACAGTTCCAAATGCAGACTGTTACAGTCATCACAGATTAATTACAGGCACATTGAGGATAAAGTTAAAGAAAGTCAAGTATACAGCAGGAAACCATAAATATGACTTGTGCAAATTGAAGACTGACAAAGAAATACAAGATAATTTTAACATAGAAGTAAAGAACAAATTTGATATATTGTCTGATCTAGAGATCCTGTTTCAAGATGTAGATGATCAATGGGAAACGATGAAGAATTCAATCAGTTGCGCAGCAGAAAAAACTATTCCAAAAGTAAAGAAAGTGGGCCGTAAGACATGGATGACTGAAGAAATTTTACAACTAATGGAAACAAGAAGACAGAACAAAAATAATCCTGCCAAATATGAAGAAATTCACAGAAAAGTGAGAACCTTATGTAAGGGGGAAAAAGAAACATGGCTTGAGAAAAATTGCAGAGAAATTGAAAAACAACACAACAGTAACAATGCGAAACTAATGCACAAAAGAATTCAGGAGCTTACTAATCAAAGAACACGTACATCAGCAGGCTGCCTAAAGACAAAAGATGGAAGAGTCATAATAGAAAAAGATCAGATCTTACATGAATGGTCAGATTATGTGAAAAACCTTCATGACGATAACAGAGACGAACAGTATGATGTCCAAAATAATAATGAAGGACCAGCAATTTTAAAGATGGAGGTTCAGAATGCGCTTAACCATATGAAATCTGGCAAGACCCCCAGTTCAGACAGCGTCACAACAGAAATGATTAATGCTTTAGAAGAATATGGAATAGATAAAGTTACCAGTCTGCTTAATACAATATATGATACTGGAAATATACCTCAGGAGTTATGTAATTCTGTATTTATTGCAATCCCAAAGAAATCAGGAGCCTCGGAATGTGATCAACATCGAACAATTAGTATAATGAGTCACATCACGAAGATTTTGCTAAGAATTATCATGCAAAGAGTTAGGAGGAAAATACAACCTGAAATAGGAGAAGAACAATGTGGGTTTGTGGAAGGCAAGGGTACAGTAAATGCTGTGTATATACTTAGAAACATAATCGCACGTTCTATAGAAGTAAACAAAGATCTACACCTTTGCTTTATTGACTACACAAAGGCTTTTGATAAAGTGAGACATGTCAACATGATATGGATGCTTGAAGATCTACAAATTGATGGAAAAGATCTTAGACTTGTAAAAAACATATATTGGAAACAACAAGCTGCCATAAAAGTTGATAATGAAGTAAGCCAATATCAGCCTATTAAGAGAGGTATGAGACAGGGATGTGTAATGTCTCCAGATCTGTTTTCCCTGTACAGTGAAAAGTATTTTCAGAAATATTGAAGATATGGAAGGAATCAACATTGGGGGACGATGCATCAATAACATTAGATATGCAGATGATACAGTCTTGATTGCAGACAATGAACAGGACCTGCAAAATTTAGTAGATGCGGTTGTTACACACAGTGAACAACTAGGGTTAGAATTAAATTGTAAAAAGACACAGATTATGGTCGTCACTAGGAAGGACGAAATACCACAATGTAATATACAAGTAAATGGGAATATTCTTCAACAAGTGAGCAGGAACAATTATCTCGGAACAGTCATAACATCTGATGGGAGATGCCTTGAAGAGATTAGCACAAGAATCGCCATGGCAAAAGTAGCCTTTAGCAAGATGAAAAACATATTGACCAATAAAAAGATGTCAATTGAAACGAGAAAAAGAGTGTTGAGATGCTACATTGAACCTATACTTTTATATGGATGTGAAGCGTGGACAATGAGCAGTCAGGCTGAAAAACATCTGATGGCTGTAGAGATGTGGTTTCTGAGGAAAATGCAAAGAATACCATGGACAGCCAGAAAGACCAATGAACAAGTCCTTCAAGAAACAAATGAAGATCGTAAATTGATTAGAGACATTAGACGTAGACAGTCAAAATTTTTTGGGCATGTTATGAGAAGAAATGGATTGGAGAATTTGGTGACAACTGGTAAGATCGAGGGGAACAGACCAAGGGGAAGACCTAGAAGCAAGTACCTGGATGGCTTGGCCTTGTGGCATGGTCGAGACAGAAACACGGAGCTGATCCACGACTCTGGTGATCGAGTGAGATGGCAGAACATGACCGCCCACGCTTACCGGCATGGCACATGATGGATGGATCTATCTGTCTGTCTGTCTGTCTGTCTGTCTGTCTGACTGTTCGTCCGTCCGTCCGTTCGCCCGCCCGCCCGCCCGTCCGTCCGTCCGTCCGTCTGTCTGTCTGTGATATGGTATATAATGTTAAAGTATCTCAAACGACAACTAACCAAAAAACATTCCCATATGTATGGCACCTTACACCTTCTTTAGGTATTTGTTATTTGTCCATCAAGAATGAAGATGACCATTCATTTCATCAAGTGGGGTTGAAAGTATGAAGCCGTGGGTTCTAAGATGGCTGATAAGGCCTATTTTGGCTCGAAATGTTCTTTAACAATGTGGACAAAGGATGCTTGACGTTTCTGGAGGAGAATTTCCTGCAGTGGTTTTTCTGTCCTGCCTTTTCTTCACAGCTCTTGCAGTCCTGGTTGCCTCACACGTGACTGCACCCTTGCGTAATGATGCACGCCACGAATTTCGGTCTCTGGCTGCAGTCTCCCAGGCGTCATGATGAACTCCATAAGCATTCAGTGAGATTTTCAGAGTGTCTTTAAAGCGTTTCCTCTGGCCGCCTTGGGAGCGTTTACCACAAGGCAATTCGCTGTAAAAAATTCGTTTAGGGAGCCTGTGATCTGGCATGCGAGTCAAGTGACCAGCCCAGCGAATCTTCTTCTTCTTCTTCTGCGTTCATCCGGAGTTTTTTTTTGTTTTCGGAGGTGATTGCGTTGTGTTTACAGCAGAGCTGCGTTCTTGCGCCGTTAGGCCGACACGTCCGACTTCTGCGGGCATCTGTTGACCGGGTTAACCATCCCGGGGGTTTCTTAGGACGTTAGACACCTCACTGTTGTGGTGTTATATCCCATCCCAGCTGGCTCATATTGAACAGCCAAAGACATCCCGGTCAGCCCTCAAGGGAAGGCAGGGGCAGACCATGGGCATTCCCCGCCATCCAAGGAGGCTTCCATAATTGCAGAGCCAACACACGGCGCTCTGGTACTGGGCTCACCCAAGGAATCGTTACGTCCTGCACATGGCTGCTTAGCCTCACTTCCGTATATTGGGCCTTCCGTTCACCATAGGCTGTTCTTCCGGAAGCCAGAAGAATGCAGTCTGCAGATGACATCCACACAGTGAGCTTTCGATTCAGACTTTCCACATAATGGATTTGCTATCCAAGCAATATTCCATTTCGTGCCACTAGGACACTTTTTCCACCTTTTATGAAGCCCACACAGTGAGCTTTCGATTCGGACATTCCACGTAAAGGATTTGCTATCCAAGCAATAGGATGGGGGTTTAATTGACGTATCTAAACTGGGCGAGGAAGAGAATAGTCGGACACCCACCTGTCTGTCTATTCTGCACAGTAGTCAGCTACGAAATGCGCTCACATTTTGGTAAGCATAACTTTCTTCATTGGGCATAAAGAAACCACCCTTCTACAGGCATTAACAATTTACTAAAGTCTCACTGTAACTACTTTCCTTTTGTTTTGTTTTTTGTTTTGTTTTTGTTTTACATATCCTATTTACAGGACATCGCTGTCTGTACAATCATTTTACTGCTGTTGTTGATGGCAAGTTTACGGTCAGTAGTTTGCCATTGCTCTCTGACCGACCGGCTCCCATACCAATTCGTTAAAATACAGCGAAACGTGATCTGCTGCCAAATCGCGCGCAGTTGTGTTGTGAACGCGGGTAAGCGGGCGTACGAATCGCGTCCGTAAGGCCTTAGCCACGGAGACCGACACTGTAATTACTACATCGTTCAGTAGTTTGCCATTGCTTTCTGAACGACCGGCTCCCATACCAATTCGTTAAAATATAGCGCAACGCGGTTTGCTGCCAAATCGTGCGCGGCTGTGTATCGAATGCGGGTAAACGGGCTTACGAATCGCGTCCGTAAGTCCTTAGCCACTGTAACCGGCACTATAACTACTTCGTTGATAATATAGCCGGCTTGTTTATTGTCTATTCTGTGAATCATTGTCTTTGTTCCAGTCGACGGTTGCTAAACTCTTCTTCTTCTGGGTACATCCTGAGTATCTTTTTTTTACAGACGTAATTGCGTGGTGCCTGGTTACTTGTGTCTTTAAGCCGACACATCCGACTCTAGTGACAGAAGACCAAGATGCCCCAGTTTGGCTTTCGTAGCTGCGTCTTGAGAGGGATGCCACAACATATAACCAAAGAATTCTCGAATTCGATGGCCTGATAGTTATAGATTCACGGCTACAGGGACTTCAGATCTCTTTGACACACACTGTGTTTCCCGGGTATTCATTTTCCTGGGTTAAGTGTATATTCCAGTTCACACAGTCATCTTGGGGGAGAGGTTTCGTGGACCGGAATCATTTTTCAATCGTTTGATCGGCTGGACGCACATTTGAGCCGAGGGACGGCCCTCAGGTAGTCTAGCGTTTCCCTGACAGGGTTTGCTATTTCACACCTTGTCATACCTTGCCTCGGTTGTGGAACGTCAAATATGTGAACTTTGTGATTAAACTCTGGTTGTAAGAATGTCAAGTTACCCTACGCTTTGATAGAGATACAGCCTGGTCGTTGAGTTCAATGCCACGCAACATATTTTTAAGCGAATGTGGGACAGGTCAAGGTAGTGGAACCAGCCCAAGAGACAACCAAAATATTTCCTGATAGGTAGACTGGGGACAGTCACATTTCTTCTTCTTCTTCTTCTTCTTCTTCTTCTTCTTCTTCTTCTTCTTCTTCTTCTTCTTCTTCTTCTTCTTCTTCTTCTTCTTCTTCTTTCGTTCGCTTCAAATATGTCTATAACTGCAATGATGTCTCTTGTGTGAATTTAACTGTCTTTTTCAGTTCACACAGTGGTCCATTGAGTTTATCTTCCACAGTCGTCTCTCTAGGCCAGAAGATTTGCCTAGATATGTTATATTTAGGGCAGTCTTAGAGTATGTGCTCTGCTGTCTGCGAAGGCAATCCACATGTGCACATGGCTGTTTCACCAATCTTGAATTTTGTGTACATGTGGTTGCGTAATCTATTGTGTCCTGTTCTGAGGCGCAGAATAATGACTTGTTCTGGTCTGTCCATAATGTGGTAGTCATCTTGAGCAGGTTTTTGTGTCATCTGACTGGTCTGATCATTCTTTTCTTTTGGTGGTGTGTAACGGGCACATCAGGCTGTTCTTCTTTGGCTCCTTCCTTAGCCAATTGATCATCTCTGTTATTTCCGGGTACTCCACAGTGGGATGGTATCCACTGTATGGTGACCTTATGCTGACTGCTAAGTTCAGAAAGTAGTGTCCTTAGTACTGGCAATTTCCCAGACAGGAGCGCCTCGAGTACTGATTTTGCATCTGTCAGTAGCACCACAGGTTGTGTACCATTGCTGGTATTTAGTAATTTCTCTGTTGTTATCTTGATTGCCTCATTTTCAGCATCATAGTTATGGCAGTACTTTCCTGTCGGTACTCTGGCTGTGTCCCTAGTATTATTTGGGTATTCTATGTACACTCCTGCTCCTCCATTTCGAACAGCATTTTGTGCCGACCCATCTGTGTAGACTCGGATCCAGAGGTCCTGTGAGTATTCTTCATCAAGGAAGCTGAGAGTGGCTGCTTTGCACTGCACACTGTTCTGTTCTACTTGTTCAAAATGGAAACACAACAGACCATAATCAGGATTGATAGTTAATGGTATAAAGAGCATCAACAATAGTGATTGGGAGCAAGCAGAATTAAGAGTTACTGGAATAAAGAGCATCACAATATTGATTGGGAACAAACAGGGATTCAGTTTTGTTTCATTGACAAGAATCCAGCCCCATTACTAGTGGAGTGGCTTGTGGTATTTTTTAGTTGGCAATGTGTCCTACTATAAGTGGCTTACACAATATCTCAACAACATAAAAAGACACAAAGTAGTGCAGCTCCACATAACATAATTACGACACATACAGGACTTTGCGGCGATTAGCCTTCATCAGCAAACAAACACATGCACACAGCCTAATATGGGCACCACAGATTGGGGCTACCACATCCACACAGCCTAGCCTAACAGAAGAAGAAGAAGAAGAAGAAGAAGAAGAAGAAGAAGAAGAAGAAGAAGAAGAAGAAGAAGAAGAAGAAGAAGAAGAAGAAGAAGAAGAAGAAGAAGAAGAAGAAGAAGAAGACAAATTAAAAAAAGTTAGTTGCATATACTTTACGGGATGTTGCAGTGAACCTTTTGCATGATGTGATGTGATTATTTACTCAGATGGTTCGCTACTTTCTTCTTTCTAGGTAAGGCTACTGTGGAGGGCGGACGCGCCATGGACCAGGCTGACACTCTGAATGCTCTACGAGAAGTAAGACTTTTGCAAGAACAAAGTGATGACTGAATCTACAACCATGGCCAGACTGCGAGAACAGCAAATTAAAAGAGGGGTGGCCAAACAAGAACACTACGCAGGAAGCCAAAGAAGATTGATAAACCAACACAGAACTGGTGTTGTTAGCCGCTACACGCTGCGGGATTTGCTGAGGAGGGGATCCGATCACTTATGGACTGAATGGTTCGATGTGCAACGAGGATGATCTGTCGACTAACTAAGTAACTAACTAACTACTAAGGATCTACTAGCCTACAATACAAAACGCGGCTCGAAGACATTGCAATACCATCTCTATTTATCACTGATAGAATAGAAGGCATTGCCTCGCGCTGAAGATAGCAAGTTATATTTAGAGATGTCTAGGATGTAGTCACGACAACACCTCGCCGAGAAACCTCCTAAAGCATCCGACTGTGAAATTACACAGCTTCCCGCCACACCGATAAACCTAAAACATCCGACTGTGACATTACACAGCTTCCCGCCACACCGATAAACAACCAGTTATGGAGATACTGAACCAACAATGCAAATATACGCTTGGAGGTCACGATCAGAAACAAAGCGTATACACCTGAAGAAGACATAATTTCACAACGTGAAGAATTTAGGCCACTTGATGACCATGTCCCTGTGTACACATATGTGTTGGCATTCTGGCGGCGGCATTATGTACAGTGTACCCGTGCGGGCTGTTAGCTTGCCGACACTCCTGTCTATTCCATTGTTCACATGGGGATGTGAGGAGCATTTTGTGTGATATTCACTGGCACTGGAATGGAGGAAAATGGGGACAACCCGTTGCCGTGAAGTTGGAACCACATATGAGCTACCTATGCCACAGACAGTAGACGGTATTACCTGCTTTCTGTTAGCGCCGAATGTTGGGTACGGGTGATTTTTTTTTTTTTTGGGGGGGGGGAGGGGTAGGAAAGGTGCCCAAGGCCGCGTTATATGTGTTTGAAATCTCCTTTGTGCTTAATAGCTTGATGAACTTTTGCCCTCTGACTTGGTAACATTTCCCATTCTCTGGTGACCTTCCAATCAGTATCTAGATAGAGAGTCATGCAAAGTAGCAGTATTTAGTGTCAGCTTTCATTGTTTTAGACAAACTTCCCAGTGATCCAGCAACTTTCATTGTTTTAGACAAACTTCCCAGTGATCCAGAAATTACATTGTTGTAGACAAACTTCCCAGTGATCCAGAAATTACATTGTTTTAGACAAACTTCCCAGTGATCCAGAAATTACATTGTTTTAGACAAACTTCCCAGTGATCCAGAAATTACATTGTTTTAGACAAACTTCCCAGTGATCCAGAAATTACATTGTTTTAGACAAACTTCCCAGTGATCCAGAAATTACATTGTTTTAGACAAACTTCCCAGTGATCCAGAAATTACATTGTTTTAGACAAACTTCCCAGTGATCCAGAAATTACATTGTTGTAGACAAACTTCCCAGTGATCCAGAAATTACATTGTTGTAGACAAACTTCCCAGTGATCCAGAAATTACATTGTTTTAGACAAACTTCCCAGTGATCCAGAAATTACATTGTTTTAGACAAACTTCCCAGTGATCCAGAAATTACATTGTTGTAGACAAACTTCCCAGTGATCCAGAAATTACATTGTTTTAGACAAACTTCCTAGTGATCCAGAAATTACATTGTTTTAGACAAACTTCCCAGTGATCCAGAAATTACATTGTTGTAGACAAACTTCCCAGTGATCCAGAAATTACATTTTTTGGGAAACATTCATGAACAGCGACCTGCTGAAATTTCTCACGTTTGAAAATTGAATTTCAATTTATCCAAAGGGATGGCTGCTTGGGTGGGTAGGTGGGTATGTGAATGGATGGACAAATAGATAATTATAGATACAAGGATGGATACATAATAAGATATATAGATAAATAGATAATTATAGATACAAGGATGGATACATAATAAGATATATAGATAAATAGATAATTATAGATACAAGGATGGATACATAATAAGATATATAGATAAATAGATAATTATAGATACAAGGATGGATACATAATAAGATATATAGATAAATAGATAGAGAGTCGGACACACACAAAGACAGACGTATAGATAGAACGAAAGAAAGAACTTTATTTTTAAATGGTAACAAATTGGGCACGCAGGTCCGTCTTACGTATGACACTTCCAATCACTCATCTTTCGTTCATCAATAGTGCATGATACATTCACAAAGAAAAATATGTCAAATGAATGTTGTAATCATAAACAATGCATATTACCATGGTATGAGTCAGGCAGGCACACGTGCACACGCACTTTCATACAATCACACATACCTGCATTGCTAATTACATCATTAGCACAAACTTACAGATTTGCACTGACTCGATTACACACAAATACACACTCCCTCGCATATACATATACTCAATCACAACCACAAACTCAATAACAAATGTTTTCTTATATATATATATGTATACACACACACACACACACACACACACACACACACACACACACACATCTCCCAACACATCTCCCAGCACATATCTCCCCAAACACATCCCTATACACACCCACCCACACCCTTCCCCACACACCCTCATATCCCCAACCCACCTACCAACAACCGCACCCACACATCCCCAACCCACCCACCAACAAACCCACTGACAAATCCCTCCTTCCACAGTGGAACACACTCATGTCTGAGGGACATAACTGTGTGTGATGCATTTCCCTCCACAGTGGAACACACTCATGTTTGAGGGACATAACTGTGTGTGATGCATTTCCCTCCACAGTGGAACACACTCATGTTTGAGGGACATAACTAGTTGTGATGCATTTCCCTCCACAGAAACACAAAGACGAGGAGGTATCATAAATATTACGTAGGGTGATACAGCACATTAATTAATTGAACACTGCGGCGGTCTTTAGAATTTTGCTTGATCTATGTAACATAATCCACAGATAAAATACCCAAGAGTAATCTGTGGGCGTGGCTGAGGGGATAATAGGCTGGGTTTTGAACTCCCAGTGCGCTGATGTCGAGGTAGGGCGTTGAATTCCTACACCGGCAGTAAGCTGGACCTAACACTGATGTCTTGTACTGAAAGCTATAGCACACTACTGAACCTACAAATTCAACCTGGGGTTGATAGCAATGCCCAGCAAAGATCATGTGGGAGGCGGTACTCTCGTAAAACTGGGCAGTGGTTGTTGTTGCATATCCTTTACAGCAGTCAAGCCCACCATTGTTTGGTTGTTTGTTATTCCTGGGCAAATGTACGTTCAGTAGTTTGTCATTGCTTTCTAACGACCGGCACACATAACATTTCATAAAAATCCAACACGGCGTCTTTCGAACGCGGGTATGCGGGGTTATGAACTGCGTCCTTAACCCCTTCGCAAAGGAACCGGACTATGGTAAAACTGGGCAGCGGGACAATCGTAAAACTGGGCAAAGGGACAATGGTAAAACTGGGCAGCGGGACTATGGTAAAACTGGGCAGCGGGACTATGGTAAAACTGGGCAGCGGGACTATGGTAAATCTGGGCAGCGGGACTATGGTAAAACTGGGCAGCGGGACAATCGTAAAACTGGGCAAAGGGACAATGGTAAAACCAGGCAGCGGGACTATGGTAAAACTGGGCGGCGGGACAATGGTACAACTGGGCAAAGAGACAATGGTAAAATTGGGTAGCGGGACAATGGTAAAACTGGGCAGCGGGACTATGGTAAATCTGGGCAGCGGGACTATGGTAAAACTGGGCAGCGGGACAATGGTAAAACTGGGCAACGGGACAATGGTAAAACCAGGCAGCGGGACAATGGTAAAACCAGGCAGCGGGACAATGGTAAAACTGGGCAGCGGGACAATGGTAAAACTGGGCAGCGGGACAATGGTAAAGCTTGGCAGCGGGACTATGGTAAAACTTGGCAGCCGAAGAATGGTAAAACTGGGCAGCGGGACAATGGTACAACTAGGTAGTGGGAAAATAGTAACACTGAGCAGCGGGACTATGGTAAAACTGGGCAGAGGGACAATGGTAAAACTGGGCAAGACAACCCAAGTTTGCTTTGTTCTGTCAAGGAGAAGTAACTGCTCAGAAACGTTTCACCAAATACCGCTGGACAACAAATGTATACATTCAGCCAGTCATCCTGTAAACAGCTTTAGCTACAACATTCAGCCAGTCATGCTGCAGACAGCTTTAGCTACAACATTCAGCCAGTCATGCTGCAGACAGCTTTAGCTACAACATTCAGCCAGTCATCATGTAAACAGCTTTAGCTACAACATTCAGCCAGTCATCCTGCAAACAGCTTTAGCTACAACATTCAGCCAGTTATGCTGCAGACAGCTTTAGCTACAACATTCAGCCAGTCATCCTGCAAACAGCTTTAGCTACAACATTCAGCCAATCATCCTGTAAACAGCTTTAGCTACAACATTCAGCCAGTCATGCTGCAGACATCTTTAGCTACAACATTCAGCCAGTCATGCTGCAGACAGCTTTAGCTACAAAATTCAGCCTGTCATGATGCAGACAGCTTTAGCTACAACATTCAGCCAGTCATGATGCAGACAGCTTTAGCTACAACATTCAGCCAGTCATCCTGCAGACAGCTTTAGCTACAACATTCAGCCAGTCATGATGCAGACAGCTTTCGCTACAACATTCAGCCAGTCATGCTGCAGACAACTTTAGCTACAACATTCTGCCAGTCATCCTCCAGACAGCTTTAGCTACAACATTCAGTTAGTCATGCTGTAAACAGCTTTAGCTACAGCATTCAGCCAGTCATCCCCCAGACAGCTTTAGCTACAACATTCCGCCAGTCATCCTCCAGACAGCTTTAGCTACAACATTCAGCCAGTCATCCTGTAAACAGCTTTAGCTACAACATTCAGCCAGTCATCCTCTAGAGAGCTTTAGCTACAACATTCAGTTAGTCATGCTGTAAACAGCTTTAGCTACAACATTCAGCCAGCCATCCTGCACACGGCTTTAGCTACAACATTCAGTTAGTCATGCTGCAGACGGCTTTAGCTACAACAAGCCAGCCACTCACGAAGAAGTCCACACAAGTGATGGCGTGAGTTGGTTGAGACACTATGCTCCATTGGAAGTTAAAGATTGTAGCAGAAGAGTACTAATATAGACAAAAATATACTATAGTAATAGGTAAAAACTAGTGAATTCACACTAACAATCTTGTTTTACAGTACCGCACCTCAGTTCGGATGACGACACAAGACGCATTCAGATTCTTATGGGAGTGGATGCAATGTGTATGTAATATAGGTAAAAACTAGTGAATTCACACTAACAATCTTGTTTTACAGTACCGCACCTCAGTTCGGATGACGACACAAGACGCATTCAGATTCTTATGGGAGTGGATGCAATGTGTATGTAATATAGGTAAAAACTAGTGAATTCACACTAACAATCTTGTTTACAGTACCGCACCTCAGTTCGGATGACGACACAAGACGCTTCAGATTCTTATGGGAGTGGATGCAATGTGTATGTAATATAGGTAAAAACTAGTGAATTCACACTAACAATCTTGTTTTACAGTACCGCACCTCAGTTCGGATGACGACACAAGACGCATTCAGATTCTTATGGGAGTGGATGCAATGTGTATGTAATATAGGTAAAAACTAGTGAATTCACACTAACAATCTTGTTTTACAGTACCGCACCTCAGTTCGGATGACGACACAAGACGCATTCAGATTCTTATGGGAGTGGATGCAATGTGTATGTAATATAGGTAAAACTAGTGAATTCACACTAACAATCTTGTTTACAGTACCGCACCTCAGTTCGGATGACGACACAAGACGCATTCAGATTCTTATGGGAGTGGATGCAATGTGTATGTAATATAGGTAAAAACTAGTGAATTCACACTAACAATCTTGTTTTACAGTACCGCACCTCAGTTCGGATGACGACACAAGACGCATTCAGATTCTTATGGGAGTGGATGCAATGTGTATGTAATATAGGTAAAAACTAGTGAATTCACACTAACAATCTTGTTTTACAGTACCGCACCTCAGTTCGGATGACGACACAAGACGCATTCAGATTCTTATGGGAGTGGATGCAATGTGTATGTAATATAGGTAAAAACTAGTGAATTCACACTAACAATCTTGTTTTACAGTACCGCACCTCAGTTCGGATGACGACACAAGACGCATTCAGATTCTTATGGGAGTGGATGCAATGTGTATGTAATATAGGTAAAAACTAGTGAATTCACACTAACAATCTTGTTTTACAGTACCGCACCTCAGTTCGGATGACGACACAAGACGCATTCAGATTCTTATGGGAGTGGATGCAATGTGTATGTAATATAGGTAAAAACTAGTGAATTCACACTAACAATCTTGTTTTACAGTACCGCACCTCAGTTCGGATGACGACACAAGACGCATTCAGATTCTTATGGGAGTGGATGCAATGTGTATGTAATATAGGTAAAAACTAGTGAATTCACACTAACAATCTTGTTTTACAGTACCGCACCTCAGTTCGGATGACGACACAAGACGCATTCAGATTCTTATGGGAGTGGATGCAATGTGTATGTAATATAGGTAAAAACTAGTGAATTCACACTAACAATCTTGTTTTACAGTACCGCACCTCAGTTCGGATGACGACACAAGACGCATTCAGATTCTTATGGGAGTGGATGCAATGTGTATGTAATATAGGTAAAAACTAGTGAATTCACACTAACAATCTTGTTTTACAGTACCGCACCTCAGTTCGGATGACGACACAAGACGCATTCAGATTCTTATGGGAGTGGATGCAATGTGTATGTAATATAGGTAAAAACTAGTGAATTCACACTAACAATCTTGTTTTACAGTACCGCACCTCAGTTCGGATGACGACACAAGACGCATTCAGATTCTTATGGGAGTGGATGCAATGTGTATGTAATATAGGTAAAGACAGAATTTACAGAGGCATGGGTAGGGTTGCCAGATACGTAGGCCGCCAAAAGGAGGACATAATAAGACCACACAAAAAAGAGGATAAAGGAGGACATATTGAATGTTTCATTTGAATCGTTCCAGATTAAACCCATAATCCCCGGGAAGGTTAACCCGGTCAACAAATGCCCGCAGAAGTCGGATGTGTCGGCCTAACGGCGCAAGAACACAGCTCTGCTGTAAACAGGCACATAGCAATCACATCCGAAAAAAAAACTCCGGATGAAAACAGAAGAAGAAGAAGAAGAAGAAGAAGAAGAAGAAGAAGAAGAAGAAGAAGAAGAAGAAGAAGAAGAAGAAGAAGAAGAAGAAGAAGAAGAAGAAGAAGAAGAAGAAGAAGAAGAAGAAGAAGAAGAAGAAGAAGAAGAAGAAGAAGAAGAAGAAGAAGAAGAAGAAGAAGAAGAAGAAGAAGAAGAAGAAGAAGAAGAAGAAGAAGAAGAAGAAGAAGAAGAAGAAGAAGAAGAAGAAGAAGAAGAAGAAGAAGAAGAAGAAGAAGAAGAAGAAGACTGTGCGTGTACTAACAAACTGATCAAACACAAATGAATCAAACATAGCGTCGCTAGTACACCCAGTTAATGCTGGCTGATAATGAGCTGAATCAAAGGAGCTGACACACCGTTAATACACCCTTTGATCCTGTGGTCGGAGCGGAAGATGAAAGATGGGATCTAGCGATCGGCAATGAGTTCTCAGCCGGACTAGGAAAACTCAGGAGCTTGGTAAGAATTAGCTCAGACCATGACGCCAGCGATGACTTTATAATTTATTCAACAGTATCAGTCAGCGGTTCTCAAGATGTATTTTCCTATTCCTCTGTCAGTCTCATTTACACCCTACCCACCCCATTTCCCCAACTCTACCTCGTAATTGCTATTAAATTAAAAGACACATAACCCCACATCAGCATCATTATTATGTGCCTTGCCAAATAACGTTTGCGTTTATATATTTCCTTGGTGTCCTCGATCAGTTCGAGTTATGCCATTCCTCCATGCCACCAGCATTATATCACCTGGCTTGCTTCTGCCTCTTCTCCTACTGATCTTTTTAGTCCTCAAGATGATCTCAAAGGTCTCTTTTCTCAGTATAACACCAAGAACATTACCTCTTTCTGATGTTTTGCAGAACGTAACGATCAACCCCAACACCAAATTAATTTACAAGTTAATTTCAAGTTCAGTTGCTTGCCATTGCTTTCTGAACGAGAAGTAAATATTTAAGTCATACTGAGTGATGTAAATAATTAACTTTATACCGCAGTGAAGACACGTACTCATGTCTCTGTCTCACTGACCGGTGTAAATAATTAACCTTATACCCCAGTGAAGAAATGTATTCATGTCTCTGTCTCACTCATGCTCTTGTCCATGAAGTTGACCACTTGTCACGAAGTTTTCAAGTCTATCTCTCCTCATGTGTTCCGTCCGTCCGTCCGTCCGTCTGTCTGTCTGTCTGTCTGTCTGTCTGTCTGTCTGTCTGTCTGTCTGTCTGTCTGTCTGTCTGTCTGTCTGTCTGTCTGTCTGTCTGTCTGTCTGTCTGTCTGTCTGTCTGTCTGTCTGTCTGTCTGTCTGTCTGTCTGTCTGTCGATAGACCATGTTATTTTAATTAAAAAACTTGAGACAATGAAAACTGGCCCCACACTCTAATATCATCCTTTCTATCAACCAGAAAGCATGTAGTTAGTCTTTCCTCTTGAGCCTAAGGTGGCGCATAGGGCAGAAGTCCTGACTCTCCATGCATGGCGCTTCGCTGCTACCTTTTGTAGATCTTGGATATTTACTTGGTTATTGAATGAGCCTTCACTAATGATGATTCTACGCAGGGTCTCTCTTGGTCTTCCCCGTTGTAGCTAAAGCTGTCTGCAGGATGACTGGCTGAATGTTGTAGCTAAAGCTGTCTGCAGCATGACTGGTTGAATGTTGTAGCTAAAGCTGTCTGCAGCATGACTAACTGAATGTTGTAGCTAAGGCTGTCTGGAGGATGACTGGCTGAATGTTGTAGCTAAAGCTGTTTTCAGGATGACTTGCTGAATGTTGTAGCTAAAGCTGTCTGCAGCATGACTAACTGAATGTTGTAGCTAAAGCTGTGTGGATGATGACTGGCTGAATGTTGTAGCTAAAGCTGTTTACAGGATGACTGGCTGAATATTGTAGCTAAAGCTGTCTGCAGGATGACTGGCTGAATGTTGTAGCTAAAGCTGTCTGCAGCATGACTGGCTGATTGCTGTAGCTAAAGCTGTCTGGAGGATGACTGGCTGAATGTTGTAGTTAAAGCTGTCTGCAGGATGACTGGCTGAATATTGTAGCTAAAGCTGTCTGCAGCATGATTGGCTGAATGTTGTAGCTAAAGCTATTTACAGGATGACTGGCTGAATGTTGTAGCTAAAGCTGTTTGCAGGACGACTGGCTAAATGTTGTAGCTAAAGCTGTCTGCAGCATGACAGGCTGAATGTTGTAGCTAAAGGTGTCTGCAGGATGACTGGCTGAATGTTGTAGATAAAGCTGTCTGCAGCATGACTGGCTGAATGTTGTAGCTACAGCTGCCTGCAAGATGACTGGCTGAATGTTGTAGCTAAAGGTGTCTGCAGGATGACCGGCTGAATATTGTAGCTAAAGCTGTCTGCAGCATGACTGACTGAATGTTGTAGCTAAAGCTGTTTACAGGATGACTGGCTGAATGTTGTAGCTAAAGCTGTCTGGAGGATGACTGGCTGAATGTTGTAGCTAAAGCTGTCTGCAGCATGACTGGCTGAATGTTGTAGCTAAAGCTGTCTGCAGGATGACTGGCTGAATGTTGTAGCTAAAGTTGTCTGCAGCATGACTGGCTGAATGTTGTAGCTAAAGCTGTCTGCAGGATGACTGGCTGAATGTTGTAGCTAAAGGTGTCTGCAGCATGACTGGCTGAATGTTGTAACTAAAGCTGTCTGTAGCTTGACTGGCTGGTATGTTGTAGCTAAAGCTGTCTGGAGGATGACTGGCTGAATGTTGTAGCTAAAGCTGTCTGCAGCATGACTGGCTGAATGTTGTAACTAAAGCTGTCTGCAGGATGACTGGCTGAATGTTGTAGCTAAAGATGTCTGCAGGATGACTGGCTGAATGTTGTAGCTAAAGCTGTCTGCAGGATGACTGGCTGGCTTGTTGTAGCTAAAGATGTCTGCAGGATGACTGACTGAATGTTGTAGCTAAAGATATCTGGAGGATGATTGGCTGAATGTTGTAGCTAAAGCTGTCTGCAGGATGACTGGCTGAATGTTGTAGCTAAAGCTGTCTGCAGGACGTCTGGCTGGCTTGTTGTAGCTAAAGATGTCTGGAGCATGACTGGCTGAATGTTGTAGCTAAAGATATTTGGA
>JACEFZ010000125.1:20000-42500 GCA_014155875.1 Cepaea nemoralis | reverse complement strand
ATGACTGGCTCAATGTTGTAGCTAAAGCTGTCTGCAGCATGACTGGCTGAATGTTGTAGCTAAAGCTGTTTACAGGATGACTGGCTGAATGTTGTAGCTAAAGCTGTCTGCAGCATGACTAATTGAATGTTGTAGCTAAAGCTGTCTGGAGGATGACTGGCTGAATGTTGTACCTAAAGCTGTTTGCAGGATGACTGGCTGAATGTTGTAGCTAAAGCTGTCTACAGCATGACTGGCTGAATGTTGTAGCTAAAGCTGTCTGTAGCATGACTGGCTGAATGTTGTAGCTAAAGCTGTCTGCAGGATGACTGGCTGGCTTGTTGTAGCTAAAGATGTCTGCAGCATGACTGGCTGAATGTTTAACTAAAGCTGTCTGCAGGATGACTGGCTGAATGTTGTAGGTAAAGCTGTCTACAGGATGACTGGCTGAATGTTGTAGCTAAAGCTGTCTGTAGCATGACTGGCTGACTTTTGTAGCTAAAGTTGTCTGCAGCATGACTGGCTGAATGTTGTAACTAAAGCTGTCTGCAGGATGACTGGCTGAATGTTTAGCTAAAGATGTCTGCAGGATGACTGGCTGAATGTTGTAGGTAAAGCTGTCTACAGGATGACTGGCTGAATGTTAGCTAAAGCTGTCTGCAGCATGACTGGCTGAATGTTGTAGCTAAAGCTGTCTGCAGCATGACTGGCTGACTTTTGTAGCTAAAGTTGTCTGCAGCATGACTGGCTGAATGTTGTAACTAAAGCTGTCTGCAGGATGACTGGCTGAATGTTTAGCTAAAGATGTCTGCAGGATGACTGGCTGGCTTTTTGTAGCTAAAGATGTCTGAAGCATGACTGGCTGAATGTTGTAACTAAAGCTGTCTGCAGGATGACTGGCTGAATGTTGTAACTAAAGCTGTCTGCAGGATGACTGGCTGAATGTTGTAGCTAAAGCTGTCTGCAGGATGACTGGCTGAATGTTGTAGCTAAAGATGTCTGCAGGATGACTGGCTGAATGTTGTAGCTAAAGCTGTCTGCAGGATGACTGGCTGAATGTTGTAGCTAAAGCTATCTGCAGCATGACTGGCTGGCTTGTTGTAGCTAAAGATGTCTGCAGCATAACTGGCTGAATGTTGTAGTTAAAGCTGTCTGCAGGATGACTGGCTGAATGTTGTAGCTAAAGCTGTCTACAGGATGACTGGCTGAATGTTGTAACTAAAGCTGTCTGCAGGATGACTGGCTGAATGTTGTAGCTAAAGCTGTCTGCAGGATGACTGGCTGAATGTTGTAGCTAAAGATGTCTGCAGGATGACTGGCTGAATGTTGTAGCTAAAGCTGTCTGCAGGATGACTGGCTGAATGTTGTAGCTAAAGCTGTCTGCAGCATGACTGGCTGAATGTTGTAGCTAAAGCTGTCTGCAGGATGAATTGCTGAATGTTGTAGCTAAAGGTGTATGCAGCATGACTGGCTGAATGTTGTAACTAAAGCTGTCTGTAGCTTGACTGGCTGGTATGTTGTAGCTAAAGCTGTCTGGAGGATGACTGGCTGAATGTTGTAGCTAAAGATGTCTGCAGGATGACTGGCTGAATGTTGTAGCTAAAGGTGTCTGCAGGATGACTGGCTTAATCTTGCAGCTAAAGCTGTCTGCAGCATGACTGGCTGAATGTTGTAGCTAAAGGTGTCTGGAGGATGAGACAGCCGGTCTCGCGCCAACCTTCCTTGGTCGCCTCTTCCGTCATGCATGATATGCTACAGTGTTAAGACTGTCTCCTGTAAGGTATGGTACTAAACGGACGGTCTTTCTAATCTCATATACTACTAAAGTATTATCATTATAATCCCCATAACCTCCATCGTGTGCCATCTCTGCATCGACAATCGGCTATTCAAAGTCTCAAAGATAGTTAGTCCAATACAGGAATCCCTTAACTAACGCTTTGAATAACATTACGTCTTGTGCTGGACTCGGCATTTCTTGCTTAGAACCGAGAAGTTTTCCCGACGCTTGTTATGGGAGCGAGGTTTTGCAAGCTACATGTTATTGAATTAATGAATGAATTTCTCCCTGAACAGTTTCCTGTCCCGAGTCTGTTGTGTGATAGATCCATCACATTTTGTAGGCCTGACTGCTAGCAAGGATAAGTGGCCAATATATTACTCACTATGCTGGACTATGGTTTTTCCTATGTGAATGTATTATGCATTATGATGAACGAAAGATGAGTCATTGGAAGGGCCGAATGTAAGACGGGACTGCGTGCCCAATTTGTTACCCTTTGAAAATAAAGTCTGTTAGTTCGTTCGTTCGTTCGTTCCATCTGTCTGTCTGTCTGTCTGTCTGTCTGTCTGTCTGTCTGTCTGTCTGTCTGTCTGTCTGTCTGTCTGTCTGTCTGTCTGTCTGTCTGTCTGTCTGTCTGTCTGTCTGATGGCATCTTTGTATCAACAATGCCAACATTTGTGGAGCTATATTTGTAGACTTTAGAAAAGCTTTTGACATGGTAGGCCATGATATTTTAATTAGAACATTAAAACAAATGAAGACTAACACCAATAAGGTGAATCTAATTACGTCATTTTTATCCTACAGACAACAAGTAGTGTCCTTCAATAACTGTCTATCAAGCCCACACAACTTAATATTGGCGTGCCTCAGGGCTCAATACTAGGTCCGCTGCTTTTTGTAGTTTATATTAACGATCTCTCCCCCGATGTGTCTCCACATTGACGTGGTGCGGGAGCTTGCGTGTCCCATCGACCCCATTTGCTTGCCGATGGATGAAAAACTACATATCGGACAGCTTATGGGATAGGGACCAGACTAAGAGATGACACAACCTGCTGCTCTGCAGGTAGACTGAGGATAGCAGTCAAAAATTTAAATCAGGTGCACGAAGGCAGAAGTTCTTGGTCCGGACAAAACTCTTAAGGCTCCCTGTCGAGGGCTGTGGCTGAACACCTCTAAGCCACAAACCCTCGGATCTGAGAGCCAGGCCGATACCCACCTACCGAAAAATAGAGGCGTGACACTGAGCATGCTACATGCTCAGGTCTGATACATGTTCGAAGGCTCTCAGCTGGGGGATATGAGAGATTCCCGGATGAGAGGGCCAGGCCGTTTCTCGTCCACTGCTGCACGAAGGTAAGGTGCTGAGCCGGCAGCACATGTAGCCTACCTCGTGAGCGAGTACAAAAAGTCAGAAAAGTGCCCCAGTCGAAGGAAATGGTTACATAAACTGTCTGTATCTAACTCATAGAGAGTGTAGACAAAAGTGGAAGCACGTCTCAATGACGCGAAATGGAACGCACGGCGAGCGAACCTATTGCGTGGTCTGAAGTCAAAAGAAAAAGCTTACAGAGTGGATGTCGCCCGCAGTCTGACCGTTCCTGGTGTGTGCTTGAACGATCAGTGGCAAGCGCGATGCCCAACACATGGAAGTGAGGAACTAAAGCAGCCATGAGCAGGACGGGGCAACTCCTCGGGTGTGCCCAGTCTCAGAGCAATATGTGCCGGCTCTGCAATTATGGAAGCCTCCTTGGATAGCGAGGGAATGCTCATGGTCTGCCCCTGCCTTCCTTTGAGGGCCGACCGCGATGTCGTTGATCGTTCTATCTTGACCAGCTGAGATGTTGGCGACATCCCAACAGTCTAACGTGCCTCGAAACCAGAGTAAACAATATAAAATGACACAAAGTGGTGCGGCTTTACATAACAGAGTTACGACACATACAGAACGTTGCGGCGGTTAGCCTTCATCAGCAAACAAACACATTCACAAACACAACATACAGTCAAGGAGAACTCCTGTGACTACATTAGAAGGTGATGACAGGACGAGAGGAACAAATGCATGAAAAAATAGAAGCAATGAAGAGAAAATGAGAATTGAAAAAAAAATTAATTGAAAGGAATGTTAGTTGAAGAAAAATTTTAATAGAAAAACTGTTAATAGAGAAAAAAAACTGCATACTCACCTCACGTACGGATCTGTAAATGACTACGAAAATCTCGGGTGTAGTTATATACGGTGCTGGATGTTACGGTTCAGTGAGCACATAGAAAGAAGGGGGCGGGGTAGGAGGCGTGTAAAATTGAAGGTAGTATTGACCAAGACCCCATTGTGTTATTTAAGGTCTGGGTGGACTGGTGTGCATGAACACGCGTACATTCATAGACACACTTCAACAGACAAAATGCTAGTGTATGTGGACATATGCACAGTATATGCAAGAAGAGAGAGAGAGAGAGAGAGAGAGAGAGAGAGAGAGAGAGGAGAGCGAGAGAGAGAGGAGAGTGAGAGAGAGAGGCAGACAGAGAGAGACAGAGAGAGACAGAGAGAGACAGAGAGAGGAATAGTGCCTGCGACATACCACATGGGGCATACTGTACCCTACGAAATAGTCAGTATGGTTGCTTGTCATACAACGCGCTTCAGGAGCCCCTCGCCCAGTGCTCGAGTTGTTGGGGCTGTGTAAGATCCAACTACTGGCAATGCACGTGAAGAAGGTGTGCACAGAGAAGCCAGATGTAAGGGGAGAGAGAGAGGGAGAGGGATAGAGAGGGAGAGAGAGTGAGCGAAAGGGAGGGGGAGAGGGGGAGAGAGAGAGGAAGAGAGAGGGGGGGAGAGAGGGAGAGAGAGATAGAGAGAGAGAGGGGGAGAGAGAGGGAGAGGGAGGGAGAGCGAGAGGGGGAGAGAGATAGAGAGAAAGGGAGAGAGAGAGAGGGAGAGAGAGGGGGAGAGGAAGAGAGAGGGAGAGAGAGGGAGAGAGATAGGGAGAGAGAGGGAGAGAGAGGGAGAGGGGAGAGAGCGAGAGAGGGTGAGAGCGAGAGAGGGGGAGGGCAAGAGAGAGAGATCAAGAGAGGTCTCTCTTCCTCTCTCTCTCTCCCCCTCCCTTTCGCTCTCTCTCTCACTCTCTCTCCCTCTCTCTCTCTCTCCTTACATCTGGCTTCTCTGTGCATACCTTCTTCACGTGCATTGCCAGTAGTTGGATCTTACACAGCCCCAACAACTCGAGCACTGGGCGAGGGGCTCCTGAAGCGCGTTGTATGACAAGCAACCATACTGACTATTTCGTAGGGTACAGTATGCCCCATGTGGTATGTCGCAGGCACTTTTCCTCTCTCTGTCTCTCTCTCTCTGTCTCTCTCTCTCGTCTCTCTCTGTCTGTCTCTCTCTCTCCTCTTCCTCTCGCTCTCCTCTCTCTCTCTCTCTCTCTCTTCTTAGCATATACTGTGCATATGTCCACATACACTAGCAGTTTGTCTGTTGAAGTGTGTCTATGTATGTACGCGTGTTCATGCACACCAGTCCACCCAGACCTTAAATAACACAATGGGGTCTTGGTCAATACCTCAATTTTACACGCCTCCTACCCCGCCCCCTTCTTTCTATGTGCTCACTGAACCGTAACATCCCAGCACCGTATATAACTACACCCGAGATTTCGTAGTCATTTACAGATCCGTAGGTGAGGTGAGTATGCAGTTTTTTTTTCTCTATTAACAGTTTTTCTATTAACAGTTTTTCTATTAAACATTTTCTTCAACTAACATTCCTTTCAATTAAAATTTTTTTCAATTCTCATTTTCTCTTCATTGCTTCTATTTTTCCATGCATTTGTTCCTCTCGTCCTGTCATCACCTTCTAATGTAGTCACAGGGGTTCTCCTTGACTGTATGTTGTGTTTGTGAATGTGTTTGTTTGCTGATGAAGACTAACCGCCGCAACGTTCTGTATGTGTCGTAACTCTGTTATGTAAAGCTGCACCACTTTGTGTCATTTTATATTGTTTACACTTTCTAAGCTTTAACGCAGTTCCACCAAATTTTACTCGAAACCAGAGGAAGGCTAACCTCATTTAAAAAATGCCCGCCGGAAGTCGGAAGTGTCGTCCTACGGGTGGCAAACTAAAAATTGACACTACGCAATTACGTCCGAGTGAAATGTCTCGTCCGAATGTCTCTCGCGCTAGGAACAGCTCTGACTACCTAGTTTCCGAATGCCGCTCTTGTTCGGAACAGCTCTGACTAGGTAGTTTTCCGAATGTCTGTCGTGCCTGGAACAGCTCTGACGGGCGCAACGACAAGCACATGTCCGAAAACTCGCTGAGTGGATACCGTCTGCAAACCTGTCTGGTATGTACGGGAATGGCCCGGGGCAAACGAAATGACCAATATATTGAAGTGAGGATTTAAAGCAGCCATGAGCAGGACGTGACAATTCCCTCGGTGAGCCCAAACCCTATGCGCTATGTGTCGGCCCTGCAACTATGGAAGCAACCTTGGATGGCGGAAAATGCTATGGACTGTCCCTGCCTTCCTTTGAGGGATGACCGTTGTCTTCGACCGTTCAACCTTGGCCAGCTGGGTTGTAGATGGCGCCACAAAAGTGAGAGTCTCCCAGGAATGCTACCTGGTCAAAAAAACACGCTGTAGTCGGATGTGTTGGCCTGCGGGTTTCGGCCCAAGGGCGTATAACAGACACACCGCAATCACATTTGAAAAAACACTCCGGATGAACGAAAAGAAGAAGAAGATATTAACGATCATCCTTTATATCTCAATACTTCGTGTGATCTATTTGCAGACGACTGCACTATATACACTAATAAAGAGAGAACTGTAGTGACTCAGAGAGCTCTTTACAAAACGAACTTAATAACCTTAGTAGATGGAGAAATCAAAACCGCATGCAAATTAACATCGACAACACCAAATCGTCCAAATCCATGCTAATAACGATCAGATAAAAACTACAGACCCTAGCCATAACTGGGGCACCACTCGAGCTCCACGTGGATACGTCGCCTATCGTTAATGTAAATGAACACAAAACATTACGTCTTTTAATTGACATTCATTTAAACTGGAGCTCTCCTGTTCACGACCTTACCAAGAGAATAGTACAAAAAATTTACCAACCTACTAAAATTCAGCATTTTCTGGATGAAAGCACACGAAATATATTCTATGCATTAAATATCCAATCACCTATCGATTATTGTTCCACAGTTTCCTCCTTGTGCCTTTTTTTTTTTTTTCGACCATGTGGAGACGGTTGTGATAAGATCTCAAAAGGGACTCAGTGCACTTAAAACTATGGCTGCAATGGACACAGAGCAGAGAATGCTTTTCACACTATACCAGCACTTGATCCTCTCAGTAATTGATTATGGATTAGGTCTGCTCACTGTCTCAGAGAGTCAGCTGGTGAAGTTAGAGCGCATACAGAACGAAGCTACCCCTCTGCTGTGTGTCCACCGTGACGAGGTAGAGGGGCTTGTGCGTCCCAATGACCCCAAGACCTATGCCGACGGTAGCACAGCTACTGGTAGGGCCACCCTTGTCGGACAGGTCAAGGGAGAGGGACCAGACGAAGAGACACACAAACCTGCTGCCTTGTAGGTAGACTGGGGACAGTCAAAGGCTAGGGAAAGCACCCCGAATAAATGCTTGTCGAAATCGGATGTACTGAGCCACAGGCTTGACAAAGCAGTGCAACGTAACTTAATTCATGATGTCACAAATCAAAATTAATCATTATGGTGCTAATCCCGTGAAGTCCCATCAGGCGGCGATAGTGCCGGGCCCCCTGCCTCGAGGGGGTCCACCCATGACTACTGGTGGTCACCTTCCCCTGTGCTGTGGAGTCAAGGCACAGAGGAGTAGGTTAAGAGCTATTGACCAAATACCCCGGACACTCAACATACTACAGTGGAATGCCGAAGGAGTTTACAAGAAGAAAGACTCCCTAACACAGCGTCTTCATAAAGATAGAATAGATGTGGCATGCATTCAAGAGACACACCTCAACGCCAATCACAAATTCTCAGTCAGAGGATATCAGGCCACACGGTTCGACCGCGAAGGACACAAAGGAGGAGTTCTAATACTTACACGAAATACAATACCTTGCAGCGAAGTATCTGTGATCTCTGACAACCAAACGGAAATTATAGGTGTTGATATAATGATAAAGGACGTGAAAATAAGAATCTACAATCTGTATAGCCCAGCAGATAAGGACCTTACACTCTAAGACATGAAAATAACTGACACAAACTGCATTATTGTCGGAGACTTTAATAGCCGTTCAGAAAGCTGGGGATACCCAGATACTGACAAAAGGGGAGATGAATTGGAGGACTGGGAAATAGACTCAAATCTCCATCTACTCAACAAAGCGGATGACACACCGAGCTTCTACTCCAGAAGATGGCTTACCACTTCTACTCCAGACTTAGCTTTCTGCACAGGAGACATCCTCCACAAAATCGATCGCCATATGCTGGACCAATTAGCAGGTAGTGACCACAGACCAATCAAGCTTGTAATGAACATGGAGTATGTTCCACAGGAGCAAAAGCCCTTGCCCCGCTGGAATTACAAACGAGCAGATTGGGACAGATTTGCCATACTAACAGACAAATATTGTGAAAACATAAATACACGATATGGCAACATAAAGCAAATGGTGGAAAGTCTCAACAGAGCGATAATACAGGCAGCCACTGAGTCCATTCCTAGAGGAGCGAGGAAAAATTACAAACCATACTGGACTGAAGAACTTCAAAGTTTGGAGGACAAAGTTGAAGATGCCAGGAAGACAGCAGAGAGAGAGAACAAACAATTGAAGCGAATATCTCTCTCAAAACCATCTCAGCAAAATATAAAAGAACAGTAAATCAAACAACAAGAGATTGTTGGAGGGAAAAAACAGAAAACCTGAATTTTGACAGGGATGGAAACAAACTATGGAAACTAGTGAAAGCCATGAACAATGAAGGACCTAGAAACAAACAAATAACAATTAAACAAGGAAGTGCCTTGCTTACAGGAAAAAAGGCTGCAAATGCACTAATGGAACACTATGCAAATGCAAACCACATTGATATTACAACCGAACAGAAGAAAGCAATCAAAGACAAACAGATACATCATAGAAATACAGAGACAGCAGTAGAATATATGATGGCAAATCTAACAATGGAAGAAATGGAACAGGCAATGAATACCCTAAAAAAGAAGAAATCGCCAGGAAAGGATGGAATCACAAATGAAATGCTAATAGGACTAGGCACCAAGGCAAAGAAGAAACTACTAGCAGTCCTAAATTACAGCTGGAAGAGGGGAATAGTCCCACAGGCATGGAAGGAAGCTATACTAATACCAGTCCCAAAGAAAAGAAAAGACCTGGAAGAACCAAATGGCTATCGACCTATCAGTCTACTTAGCTGTGTAGGAAAATTAATGGAAAGCATTATCAATGGCAGGCTAACATGGCATCTGGAAGAAAACCAACTCTTAACACCACACCAAGCAGGATTCAGAAAGTACAGATCCACTGAAGATCAAATAACCTATATAGCTCAGGAAATAGAGGATGCCTTCCAAGAGAAAAAGCACACACTAGATGTCTGGGTAGATTTAGAAAAAGCATTTGATAAAGTATGGAAGGAAGGACTGAAAGTAAAACTGCAAAAAATGCATGTTTGTGGGAAAATGTACAATTGGATCAGCCACTACCTTGAGAACAGAACTGCCAGGACAAAAGTACAAGGATAAACCAGCAAAATGATGCTGTTGGAGCAAGGTGTCCCACAAGGAGGAGTTCTTTCACCAACATTATTCCTAGCATATATAAATGACATCACAGACAATTTTCCAGCCAGAGTACACACATCATCCTTTGCAGATGACCTAGCCATATGGACATCTGAAGAATATATTAGTACAGCTAACAGCAGAATACAGCAAGCCCTATTAGCGCTAGAGGACTGGTCAAAATCATGGCTAGTGAAGATAAGTGAGGAGAAAACAACATGCACAGTGTTCTCCCTCTCAACTAAAATTCAGCAACCTAAGCTGGTATTGAATGGAAAAATATTGCGCCATGAAGAAAATCCAAACTATCTAGGAGTCACATTTGATCGTCGCCTGACATGGAAAACACAGGTTGAGAAAAATCGAACAAGAGCAAGGCAAAGAATGGCAATCATGAAAAAGCTTGCTGGTTCAACGTGGGGAGCAGATGAGAAAGTTCTCAAGAAGTTATATACTGGACGGGTGAGGCCAGTACTGGAATATGGCATTGCAGCTTGGGCAACAGCAGCTAAGTCAAACTTTAACAAAATAAGTAGAGTCCAAAATCAAGGAATGCGAATCATAACTGGAAGCCTGAAGACAACGCCTATTAATGAACTAGGAAAGATCACTTGTTTACAACCAATGCAGGATAGAAGAGATAGCAGAGCCCAGCAACAAGCTGAAAAATTTAGAAGATTGACAGACCACCCTATGTATAACAGGTTTAGTGGTTTTGGAAAGGGAAGACTGAAGCGTAGCAACTTTGTAGAAAATGCAAAACGAAAGATTAGGGCAGATCCCATACTTAACATGTCAACAGTCAGACCCATTTACAGTGCAGACAAGTTCCCAGCTTGGAGACAGCAGCAACTGCCTGAGATGATAGAGAACATTCCTGGTATTGAGAAAAAGAACACTCAGAATGAAACCGAAAGAAGAGAAATAACCCTAAACTACATAAAAGAACATTACCCAAGCAGCAATTGGACCCATGCATATACAGATGGATCAGCCGAAAATTCAGTAGAGAATGGAGGAGGAGGAATTCTCCTAAATTTAAAAAATGGAGTGAAAAAAAACAAATTCAGTGGCAACTGGAAAGTTTTCAAGTAACTTCAAAGCGGAGGTAGAGGCTCTGAAAAATGCAGCATAAATGCTCTTGATGGAGGAAAATAAAGAGAAGCAAATAGCTATCTTCACAGATGCAAAGTCAGCTGTCTCAATACTGAAGAGCAATAACAGCACAGAAATAGCTGACCTAAGAGCAGCACTGCATGGTCTATGCCAGAAATCCAAAAAAGTTGTAATACAGTGGATTTCATCACATTGCAGTATACCTGGAAATGAAAAGGCTGACAGACTGGCAAAAGATGGCGGACGACTACCACAGCCTGACATAGACATAACCTATAATGAGGCAAAGAGGTTGATAAAAAGCACTTATAGAACCAAATGGGAATCAGAGCATCCAGGCCACCAGAAGGATGATGCATATTACAAACTCGACCGAAGAGAACAAGTAACAATCTTCAGACTCCGCACAGGACATAACAGGCTGAAATACCACTTGTTCAACAAACTAAAGATAGGAGACACAGATGAATGTAATTGTGGAACTGGTAAAATGACAGCTAAACATTTGCTGCAAGAGTGCCCAATATATGCAGAACAGAGAAAGATATTTTGGCCCACACCTGCTTCTTTCGAGGACAAGCTCTATGGAGATATCAACAAGCTCAAGTCGACTGCAGCTTACTTTAACTACATTCAGGTTGAAATCTAAAGGTGCATGAAGATGTATTTAGACTGCCACACTTCATACCACAGGTATGTCGGTTACACAAGCCTCCCAGAGGCATGAAATGGAATATTGCTTGGATAGCAAATCCATTACGTGGAAAGTCCGAATCGAAAGCTCACTGTGTGGGCTTCATAAAAGGTGGAAAAAGTATCCTTGTGGCACAAAATTGAATATTGCTCGGATAGCAAATCCATTACGTGGAAAGTCCGAATCGAAAGCTCACTGTGTGGGCTTCATAAAAGGTGGAAAAAGTGTCCTAGTGGCACAAAATGGAATATTGCTCGGATAGCAAATCCATTACGTGGAAAGTCTGAATCGAAAGCTCACTGTGTGGATGTCATCTGCAAACTGCATTCTTCTGGCTTCTGGAAGAACAGCCTATGGTGAACGGAAGGCCCAATATACGGAAGTGAGGCTAAGCAGCCATGTGCAGGACGTGACGATTCCTTGGGTGAGCCCAGTACCAGAGCGCTGTGTGATGGCTCTGCAATTATGGAAGCCTCCTTGGATGGCGAGGAATGCCCATGATCTGCCCCTGCCTTCCCTTGAGGGCTGACCAGGATGTCTTTGGCTGTTCTATATGGGCCAAGATGGGATGGGAGATAACACCACAACAGTGAGTCTAACGCCCTAAGAAACCCCCGGGAAGGTTAACCCGGTCAACAAATGCCCGCAGAAGTCGGATGTGTCGGCCTAACGGCGCAAGAACGCAGCTCTGCTGTAAACAGGCACAACGCAATCACGTCCGAAAAAAAACTCCGGATGAACGAAGAAGAAGAAGAAGAAGAATAACGAAGCTATGCGGGTCATTCTGGGATGCACTAGAGACACCCCAGTAGTGTGTAAGCGTTACATCCTTGGTCTGCCGACTGTTGCTGGTAGGCTCAAGGTGATGCAGGCGAAGGCATACCTCAGAGTAGCTGCAGACACAGACCACCCACTGCATGAGGCGCTGGACGCAGTTAAGGGTCAGCGACTGATAATAGGGAAATCATGGATGGCTCAGGCGGACGATACGATCAGACAGGTGTGCCCCTTTGAGAACATTAGGCGTGGAGAGGAGTGGGTCAGAGTGCCAGCGGAACAGTCAGACTTGTGCAGAGTTATAATCACATTAAGCCGGGAGTGCAGGGAGTGGCAAGCAGGGGCCACGGAAGTGGATATCCAGCAACTAATTCAGGACAATGCTCACTCGGGTGATGTGATTATCAACACAGATGGTTCGGTGTCAAGAGGTGAGAGAAGTGGCTGGGGGTTCATAGCCAAAGCTAATGGTCGTTGTTTGGGGCAGAAGAGCCTGGCATATGATACCACAACATCCAGCTTAAGAATGGAGGTGGAGGCAGTCACTGCGGCTCTCCGCTGGATGGAGAATACGACACACACACACACACACACACACACACACACACACACACACACACACACACACATCGTGATTGTAACTGAATCAGAAAGCATGCTGACGAGGGTGAGGACGGGCAGGCTTCGTGCAGAGTGGCTTGCTTCGCTTCGGAAGTCACGGGTGGCAATCATCGTTTGGATCTTTTCTCCAGGGCATGCCGGTGAGCTGGGAAATTAACAGGCGGACAGATTGGCTGGCTCTGCAGAACTTGGTGGAGTATTGATACATGACATTGCAGATGTGGTTGCGGCCTTGTGGGAGCACATGCACACCTCGGAGGAGCAAATGGATTACCATGGTCTGGCAAGAATGAGACAGCGAGGAGTGATGAGGGGATCTGGCCGACGCTCAACGCTCAGAGGAAAGGCGAGACGGACTTATAATCAGATTGCTATTGGTACTATTAGTGTTGGAACTCTTCGCTGGCTGCTGAGGATGGGGACTGAGCACTTATGGGAATGCCCCGAATGCTGTGATGTCGATTCCTAAATCAATCAATCAATCAATCAATCAATCACCTATCGATTATTGTTCCACAGTTTCCTCCTTGTGCCTTTTTTTCGCGTTTGAGTGTTTGCTGTTTTTCGATTGCTTCCTATGTGGTCAGCCATGGACGATCCCTAAAAGTTATCTATATAGTACTCGAGGTCGGCCTCACTGTCATAGCGTACCTCAGGGCCTGACCATGGAAGTCATGGCAGTAAGTAAAGCAATAACATGGCTCGAGACATAGACATTCACTAGGGCTTGTTTCCTTAGCGACTCAATGAACATGATCAAGAGGATAGAGGAGGGGTCGATCCGAAGAGAATGGTTGCTGCCTCTGGAGCGGTCTCGGCTGGCAAAGATTAGTTTCATATTTGTGCCAGGGCATGCGGGAGTACAAGGAAATGAGCGGACTGACAAGCTCGCAGGTGAGGCTACTGTGGAGGGCGGACGCGCCATGGACCAGGCCGACATTCTGAATGCTCTACGAGAAGTAAGACTTTTGCGAGAACCAAGTGATGACTGTGAATCTACAACAATGGCCAGACTGCGAGAGCAGCAAATTAAAAGAGGGGTGGCCAAACAAGAACACTACGCAGGAAGCCAAAGAAGATTGATAAACCAACACAGAACTGGCGTCGTTAGCCGCTACCCGTTGCGGGATTTGCTGAGGAGGGGATCCGAGCACTTATGGACTGAATGGTTCGATATGCAATGAGGATGATCTGTCGACTAACTAACTAACTAACTACTAAGGATCTACTAGCCTACAATACAAAACGCGGCTCGAAGACATTGCAATACCACCTCTATTTATCACTGATAGAATAGAAGGCGTGGCGGGAATTGCCTCGCGCTGAAGATAGCAAGTTATATTTAGAGATGTATAGGATGTAGTCACGACAACACCTAACACATCCGACTGTGAAATGACACAGCTTCCCGCCACACCGATAAACCTAACACATCCGACTGTGAAATGACACAGCTTCCCGCCACACCGATAAACCTAAAACATCCGACTGTGAAATGACACAGCTTCCCGCCACACCGATAAACCTAAAACATCCGACTGTGAAATGACACAGCTTCCCGCCACACCGATAAACAACCAGTTATGGAGATACTGAACCAACAACGGAAATATACTAGTTGAGTTCACGTTAGTCCTTGTTCGTCGCCTTCCAGGCGCGGGCGAGTGAGATTCTGACAAGAGGTCAAAGTGTTGGTATAGTGTGAAAAGCATTCTCTGCTCTGTGTCCATTGCAGCCATAGTTGTAAGTGCACTGGGTCCCTTTTGAGATCTTGTCACAACCGTCTCCACAAGGTCCTTGAAGGACAGACTCCTGTCAAATGTGATTCCCAGATACTTCAGTTTGTTCTCTCTGTTGACGCCTCTACCCTGACTTGGGACATCAGTTCTTACAATCCTGTTGTCCAGAGAGCACCACAAAACAGCTGCCTTTTCCGGGTGGATGAGAGCACTCACTTCAGTGCACCAGTCAATCACTTTGTCTACTGTCGCGTGTAGCCCCTGGGCTGTTTACTCCCTATCTCTCCCTCCCTTATATGCAAGAATATCATCTGCAAATGTTAGTATCCTTCCAACCCCTGGTTCTTCTAGGTTTGCAATCTTGCTAGTATACACGTTAAAGAGCACCGGTGAGACTGCAGATCCCTGTGGCAGTCCCGGGTTAACATATGTGGCTCTGAGATCCATGCATCCATGCGGAGAGCAACCCGACGAGAATGTAGGACGGCTGCAATCCAGTTCACCAACCAGGGATTGACTTCCTTCTCCATCAGTGTGGTCATCAAAATATCATATCGAACTCTATTGTACTCATCCTCGAGATCAAGAAAGAAAGAAAGAAAGACAGACAGACAGAAAGAAAGAAAGAAAGAAAGAAAGAAAGAAAGAAAGAAAGAAAGACAGACAGAAAAACAGAAAGACAGAAAGAAAGAAAGAAAGAAAGAAAGAAAGAAAGAAAGAAAGAAAGAAAGAAAGAAAGACAGAAAGAAAGAAAGAAAGAAAGAAAGAAAGAAAGACAGAAAGACAGAAAGAAAGAAAGACAGAAAGACAGAAAGAAAAGGAGCTGCAGGAGATAATACAAGATAAGACGGCTTGGATGATGATGATGATGATGATGATGATGATGATGATGATGATGATGATGATGCGGGTGATGATGATGATGATGATGATGATGAAAGAATGTGGCCTAATTTACTCGCCTCTATTGTGTTAGTTAAGACTTAGAAAGTACATCCTAAATGGGTTATCATTAGCCTGGCGTGTTTTCTGTAGCCAGGATTCCCCAATACTATCACAACAAACTAGCGCTGGTCGTCGGTCCGACCTGGTGTTTTAGCAAGATGTACAAGTCACATCGTACAAGCGTGTCATTTGTTCCCCCCCCCCCCCCCCCCTCCTCCCTTTTCCTTCATGATTCCGTCTCCTTGAAGTAATTAGCCGGGATAACACATACCCTCTTTGTTTAATTTTACGCCTTTGTACATATAGCTCTCTCTCTCTCTCTCTCTCTCTCTCTCTCTCTCTCTCTCTCTCTCTCTCTCTCTCTCTCTCATCTACATCACTACTCTCTCTCTCTCACACACACACACACACACACACACACACACAATCTCCCGCCACTGTATAATCGACTATTTAAAAGGGGTTTTAACGGCATATGGCTCGGTCTCCTTCCACAAGGCGGCTTGCCGAAAGCGTCGCACAGAGCACGAACTCCGCTGCTCCACCGATGACCCCTCCAAGAGTCTGCGAGAAAACTGCGCTCGTGAACAGAATGACAGAGTCCGGAATCGAACTTACAACCTTCGAATTGCGAGGCAGGTGGCTTAACCACTTGGCCACGGGGGGGGGGGGGGGGGGGCAGGAGCGTTTGGGTCATGTGTGTGACGTAACAATAACATTGATACTATTTTGAACGCAGTCGGCGAGGGTTTATGCCGGCACTCCCCGTTGCTAAGCTAGGGAAAGACTGACCACTTATTTCTCCGAGCACTCAGGCCTACCCAATGTGGATGGTGCTAGCACTTCACATAGCTACAACAGATTCCTGCTACAGGACCTGTTATTGTTTGTTTGTGTAGCGGGAATCCTTAGCCTTTACTTGTATCCTTGATTTCCCATCGGGACATAGGCCCTCACCAGACAACACCCGGCCGCCATATCGTTTGCTTTCTCCTGCAGCGTCTTCCATGCCCCCCCCCCCCCCCCCCACTACATTATTCATCTCTGTCTGTAATCCGCTTCTTTATGTGTTTTAGGTTCCCTGCTGTTTCGTTAACCTTGTGGGTTCCAGACAAGAGAATGTCTAGTTATATTGTCCTCATGTGTTCTCAGTGTGTGTCCTAACTTGTGGGTTCCAGATAAGAAAGTGTCTAGTTATATAGTCCTCAGGTGTTCTCAGTGTGTGTCCTTTCGTGTGTGTTCCAGACAAGAGAATGTCTTGTTAAATTATTAAATTAACTGTTTTTAGGTATTCTGATAGTGATTTCAAAATTGGTTATTTACTAATAAGATCACTACAGATAGATAGGTCTTGAAAACCAAAGCTAACAGTACCTCAGTGATGTATGTATCTCAATTCTAAGTGGAGTTGTTCAAATTTGAGTGTCATCACCGTTGACCAAACTTTACTCAAGATTCCGCTCACTAAAATGATTTTGGTTCGGCCTAGTCAGTTTGGGAGCCCAAATTGACAAAATTTAACATTATTTGATATCTATTCAGTTTTAAACGAACATCTTAGCAACCATACTTCACTGCGATCGGGGTTTCGGGGCCCAACTGCTCATATCATCTATTTTTTAATATGATGTGTGGTGACCTAATTAGCAAGTAAAAATGGCGTCTAATTAATTGCTAATTCATTATTGCATAAGATACTCTTCATTTTCTGAAATGCGGCCTTTGCCTGCCCTATTCTGCTCTTAATCTCTGTTATACATCTACCATCCGATGTTATAAGTTCCCCTAGTAATTTAAAATTATCCACTTAGTTGAGAATTTCCCCATCTATTTCTGTGTCACATTTTAGTGTCCCCATTTTCTTTGATATCATCATTGTTACTGTTTTCTTGATATTCAAGGAGAGTACTTTCTATGCACTCTCTGTTACTACAATGTCCAACAATTGTTGTAGGTCTGTTGCATTATCCGCTTAGTCCTTAGTTTTATTTATGAAATAAGGTCAGGCTTGGAAACATGTGGGGTGTTTTTTTTTTTTTTTTGGCAACCTTTTTTACATCATGAACTGGAACATCTTGTGACAACCGGAAAGATCTGCAGAAAGGGAGTTGTGAACAGTTTCTTGACAGTCTTGTGTTATGGCAAGGAAATGAGTCAACACACGAAAGCCTTCAATGCCGTCGGTCGGAGATCGCAATTTGTGGAGAGGCATGATCCCCCACGCCAGCCGGAAAGTTAATTGATTCGGTCTATCATTTCTCTGAGCGGTCTCCCCCCCCCCCCCCTTTCCCCTCCCCCCCCCCCCCCCCCCCCCCCCCCACACTTTCTAAAGTTCAACAGATTCCACTCTCTTACTTTTAAATACAAGAAATAAATGGGGAGAACCATTGAGGCCACTAAGACGATTAAACAAATAAACACACATAGTTTTATTTGGCGCTCACAGAAGAAGAAGAGGAAGGAAACAGAGATTAGAAGACGCACTAGACAAGATAACATTTGAAAGCTATCACATTGTTACACCAACCATCTCCCCTGGTGTCTTACACATTGTTATACTGGCCATCTCCCCTGTTGTTTTACATATTGTTACACCAGCCATCTCCCCTGTTGTCTTACACATTGTTACATTTCAAATGTTATGTTGTCTAGTTCGTCTTCTAATCTCTATTTCCTTCACTCTCTTACTTTGAAAGTTTGAAATAGCGCATCCCATTGGCCCTCGTTTGACAATGCAGGCCACGCTCTCAGCAGCCCTCGCCTCACAGGGCGTTTGTGGGCGGCGCTTCAACCATCCTGTCAGAGCTTGGCACTTCGCCATCTGACATCGATTCACGCTGGCTGTGACTTGGGGCAAGGGCCGTGGCTGTACGCTTCACAGTTGCCTTCTGCCATTATTAATAATTTTCCCATTATTATATTTGAATGTGCAACATGAAATATATTGTGAATGTGTGAAAAAAAAAAAAAAACATTTTTTGACTGTCCTTCTAGGGCCACACAACATTCAAACGGAAATCAAGCACACCTATCCCAAACTTTGATAACATTCAAAGAAATGAGAAGACTGAATATTTACATGTAGGTACGTGAGACCAGAGGGCATTATTATAGAAAACAGAATTATCACCATAAAGACAATATTTCGCCTAATGTAAATGTATGTGTATTCTGTTCTTCTGTTCTCTTCTGGGTCTTCTCTCCTGTTCTCTTCTCTCAATGAGTAATGAAATGTTGGAGGTAGGGGAGTTGTGAGAGTATTTTGAACATATCGTGGACAAAAGAAACGAACAAAGAGGTTTAGCTGTAGGTGTTACAAGGTCACCCATCAAAACCATAAGGAAAGGATAAATGAAATTCAAAACAATGTTTTCCCGTAGTGAATTTAAATAACGAAGACACAAACAATAGAATGCACGATTCCGGGAAGGTTAACCCGGTCAACAAATGCCCACAGAAGTCGGATGTGTCGGACCTAACGGCGCAAGAACGCAGCTCTGCTGTAAACAGGCACAACACAATCACGTCCGAAAAAAAACTCCGGATGAACGCAGAATAAGAAGAATGCACGATTTATTGCCTGGCATATTTCGCTGCATCTCGTCAGGTACATACTGCAGAATTGACACAACACAAAGTAAAATAACTAGCTAAATCCTTCAATCTGAAATATACACATGTTCGCACAATAATGTCAATGTCTACCTATGGTAATTTTAACCTCACTAACATGTCTATCTGTTTGCACACAATTGGGCTATGCATATTGATTATTATGGCTTCTGCAAACTTTAACAAGCGGCTATTTTGTGTGTTGAACAACGCGCAAAAGGCACCGTCTCTATCAATCAAAAGACCTGTTTCCAACACTGCCTACCAATTGATGAAGCGGGAATCTTCCAGTGTGTGTGTCCGCCTCCATGTGCTCCCATCATTTGTGTATAGTATCTTATCGACCCATTCAGGTATGTGTTCACCCACCCTGGTGTGTAACTGTTGCTCTGTTATGCCGATGTAAGTAGACTGACACCTACATGTGAATTGGCAATTGGTAAACACAATTAGATTTGGCGTGCAAAGCGATCGGTTAATTAACTGCTGGCTTGGGAATAGGTTTAGTTTAGTTTTGTCGATGGATCAACATCACGACACACGGGTGTAACCCATAAGTACTCCGTTCTCCTCCTAACTCAAACCTGAGTCTGGAGAAACTCAGCTCAGTGGACGAACTCCGTAGCACCGGCAAGGATCCTGAAATACTTTGGGTAGATTTTTAACTAGAAATTTTGACCGGGCAGGCGCCGTTAGGCTACTCTTTATCGATTTCCAACTGTCAAGGGATTTTGTACGTGCGCAAATCGAGGCAAATGTTTATTACTAGAAGTCCAGGAGAAAAAAATCCCGGTCCTCACCGGGGCTTGAGCCCGGGACCTCCAGCACTCGAGGCGGACACCATACCTCGAGACCACGCAGCCCCCCCCCTCCCCTACTTGGGAATAGGTGTGGTTCTGTACCTAATAACTGGAGTACCTAATAACCGGAGATAAATGACATGTTTGTGGCATATCAATTGTACAGGTGAGATACGGAAATTAACCTACGTGGGAAAACTATGTGAATATAGACAGAGAACGCTTAAAATACTCGATTTGAAAATCATGAGTAAACATGCTAATTATAGTATGTGTTTCTCCATCTTAAAGAAACTTCTGTTTAATCAAATTAATCAATGGGCTTTGCTTAACTAAAGAGTAAAACACATTGCCCCGTCTAGGAAGATCAAAATGTCATTTGTTTCTCAAGAAACGAGGTTAGTCAATGGGTCTCAGTGAGTCTATACGGGGATAGGGGGTGGGGGGTATGTGTGTGTATGTGTTTTGTTTGTTTGTTTGATTGTGTGTTTATTTGTTTGGTTGTTTGTTGGTTGTTTTGTTTACGAAAACCGCATTTTCTAAAATAAACAACATCTCGTACAAAAGCTGATTTTGATTAACAAAATGGAGAATATTTTTTTCTCCATTTCATAGAAAACCAGTGTTACCTTATGGTTGTGAATCACGGGCAGTTACAGTTATATGGTTGCATGTTATTTTCAGGACGCCGCAATGAACCCCAGTATTTATTGGCTGTTTGTGAATTTATAAACCGTTATTACGCTCAGCAATTTGCTACTGTGTTATGAATGGTCGACGCCCACGCCATTAATAAAATCGATTTAATTCGAGCTACTCCCAAATCGTCTGGGGCTGACCTCAAATCCAGAAAGTCGGGACAAGTCACAATGCGTTCACTCTCCCAAAGCCACAGAGGGACATTTAGTTCAGGAGCTTCAAGATCCCTTGAAATATTAGAAAGGCAGTTTTACAGACGAATTCTGATCAAAACATCAGCTAAAAGTGCAAAAACTGGAAAATATTGCAACAACTAGTACCAAACTTAGAATATTTAACTGTAATGTTCTTCCTCTTCTTTTGCTCACTTTTTAATTTATTGTTCTTCTTCTTCTTCTTCTTCGTTCATCCGGAGTTTTTTTCCGGATGTGACTGCGTTGTGCCTGTTTACAGCAGAGCTGCGTTCTTGCGCCGTCAGGCCGACACATCCGACTTCTGCGGAATTTATTGTTCATATCTGCAGCGTTGTCCCTTGTATAGACGTCGCTGTCTTTGTTAGTTCACTCAGTATAAGTGTCACAGTAATCCAGTAATGCTGTTTGGACAAGAAAAATGTCAATGTTGTTGTTACAGCCGTTATGAAATGTCAAGTGAACTGAGGTTATTTTATTTCTTAGTCGAGGCTGTAAGCGGCTGGCGCTGATACTGTCATTGACAGCTCTGCTGACTTGTCTTGCTGTTCTGCTGTATGTGGCAGTAGTTGTTGCAACACAGTTCATTCCCCCCCCCCCTCTGCCGTGCGTCCACCTTGACGAGGTAGAGGGGCTTGTGCGTTCCAATGACCCCAAGAGCTATGCCGACGGTAGCACAGCTACTGGTAGGGTCACCCATGTCGGACAGGTCAAGGGAGAAGGACCAGACGAAGAGACGTACAAACCTGCTGCCTTGTAGGTAGACTGGGGACAGTCAAAGGCTAGGGAAAGCATCCCAAACAAATGCTTGTCGAAATCGGATGTACTGAGCCACAGGCTTGACAAAGAAGTGCAACGTAACTTTATCATTTCATGATGCCACAGATGAAAATTAATCGTTATGGTGCTAATCCCGTGAAGTCCCATCAGGCGGCGATAGTGCCGGGCCCCCTGCCTCGAGGGGGTCCACCCATGACTACTGGTGGTCACCTTCCCCTGTGCTGTGGAGTCAAGGCACAGAGCAGTAGGTTAAGAGCTATTGACCAAACACCCCGGACACTCAACATACTACAATGGAATGCCGAAGGAGTTTATAACAAGAAAGCCTCCCTAACACAGCGTCTTCATAAAGATAGAATAGATGTGGCATGCATTCAAGAGACACACCTCAACGCCAATCGCACATTTTCAGTCGAGGAATATCAGGCCACACGTTTCGACCGTGAAGGACACAAAGGAGGAGTTGTAATACTTACACGAAATACAATACCTTGCAGCGAAGTATCTGTGATCTCTGACAACCAAATGGAAATTATAGGTGTTGATATAATGATAAAGGACGTGAAAATAAGAATTTACAATCTGTATAGCCCGGCAGATAAGGATCTTACACTCTCAAACATGGAAATAACTGACACAAATTGCATTGTTGTCGGAGACTTTAATAACCGTTCAGAAAGATGGGGATACCCAGATACTGACAAAAGAGGAGATGAATTGGAGGACTGGGAAATAGACTCAAATCTCCATCTACTCAACAAAGCGGATGACACACCGAGTTTCTACTCCAGAAGATGGTTTACCACTTCTACTCCAGACTTAGCTTTCTGCACAGGAGACATATTCCACAAAATCGATCGCCATGTGCTGGACCAATTAGCAGGTAGTGACCACAGACCAATCAAGCTTGTAATAAATATGGAGTATGTTCCACAGGAGCAAA
>JACEFZ010000125.1:0-15000 GCA_014155875.1 Cepaea nemoralis | reverse complement strand
ACAGGTGACAAAGACACTGACCTGTGAGATACAGGCTGCCTTGCCCTTGGTAGCTCAATGTACTTCTCTCCCTGACTGTGATAATATTTCCCAGTCACAGGTGACAAAGACACTGGCCTGTGAGATACAGCCTCCCTTGCCCTTGGTAGCTCAATGTACTTCTCTCCCTGACTGTGATAATATTTCCCAGTCACAGGTGACAAAGACACTGGCCTGTGAGATACAGCCTCCCTTGCCCTTGGTAGCTCAATGGTACTTCTACTCCTCTCCCGACTGTGATTATACTTTCCCAGTCACAGGTGACAAAGAAACTGGACCTGTGAGATACATGCCTGCCCTTGCCCTTTGGTTAGCTCCAATGTACTTCTCTCCCTGACTGTGATAATATTTCCCAGTCACAGGTGACAAAAGACACTGGCCTGTGAGATACAGGCCTGCCCTTGCCCTTGGTAGCTCAATGTACTTCTCTCCCTGACTGTGGATAATGATTTCCCCAGGTCACAGGTGACAAGCACTGACCTGTGAGATACAGCCTCCCTGCCATTGTAGCTCACTTACTTGTCTTCCCTGACGTGATAATATTTCCCAGTCACAGGTGACAAGACACTGCTGTGAGATACAGCTCCTTGCCATTTGGTAGCTCAATGTACTTCTCTCTCCCTGACTGTGATAATATTTCCCCAGTCAAAGGTGACAAAGACACTGGACCTGTGAGATACAGCCTCCCTTGCCCCTTGGTAGCTCAATGTACTTCTCTCCCTGATCTGTGATAATATTTCCCAGTCACGGTGACAAAGACACTGACCTGTGAGATACAGCCTCCCTTCGACCATTGGTAGCTCAATGTACTTCTGCTCCCTGACTGTGATAATATTTCCCAGTCCACAGGTGACAAAGACACTGGCCTGTGAGATACAGCCTCCCTTGCCCTTGGTAGATCAATGTACTTCTCTCCCTGACTGTGATAATATTTCCCAGTCACAGGTGACAAAGAAACTGACCTGTGAGATACAGCCTCCTTGCCCTTGGTAGCTCAATGTACTTCTCTCCCCTGACTGTGATAATATTTCCCAGTCACAGGTGACAAAGACACTGACCTGTGAGATACAGCCTCCCTTGCCCTTGGTAGCTCAATGTACTTCTCTCCCTGACTGTGATAATATTTCCCAGTCACAGGTGACAAAGGACACTGACCTGTGAGATACAGCCTCCCTTGCCCTGGTAGCTCAATGTACTTCTCTCCCTGACTGTGATAATATTTCCCAGTCACAGGTGACAAAGAAACTGACCTGTGAGATACAGGCCTCCCTTGCCCTTGGTAGCTCAATGTACTTCTCTCCTGTACTGTGATAATATTTCCCAGTCCCAGGTGACAAAGAAACTGGACCTGTGAGATACAGCCTCCCTTGCCCTTGGTAGCTCAATGTACTTCTGTCCCTGACTGTGATAATATTTCCCAGTCACAGGTGACAAAGACACTGACCTGTTGAGATACAGGCCTCCTTGCCCTTGGTAGCTCAATGTACTTCTCTCCCTGACTGTGATAATATTTCCCAGTCACAGGTGACAAAGACACTGACCTGTGAGATACAGCCTGCCTTGCCCTTGGTAGCTCAATGTACTTCTCTCCCTGACTGTGATAATATTTCCCAGTCACAGGTGACAAAGAAACTGACCTGTGAGATACAGCCTCCCTTGCCCTTGGTAGCTCAATGTACTTCTCTCCCTGACTGTGATAATATTTCCCAGTCACAGGTGACAAAGAAACTGACCTGTGAGATACAGCCTCCCTTGCCCTTGGTAGCTCAATGTACTTCTGTCCCTGACTGTGATAATATTTCCCAGTCACAGGTGACAAAGAAACTGACCTGTGAGATACAGGCTGCCTTGCCCTTGGTAGCTCAATGTACTTCTGTCCCTGACTGTGATAATATTTCCCAGTCACAGGTGACAAAGAAACTGGCCTGTGAGATACAGCCTCCCTTGCCCTTGGTAGCTCAATGTACTTCTCTCCCTGTCTGTGATAATATTTCCCAGTCCCAGGTGACAAAGAAACTGACCTGTGAGATACAGCCTCCCTTGCCCTTGGTAGCTCAATGTACTTCTGTCCCTGACTGTGATAATATTTCCCAGTCACAGGTGACAAAGAAACTGACCTGTGAGATACAGGCTGCCTTGCCCTTGGTAGCTCAATGTACTTCTGTCCCTGACTGTGATAATATTTCCCAGTCACAGGTGACAAAGAAACTGACCTGTGAGATACAGCTCCCTTGCCCTTGGGTAGCTCAATGTACTTCTGTCCCTGACTGTGATAATATTTCCCAGTCACAGGTGGACAAAGAAACTGACCTGTGAGATACAGCCTCCCTTGTCCCTTGGTAGCTCAATGTACTTCTGTCCCTGACTGTGATAATATTTCCCAGTCACAGGTGACAAAGAAACTGACCTGTGAGATACAGCCTTGCCTTGCCCTTGGTAGCTCAATGTACTTCTGTCCCTGACTGTGATAATATTTCCCAGTCCCAGTGACAAAGAAATTGACCTGTGAGATACAGCTCCCTTGCCCTTGGTACTCAATGTACTTCTCTCCCTGACTGTGATAATATTTCCCAGTCCCAGGTGACAAAGAAACTGACCTGTGAGATACAGCCTCCCTTGCCCTTGTAGCTCAATGTACTTCTCATCCCTGACTGTGATAATATTTCCCAGTCACAGGTGACAAAGAAACTGGACCTGTGAGATACAGCCTCCCTTGCCCTTGGTAGCTCAATGTACTTCTCTCCTGACTGTGATAATATTCCCAGTCCACAGGTGACAAAGAAACTGACCTGTGAGATACAGCCTCCCTTGCCCTTGGTAGCTCAATGTACTTCTGCTCCCTGACTGTGATAATATTTCCCAGTCACAGGTGACAAAGAAACTGACCTGTGAGATACAGGCTGCCTTGCCCTTGGTAGCTCAATGTACTTCTGTCCCTGACTGTGATAATATTTCCCAGTCCCAGGTGACAAAGAAACTGACCTGTGAGATACAGCCTCCCTTGCCCTTGGTAGCTCAATGTACTTCTGCTCCCTGACTGTGATAATATTTCCCAGTCCACAGGTGACAAAGAAACTGACCTGTGAGATACAGCCTCCCTTGCCCTTGGTAGCTCAATGTACTTCTCTCCCTGACTGTGATAATATTTCCCAGTCACAGGTGACAAAGAAACTGACCTGTGAGATACAGCCTCCCTTGCCCTTGGTAGCTCAATGTACTTCTCTCCCTGACTGTGATAATATTTCCAGTCACAGGTGACAAAGAAACTGACCTGTGAGATACAGCCTCCCTTGCCCTTGGTAGCTCAATGTACTTCTCTCCCTGACTGTGATAATATTTCCCAGTCACAGGTGACAAAGACACTGACCTGTGAGATACAGGCTGCCTTGCCCTTGGTAGCTCAATGTACTTCTCTCCCTGACTGTGATAATATTTCCCAGTCACAGGTGACAAAGACACTGACCTGTGAGATACAGCCTCCCTTGCCCTTGGTAGCTCAATGTACTTCTCTCCCTGACTGTGATAATATTTCCCAGTCACAGGTGACAAAGACACTGACCTGTGAGATACAGCCTCCCTTGCCCTTGGTAGCTCAATGTACTTCTCTCCCTGACTGTGATAATATTTCCCAGTCACAGGTGACAAAGAAACTGACCTGTGAGATACAGGCTGCCTTGCCCTTGGTAGCTCAATGTACTTCTCTCCTGACTGTGATAATATTTCCCAGTCACAGGTGACAAAGACACTGACCTGTGAGATACAGCCTCCCTTGCCCTTGGTAGCTCAATGTACTTCTCTCCCTGACTGTGATAATATTTCCAGTCACAGGTGACAAAGACACTGACCTGTGAGATACAGCCTCCCTTGCCCTTGGTAGCTCAATGTACTTCTCTCCCTGACTGTGATAATATTTCCCAGTCACAGGTGACAAAGAAACTGACCTGTGAGATACAGGCTGCCTTGCCCTTGGTAGCTCAATGTACTTCTCTCCCTGACTGTGATAATATTTCCCAGTCACAGGTGACAAAGACACTGACCTGTGAGATACAGCCTCCCTTGCCCTTGGTAGCTCAATGTACTTCTCTCCCTGACTGTGATAATATTTCCCAGTCACAGGTGACAAAGACACTGACCTGTGAGATACAGCCTCCCTTGCCCTTGGTAGCTCAATGTACTTCTCTCCCTGACTGTGATAATATTTCCCAGTCACAGGTGACAAAGAAACTGACCTGTGAGATACAGGCTGCCTTGCCCTTGGTAGCTCAATGTACTTCTCTCCCTGACTGTGATAATATTTCCCAGTCACAGGTGACAAAGACACTGACCTGTGAGATACAGCCTCCCTTGCCCTTGGTAGCTCAATGTACTTCTCTCCCTGACTGTGATAATATGTCCCAGTCACAGGTGACAAAGACACTGACCTGTGAGATACAGCCTCCCTTGCCCTTGGTAGCTCAATGTACTTCTCTCCCTGACTGTGATAATATTTCCCAGTCACAGGTGACAAAGAAACTGACCTGTGAGATACAGGCTGCCTTGCCCTTGGTAGCTCAATGTACTACTCTCCCTGACTGTGATAATATTTCCCAGTCACAGGTGACAAAGACACTGACCTGTGAGATACAGCCTCCCTTGCCCTTGGTAGCTCAATGTATTTCTCTCCCTGACTGTGATAATATTTCCCAGTCACAGGTGACAAAGAAACTGACCTGTGAGATACAGGCTGCCTTGCCCTTGGTAGCTCAATGTACTTCTCTCCCTGACTGTGATAATATTTCCCAGTCACAGGTGACAAAGAAACTGACCTGTGAGATACAGCCTCCCTTGCCCTTGGTAACTCAATGTACTTCTCTCCCTGACTGTGATAATATTTCCCAGTCACAGGTGACAAAGACACTGACCTGTGAGATACAGCCTCCCTTGCCCTTGGTAGCTCAATGTACTTCTCTCCCTGACTGTGATAATATTTCCCAGTCACAGGTGACAAAGAAACTGACCTGTGAGATACAGCCTGCCTTGCCTTGGTAGCTCAATGTACTTCTCTCCCTGACTGTGATAATATTTCCCAGTCACAGGTGACAAAGACACTGACCTGTGAGATACAGCCTCCCTTGCCCTTGGTAGCTCAATGTACTTCTCTCCCTGACTGTGATAATATTTCCCAGTCACAGGTGACAAAGAAACTGACCTGTGAGATACAGCCTCCCTTGCCTTGGTAGCTCAATGTACTTCTCTCCCTGACTGTGATAATATTTCCCAGTCACAGTGACAAAGAAACTGACCTGTGAGATACAGCCTCCCTGCCCTTGGTAGCTCAATGTACTTCTCTCCCTGACTGTGATAATATTTCCCAGTCAAGGTGACAAAGAAACTGACCTGTGAGATACAGCCTCCCTTGCCCTTGGTAGCTCAATGTACTTCTCTCCCTGACTGTGATAATATTTCCCAGTCACAGGTGACAAAGACACTGACCTGTGAGATACAGCCTCCCTTGCCCTTGGTAGCTCAATGTACTTCTCTCCCTGACTGTGATAATATTTCCCAGTCACAGGTGACAAAGAAACTGACCTGTGAGATACAGGCTGCCTTGCCCTTGGTAGCTCAATGTACTTCTCTCCCTGACTGTGATAATATTTCCCAGTCACAGGTGACAAAGACACTGACCTGTGAGATACAGCCTCCCTTGCCCTTGGTAGCTCAATGTACTTCTCTCCCTGACTGTGATAATATTTCCCAGTCACAGGTGACAAAGACACTGACCTGTGAGATACAGCCTCCCTTGCCCTTGGTAGCTCAATGTACTTCTCTCCCTGACTGTGATAATATTTCCCAGTCACAGGTGACAAAGACACTGACCTGTGAGATACAGCCTCCCTTGCCCTTGGTAGCTCAATGTACTTCTCTCCCTGACTGTGATAATATTTCCCAGTCACAGGTGACAAAGAAACTGACCTGTGAGATACAGCCTCCCTTGCCCTTGGTAGCTCAATGTACTTCTCTCCCTGACTGTGATAATATTTCCCAGTCACAGGTGACAAAGAAACTGACCTGTGAGATACAGCCTCCTTGCCCTTGGTAGCTCAATGTACTTCTCTCCCTGACTGTGATAATATTTCCCAGTCACAGGTGACAAAGAAACTGACCTGTGAGATACAGGCCTGCCTTGCCCTTGGTAGCTCAATGTACTTCGCTCCCTGTACTGTGAAATATTTCCCAGTCACAGGTGACAAAGAAAATGACCTGTGAGATACAGCCTCCTTGCCCTTGGTAGCTCAAATGTACTTCTCTCCCTGACTGTGATAATATTTCCCAGTCCAGGTGACAAAAGAAAATGACCTGTGAGATACAGCCTCCCTTGCCCTAGGGTAGCTCAATGTTACTTCTGTCCCTGACTGTGATAATATTTCCCAGGTCACAGGTGACAAAGAAACTGACCTGTGAGATACAGCCTCCCTTGTCCCTTGGTAGCTCAATTTACTTCTGCTACCTGACTCTGTGATAATGATTTCCAGGTCCCAGGTGACAAAGAACCTGACCTGTGAAGATACAGGCCTGCCTTGACCCTTGGTATGCTCAATGTACTTCTTGTCCCTCCTGACGGTGGATAATATTTCCCAGTCACAGTGTGACAAAGAACCTGACCTCTGTGAGATACAGCACTCCTTGTATCACTATGGTAGCTCAATGCTACTTCTCTCCCTGACTGTGATAATATTTCCCAGTCAACAGGTGACAAAGAAACTGACCTGTGAGATACAGCCTCCCTTGCCCTTGGTAGCTCAATGTACTTCTCTCCCTGACTGTGATAATATTTCCCAGTCACAGGTGACAAAGAAACTGACCTGTGAGATACAGCCTCCCTTGCCCTTGGTAGCTCAATGTACTTCTCTCCCTGACTGTGATAATATTTCCCAGTCACAGGTGACAAAGAAACTGACCTGTGAGATACAGCCTCCCTTGCCCTTGGTAGCTCAATGTACTTCTCTCCCTGACTGTGATAATATTTCCCAGTCACAGGTGACAAAGAAACTGACCTGTGGAGATACAGCCTCCCTTGCCCTTGGTAGCTCAATGTACTTCTCTCCCTGACCTGTGATAATATTTCCCAGTCCCAGGTGACAAAGAAACTGACCTGTGAGATACAGCCTCGCCTTGCCCTTGGTAGCTCAATGTACTTCTGTCCCTGACGGTGATAATATTTCCCAGTCCCAGGTGACAAAGAAACTGACCTGTGAGATACAGCCTCCCTTGCCCTTGGTAGCTCAATGTACTTCTCTCCCTGACTGTGATAATATTTCCCAGTCACAGGTGACAAAGAAACTGACCTGTGAGATACAGCCTCCCTTGCCCTTGGTAGCTCAATGTACTTCTCTCCCTGACTGTGATAATATTTCCCAGTCACAGGTGACAAAGAAACTGACCTGTGAGATACAGCCTCCCTTGCCCTTGGTAGCTCAATGTACTTCTGCTCCCTGACTGTGATAATATTTCCCAGTCACAGGTGACAAAGAAACTGACCTGTGAGATACAGGCTCCCTTGCCCTTGGTAGCTCAATGTACTTCTCTCCCTGACGGTGATAATATTTCCCAGTCCCAGGTGACAAAGAAACTGACCTGTGAGATACAGCCTCCCTTGCCCTTGGTAGCTCAATGTACTTCTCTCCCTGACTGTGATAATATTTCCCAGTCCCAGGTGACAAAGAAACTGACCTGTGAGATACAGCCTCCCTTGCCCTTGGTAGCTCAATGTACTTCTGCTCCCTGACTGTGATAATATTTCCCAGTCCCAGGTGACAAAGAAACTGACCTGTGAGATACAGCCTCCCTTGCCCTTGGTAGCTCAATGTACTTCTCTCCCTGACTGTGATAATATTTCCCAGTCACAGGTGACAAAGAAACTGACCTGTGAGATACAGGCCTGCCCTTGCCTTGGTAGCTCAATGTACTTCTCTCCCTGACGGTGATAATATTTCCCAGTCCCAGGTGACAAAGAAACTGACCTGTGAGATACAGCCTCCCTTGCCCTTGGTAGCTCAATGTACTTCTCTCCCTGACTGTGATAATATTTCCCAGTCACAGGTGACAAAGAAACTGAGACCTTGAGATACAGGCCTGCCTTGCCCTTGGTAAGCTCATGTACTTCTCGTCCCTGACGGTGATAATATTTCCCAGTCCCAGGTGACAAAGAAACTGACCTGTGAGATACAGGCCTCCCTTGTCCCTTGGTAGCTCATGTACTTCTGTCCCTGACTGTGATAATATTTCCCAGTCCCAGGTGACAAAGAAACTGACCTGTGAGATACAGCCTCCCTTGCCTTGGTAGCTCAATTGTACTTCTCTCCCTGACTGTGATAATATTTCCCAGTCCAGGTGACAAGACACTGACCTTTGAGATACAGCTGCCTTGCCCTTGGTAGCTCAATGTACTTTCTCTCTCCTGACGGTGATAATATTTCCCAGTCCCAGGTTACAAAGAAACTGACCTGTGAGATACAGCCTCCCTTGTCCTTGGTAGCTCAATGTACTTCTGTCCCTGACTGTGATAATATTTCCAGTCCCAGGTGACAAAGAAACTGACCTGTGAGATACAGCTCCCTTGCCTTTGGTAGCTCAATTGTACTTCTGTCCCTGACTGTGATAATATTCCCAGTCACAGGTGACAAAGAAACTGACCTGTGAGATACAGCCTCCCTTGCCCTTGGTAGCTCAATGTACTTCTGTCCCTGACTGTGATAATATTTCCCAGTCCCAGGTGACAAAGACACTGACCCCTGTTGAGATACAGCCTCCCTTGCCCTTGGTAGCTCAATGTACTTCTCTCCCTGACTGTGATAATATTTTCCCAGTCCCAGGTGACAAGACACTGACCTGTGAGATACAGCTGCCTTGCCCTTGGTAGCTCAATGTACTTCTCTCGCCTGACTGTGATAATATTTCCCAGTCACAGGTGACAAAGACACTGACCTGTGAGATACAGCCTCCCTTGCCCTTGGTAGCTCAATGTACTTCTCTCCCTGACTGTGATAATATTTCCCAGTCACAGGTGACAAAGACACTGACCTGTGAGATACAGCCTCCCTTGCCCTTGGTAGCTCAATGTACTTCTCTCCCTGACTGTGATAATATTTCCCAGTCACAGGTGACAAAGAAACTGACCTGTGAGGATACAGGCTGCCTTGCCCTTGTAGCTCAATGTACTTCTCTCCCTGACTGTGATAATATTTCCCAGTCACAGGTGACAAAGACACTGACCTGTGAGATACAGCCTCCTTGCCCTTGTAGCTCAATGTACTTCTCTCCCTGACTGTGATAATATTCCCAGTCACAGGTGACAAAGACACTGACCTGTGAGATACAGGCTCCCTTGCCTTGGTAGCTCAATGTACTTCTCTCCCTGACTGTGATAATATTTCCCAGTCACAGGTGACAAGAAACTGACCTGTGAGATACAGGCTGCCTTGCCCTTGGTAGCTCAATGTACTTCTCTCCCTGACTGTGATAATATTTCCCCAGTCACAGGTGACAAAAGACACTGACCTGTGAGATACAGCCTCCCTTGCCCTTGGTAGCTCAATGTACTTCTCTCCCTGACTGTGATAATATTTCCCAGTCACAGGTGACAAAGACACTGACCTGTGAGATACAGCCTCCCTTGCCCTTGGTACGTCAATGTACTTCTCTCTCCCTGACTGTGATTAATATTTCCCAGTCACAGGTGACAAAAGAAACCTGACCTGTGAGATACAGGCTGCCTTGCCCTTGGTAGCTCAATGTACTTCTGTCCCTGACTGTGATAATATTTCCCAGTCACAGGTGACAAAGACACTGACCTGTGAGATTACAGCCTCCCTTGCCCTTGGTAGCTCAATGTACTTCTCTCCCTGACTGTGAATAATATTTCCCAGTCACAGGTGACAAAGAAACTGACCTGTGAGATACAGGCTCCTTGCCCTTGGTAGCTCAATGTACTTCTCTCCCTGACTGTGATAATATTTCCCAGTCACAGGTGACAAAGACACTGACCTGTGAGATACAGCCTCCCTTGCCCTTGGTAGCTAAATGTACTTCTCTCCCTGACTGTGATAATATTTCCCAGTCACAGGTGACAAAGACACTGACCTGTGAGATACAGCCTCCCTTGCCCTTGGTAGCTCAATGTACTTCTCTCCCTGACTGTGATAATATTTCCCAGTCACAGGTGAAAAAGAAACTGACCTGTGAATACAGGCTGCCTTGCCCTTGGTAGTAAAAGTATTTCTCTCCCTACGTGAAATACCCGCCAGGTGACAAGCCTGACCTGGAGTCAGCCTCCTTCCCTGGTACTTGTATTTCTTCCCTGACTGTGATAAAAATTTCCCAGTCACAGGTGAAAAGACACTGACCTGTGAGATACAGCCTCCCTTGCCCTTGGTAGCTCAATGTACTTCTCTCCCTGACTGTGATAATATTTCCCAGTCACAGGTGACAAAGAACTGACCTGTGAGATACAGCTGCCCTTGCCCTTGGTAGCTCAATGTACTTCTCTCCCTGACTGTGATAATATTTCCCAGTCACAGGTGACAAAGACACTGACCTGTGAGATACAGCCTCCCTTGCCCTTGGTAGCTCAATGTACTTCTCTCCCTGACTGTGATAATATTTCCCAGTCACAGGTGACAAAGACACTGACCTGTGAGATACAGGCTGCCTTGCCCTTGGTAGCTCAATGTACTTCTCTCCCTGACTGTGATAATATTTCCCAGTCACAGGTGACAAAGAAACTGACCTGTGAGATACAGGCTGCCCTTGCCCTTGGTAGCTCAATGTACTTCTCTCCCTGACTGTGATAATATTTCCCAGTCACAGGTGACAAAGACACTGACCTGTGAGATACAGGCCTGCCCTTGCCCTTGGTAGCTCAATGTACTTCTCTCCCTGACTGTGATAATATTTCCCAGTCCCAGGTGACAAAGACACTGACCTGTGAGATACAGGCTGCCTTGCCCTTGGTAGCTCAATGTACTTCTCTCCCTGACTGTGATAATATTTCCCAGTCACAGGTGACAAAGAAAACTGACCTGTGAGATACAGGCTGCCTTGCCCTTGGTAAGCTCAATGTACTTCTCTCCCTGACTGTGATAATATTTCCCAGTCACAGGTGACAAGACACTGACCTGTGAGATACAGGCTGCCTTGCCCTTGGTAGCTCAATGTACTTCTCTCCCTGACTGTGAATAATATTTCCCAGTCACAGGTGACAAAGACACTGACCTGTGAGATACAGCCTCCCTTGCCCTTGGTAGCTCAATGTACTTGCCTCTCCCTGACTGTGATAATATTTCACAGTCACAGGTGACAAAGACACTGACCTGTGAGATACAGCTGCCCTTGCCCTTGGTAGCTCAATGTACTTCTCTCCCTGACTGTGATAATATTTCCCAGTCCAGGTGACCAAAGAAACTGACCTGTGAGATACAGGCTGCCTGCCCTTGGTAGCTCAATGTACTTCTCTCCCTGACTGTGATAATATTTCCCAGTCACAGGTGAACAAAGACACTGGACCTGTGAGATACAGCCTCCCTTGCCCTTGGTAGCTCAATGTACTTCCTCTCCTGACTGTGATAAATATTTCCCAGTCCAGGTGACAAAGACACTGACCTGTGAGATACAAGCCTCCCTTGTCCTTGGTAGCTCAATGTACTTCTCTCCCTGACTGTGATAATATTTCCCAGTCACAGGTGACAAAGACACTGACCTGTGAGATACAGCCTCCCTTGCCCTTGGTAGCTCAATGTAATTCTCTCCCGACTGTGATAATATTTCCCAGTCACAGGTGACAAAAGAAACTGACCTGTGAGATACAGCCTGCCTTGCCCTTGGTAGCTCAATGTACTTCTCTCCCTGACTGTGGATAATATTTCCCAGTCACAGGTGACAAAGAACTGTACCTGTGAGATACAGGCTGCCTTGCCCTTGGTAGCTCAATGTACTTCTCTCCCTGACTGTGATAATATTTCCCGAGTCACAGGTGACAAAGACACTGACCTGTGAGATACAGCCTACCCTTGCCCTTGGTAGCTCAATGTACTTCTCTCCCTGACTGTGATAATATTTCCCAGTCACAGGTGACAAAGAAACTGACCTGTGAGATACAGGCCTGCCTTGCCCTTGGTAAGCTCAATGTACTTCTCTCCCTGACTGTGATAATATTTCCCAGTCACAGGTGACAAAGACACCTGACCTGTGAGATACAGCCTCCCATTGCCCTTGGTAGCTCAATGTACTTCTCTCCCTGACTGTGATAATATTTCCCAAGTCACAGGTGACAAAGAAACTGACCTGTGAGATACAGGCTGCCTTGCCCTTGGTAGCTCATGTACTTCTCTCCCTGACTGTGATAATATTTCCAGTCACAGGTGACAAAGACAACTGACCTGTGAGATACAGGCTGCCTTGCCCTTGGTAGCTCAATGTACTTCTCTCCCTGACTGTGGATAATATTTCCCAGTCCACAGGTGACAAAGACACTGACCTGTGAGATAACAGCCTCCCTTGCCCTTGGTAGCTCAATGTACTTCTCTCCTGACTGTGATAATATTTCCCAGTCACAGGTGACAAAGACACTGACCTGTGAGATACAGGCTGCCTTGCCCTTGGTAGCTCAATGTACTTCGCTCCCTGACTGTGATAATATTTCCCAGTCCCAGGTGACAAGAGACACTGACCTGTGAGATACAGGCTGCCTTGCCCTTGGTAGCTCAATGTACTTCTCTCCCTGACTGTGATAATATTTCCCAGTCACAGGTGACAAAGAAACTGACCTGTGAGATACAGGCTGCCTTGCCCTTGGTAGCTCAATGTACTTCTCTCCCTGACTGTTGATAATATTTCCCAGTCACAGGTGACAAAGAAACTGACCTGTGAGATACAGGCTGCCTTGCCCTTGGTAGCTCATGTACTTCTCTCCTGACTGTGATAATATTTCCCAGTCACAGGTGACAAAGAAACTGACCTGTGAGATACAAGCCTCCCTTGCCCTTGGTAGCTCAATGTACTTCTCTCCCTGTCTGTGATAATATTTCCCAGTCACAGGTGACAAAGAAACTGACCTGTGAGATACAGCCTCCCTTGCCCTTGGTAGCTCAATGTACTTCTCTCCCTGTCTGTGATAATATTTCCCAGTCACAGGTGACAAAGAAACTGACCTGTGAGATACAGCCTCCCTTGCCCTTGGTAGCTCAATGTACTTCTCTCCCTGTCTGTGATAATATTTCCCAGTCACAGGTGACAAAGAAAGAAAGTGTGCCGATTCATCACGGGTATTGTAAATATGCAAATAAAGGTTCTATAAGCCTAAATGCCCAGTCGAAGTTAATCACCAACTTTGTCGACTTTCAAAAAGCCTTCGACAGTATCCACCGTCCTACACTTTGGAATCTACTTAACGTCTATGGTTTCCCTACCAAATATACCAACATCACAAAATCTTTCTACAAGGAAACAAGTTGCTGCGTGAGAACAGAATCAGGCAACTCTGACTGGTTCTCAGTGGAGACGGCAGTGAAACAGGGTTGTGTCTTGTCACCGATACTCTTTAGAATAGCTATCGATTGGATCATGCGCAAATGCACAAACAACACAAATATGGGTATCCATTAGGTTGACAAAATTCTAGAAGACCTGGACTTTACCGACGACATAGTGCTTTTGAGTTCTTCTTCTTCTTCTTCTTCTTCTTCTTCTTCTTCTTCTTCTTCTTCTTCTTCTTCTGCATTCATCCGGATTTTTTTTTTCGGATGTGACTGCGTTGTGCCTGTTTACAGCAGAGCTGCGTTCTTGCTCGGTTAGGCCGACACATCCGACTTCTCTTGTATCATCATAAAGGTCTTTCACAAAATCTGATCTTTTTCTATTATGATTTTGCCATCTTTGGTGTTTAGGCAACCCGTTGACGAGTGTGTTATTTTGTTAGTGATGTCATTAATTCTGTTGTGCATTAATTTGGTATTCCGGGTGTTCAATTTCCTTACAGTTTTCCTCAAGCCATGTTTCTTCAGCCTCTTTGTAGCAATTTTGGTCAATATTTAAAAAGGAAGTGTCTATTCATAGGGCCCTGTGAATAAACAAAGCGTCTATTCGCAGGGCACGGCTGGTCACGTGATTTAACATAAGTTTGCGGCTATATTATACATTTTCGTTGATTGGAAAACGTGTCGTCAGTGGCATAGTTGATAGTGTCCCCGCCTGGTGGGCGGGAGCTCGAGGTTCGTTTCCTTGCCGGACTTTTTTTTTTTTAAATTGTTCAACAATTAATTGGATGAAAGTCAAATGTCAATCGTTCATTTCCTTGCCCAACAATGTTTTTTTTAAAAATTTTTCAGCAATTCATTGGGTGAAAGTCAATCCTTCATCTCTTTGGGTATTTAGAATTGTGTTGTTTAAAGTGGGTGTAATTTAGTTAGTACCAGTTTCTCCAGTATTGGTCCTCGTTGCTTTGCACTACGGCAATTCCAATACCTAACCCACACATTTTTGAGTCCCAAACGATCCGTTTTCCTTCTACCCCTTCTGGCTCCAGCCCTCTTCTTCCTTTTCCTTCCCCCCTCTCCCCTACCTCTTCTCCTCCGCTTCATTCTCTCCCCGCTGGCTGTTGTCAAAAGTATCGAGCACAAAGCACGTACTCCGTTGCTTCGGCGATAATTCTTTGTAATATTCATAGTTTTCATATTCATAGACACGAAAGTGGTTAAGTAGGCAGGTAGGTGGGTTGTTAGACAGGTAGATTGTTATATAGGCAAATATGTGGGTAGGTAGACAGGTAGGTAGTTAAGTAAGCAGGTATGTGGGTAGCTAGGCAGGTAGGTGGATGAATAGGTACGCAGGTAGATGGGTAGCTAGATCCAACCCGACACTCGCTCGTCGATCATCTGTGTTCCACCATGCCAATTCATACATCTCTTTCACCTCTTCCCGCAATACTAA
>JACEFZ010000124.1:0-42388 GCA_014155875.1 Cepaea nemoralis | reverse complement strand
AAATTTTTCCCCCCCGGGCGGCCTAACGCCCCCGGGGCCAAGGGGAAAACCGAAACCCTTTTTTTTTTTGTTTTTTTTGTTAAAAACAGGGGAACAAAAACGCAAAAAAAACCCCCACGCCCGAAAAAAAAGAAAAAAACCGGAGAACGAAGAAGAAGAAGAAGAAGAAGAAGAAGAAGAAGAAGAAGAAGAAGAAGAAGAAGAAGAAGAAGAAGAAGAAGAAGAAGAAGAAGAAGAAGAAGAAGAAGAAGAAGAAGAAGAAGAAGAAGAAGAAGAAGAAGAAGAAGAAGAAGAAGAAGAAGAAGAAGAAGAAGAAGAAGAAGAAGAAGAAGAAGAAGAAGAAGAAGAAGAAGAAGAAGAAGAAGAAGAAGAAACTAGATAAAATATTGGACTGTAGCGAAAATTATGGAATGCTGCACATCTGCTTGCAACGTTTTGTACAAATATTAACAAGATTGCGACAATGTCCCTGAAGTTGAAATTGAACGGACATCAGGACAATATAACAGAGAGTGACGACAGCAAACTAAAACGAGCGCTAAAACATATCTGATATACCTTCTTGTGTTCGTACTGCACTTCGGCTCGAGTGGTACATGGCTATGTCATAATCATGCAACATAAATAAATAAATAAATAAAATACAGAGGTTCCAAGGAAGCTGACAGGGGGGAAAATGTGGGCATCCGAGGACAAGCTAAACAACACCAACCTTAAAAAGATCTCGTGTACAGAATGGTTTGTTAGTACGAATAATTTTGTTTTTCTCGCTACGAGGCGAAGGAGTTTCAGACGCAATTCGTAATCCCGCATACCCACGTTCGAAACACAGCTGCAGACGATTTAGCAGCAAACCTGTCTTGCGTTGGGTTTTTTTTTTAACGAAATGGTCTGGATGCCGGTCATTCGGAGAGCGATGGAGGACTGCTGAGCGTGGGCTTGCCAAGAAATCACAACAGCAGAACATGCTGGTGTTGACTACAACGCTCTGTAAAGAATTTTTCTTATCCTTTCCAGGACATCGCTCTCAACATCAGCATCTTTTAACTGAATATTGAATTTCTTGGCAGGATTGCGCTCGGTGGTTTGCCATTGTTTCTGAGCGACCGGCTCACATAGGCCTACCCCGTAAGTTACCGACGCGGAGAGAACCGCTACCAATTCTCGCGCACATCATGTCACGTTACGAGAGTGTGCGGGATTACGGAGAAAGTCGTGTAACACCTAGACCAGGGATGCCGGCCCTGTAAAGGATATGAAACTAATTTTATTTTATTTACTACAAGGGAAATAATTGCATCTAGGTTGAAGTCATATTACGGCTTTAGCAATCAAGGGGAACAATTATAGATTTCACTATATTTGTACTGACAGCTATTTTGCAAGAGAAGTATATGTTTATTCCTGTAACAATTTATTCATATTCTAGAAAGTGTAAATTGAATGTTACCATCATAAAAGCTATATACAGTTTTGAATATTATTTAAAATGTTAGGCACCAAGTTGTTGTATAATAAATAATGTTTAGTAAATTATTTATTTCTTTATCTGCTAGGCCACGTCTGTCTAAACAGAAGTTACGCATTGACTGCTTTTTCTTCACAACGTAAAAATCTTTCATATTTACTCTATTTTCTGATTCTGTGATGACAGCTTACATCAACTTGACACACTACGAAATATAATCGATACACACAACCTCACAGACGCATTCAGGCATACACACCCCGACAGTAGAGAAACGACATACACAAACAAAACACACAACAGATCATCTAGATTAGACCGGATCTACACGCCCGCAACACATCACATCATACAAACCAAACACCTACGGGAAACATTAGATTACACAGACCACAAAGCAATACTAGTACACATCAGCACAAACAGCACAAACACGCAGCCAAACAAAAGGTCACCTCACTGGAAGTTCAATAATTTATTATTGGAACACTCAGAATATGTAAAATATATGACACAGCTCATACACACGTACACAGACAATATACCGACTGAGAACATCACACAATACTGGGACTTATTGAAAAACACCATACGAAGCAGAACACAACATCTAGCAACCATGATCCACAAAGACAGACTAAGACAGGAGCGCATCATACAGACAGCCATACGACTAACAAAACAAACAGACAGAGATGCACATCACTTACACACATTAGAAGCACAACTAGAAGAACACCAACAACACAGATATCTGGGTGCTCTTCTCAGAACAAAACTCAACACAATTACACAAGAGTCAGCTACGAGGCAATATTTAGCAATAGAACAGAACGTACAACGTAACAGACAAATAAGCCGAAATATCAGACATTCAAGGAAACATGCAGACAGAAACACCACACATAGAGACTGCTTTCCAACAACATTACACACAACTATTCACAGCAGAGACAGTCGACACACAGATACAAGACAACTTCTTACAGTACACAAAGAAATTATCTGACACAGACAAAGACACACTGGACACAGAACTGACACTGACAGACATAACAAAGGCACTAAGCACACTAAACAAAGACAAAACTCCAGGACCAGACAGATTTGACAGTAGAATTCTACCAACACTTCTTTCCTATTCTAGGCAATCTTCTCCTCAAAGTCTATCAGGAAGCCTTTGACAAAAAAAAATCTTCCGGACAGCTGCGACATGTCTTACATTACCACTCATATGCAAGGATAAAACTGACAAAACACAACTGAAGAACTACAGACCAATTTCCTTACCCAACACAGACTACAAGATACTCGCCAAATCACTCACCAACAAACTTAAACCTTTCATGCCAACACTAATACACCCAGACCAACAGTGCAGTGTCAAAGACAGAAATATACACAACCACACACACCTCATTAGAGACATTATTAACAACACACATGGAAAAGACTGTCCATCCTCCATCTTATCCTTGGATCAAGAGAAGGCCTTCGACAGAATTTCCCACACTTACCTACATAGGACACTAGAACACTGTAACATAGGAGAGTACTACAGGCAGTGGATACAGATCTTGTACAAACATCCTGAGAGCAGAGTGTTGGTGAACCATTCACTGACAGCTAGCTTCAGGCTCACGAGATCTGTAAGACAAGGATGTCCCTTATCACCACTCCTGTATGTGCTCACTCTAGAACCTTTATTAGAGAAGATAAGGCAAGACACTAGTATTAAAGGAACCTTCCTGCATGGGATAGGAGAGCAGAAGCTCATCGCCTATGCAGATGACACTGCCTTCTTTCCCACCAGCAACACATCAATAAGGAATATACTCCACACCTTTACCCATTTTGGAAAAGGCAGTGGAGCCAAAATTAATGTACAGAAATCACAGATAATGGGCCTGGGAAAGTGGAAACAAAATGCTGATTTCCCTCCAGATCTGAAACACATAGACACCATGAAGCTGTATGGGATCACATTTCCATGCGATCCCACAGAAACACACAGACAGACATGGCACGCACTGACCGAACAGATCACAGACATGTTACACAGGTATAGGTACAAGACATCCACAATATTTGGTAGAAGCACAATAGTCAACACATACATATTACCCAAAATAATATATTTAGCGACAGTACTGGACCCTCCTAAACAGACCGTCACAAACATAAACAAACAAATCAGACGCTTCATCTTCACCAACACGATACACAGCATTAAACACAAAACTCTCATACAAGACAGGAAACAAGGCGGGATTGCACTATAGGACATCCAGACAAACATACTGTCACTTAGAATCAGTCACATAGGTAAAATCATCAGACACCCAGAACAGAACAGACTAGCACTATACTACATAGGCCACAACATCAAACATCTCACACCTCTTAACAATGCAACTGCACACTACCAGGGAAGACTGCCAACATTCTATCAGACATGCATACAGGCAATAAAAGGACATGAACAGTTAATACAACAAACAACACACACAATATACAAACATTTAGTTAGAGAACAAGCACCATCACTAAGACTTAGGATTAAAAGAGGACACAAATACTTCATGACTGACTTCACATGCACCTTTTCAAACCTACACAACAAACACATAACACCAAAAGCTAGGGAGATCACATATAGACTGTTATACAGTATGACCCCCACAACACAGGTAGAAGCATACATATCCAAACAATGTCAATTATGTAGAAACAACACACAAGAGACAGAGGAACACATTTATTATACATGTCCAACAATTACTGCCACACGCGCAACACTCAAACACCTCATACAAACACACACAGGCAAACAAACCGACATATATAAAGCAATTTTTCTCAATACTATACCAATGACATCTAAGGACATACATACAAAACTACTTGTAGCACTTTCTTACTACAGACAACTTATATAGACCTGCAGAAATTTTGCCAGATACAAACACCACACATATAACACACATTTAGTTTCCTTTATGTACACACACAAGATATCACAACTATTTCCAGAGTGAATCATATGTACTCTTCCTTATTTTATTACAATTTTGGTATACATGAGCGCGAGAAAGAAAGTAGAAACTGTGAGTGAATGGTGAGTGAAGGATTAAAAAAGTTCACATATGGTCAAAAGACCAATGAAAAATCCCTTATGTAAAGAATAGTGGAAATATAAATGCTTGTTTTATTTGCTTCAAATTATGGTTTCAACCCTTATAGATAAAGGGAAAAAGAAAAAAAAAGGAGAAGGGAAGATCAACTCCTCCCATTCCAAATTACTATTTATGGAATGGTTTGCTTTAAATGCACTTGTTGTGCTATACTACCACCACTACTAAGATTATCACTTTAGTAAATAAACTCACATATTTGTTATACTATTATTATTATTATTTTTATTATTATTGTTATTATTATGATTATCATCATTATTATTATGACTATCTTTATTCTACCTTTACTATCCTTAGTATCATTAATGTTATAAGTATTATTGATATCATCATTATTATTTTACAATTTCATCTCCCCCGTGCTCCCCCCCCTTTGCTTACGGTTTTGTTGCCTTTGCTACTAACCCCACTGGTTGGTTCAAACATTTGTCCTGCCTGTGCCATCATTACAGGGTGGTCAGGAGAGAATTGATGAAATGGAACAATTGGTGGGAGGGTAGCGCGGGAAACAAAAATGTAAAGATTTCCCTTTCTCTTAGTCACCCCCTTTGAATCATGTGAGTGAGTGTTGAATGAATGAATAAATACAAAAACACATATGGTTATCAAATCAATGATACTGTAAAAACTTATGCAAATACAAATGTTTGGTTAATTTTTACTAAAAAAAAGAAGAAAGAGAGAGCAAAGAGGAAAATATGAATGAACCCCTACATTTAGGGAAAAAAAAAACAAGGAGGAAAATATAACCCATTCCTTTACTCCAAGTATTACTAAAAACTGCAGTTTGCATGTGTATGTACCTGCTAGGCTATGTTTAACACCATTACAAAGAAAATCATCCTAGCAAATAGAATCACATATTGTAAAAATGTTTATCATTTTCATAACTATTATTACCATTGCTGTTTTTTTATAATTGCCGTTATTACACTCAGTATGTCTCCTCCTGTCATTATTATTATTATCATCATTAGTAATAAACCAAAACCCCTTTCCCATGTGCCCCCCCCCTCCCCTTGCTCATGGTTTGTTGCTGCCTTTGCTGATACCCACTCCGGTTTGGTTCAAATATTTATCCTGCCTTTACCATCATTGCCCAGAGAGGGGGGTAATGGCATTGGTGGAGTGGAACCAAATTGGTGAGAGGGTGGCAAGGAAAAAAAATGTAAAGATTGTAAAAATTTGTGCTAATACTGATGCTTGTTTACTTTCTACAATAAGTTTAAAAAAAAAAAAAAAAGAGGAAGGGAAAAAAATGAATGAACCGTTACAAATAAGACCAAAAGAAAAAAAAAATAAGCAAGGAGAAAAAGATAACCAACTCCTTTTACTTCTACTATTATTGAACATTGCATGTTGCATGTATATGTAAAAATAAAAATAAAAAAATAAGCAAGGAGAAAAAAAGATATCCAACTCCTTTTTACACCTACTATATTATTAAACAGTGCAGGATGCAATTGTTATTGTATGTACCAGCCATATTTTAACACCATTTCTAAGAAAATCATTTTAGCAAATGGAATCACATGTTTGGAAAATGTGATCATTATGAAAACAAATTTTATCATTGGGTTTATTAGCATTGCTGTTATCACCCTTAGTAGTTTTTTATTCGTCATTATTATTATAAGATGCATTTCATGTAAACACCATTCCTAAGATAATCAATTTAGCACATAGAATCACATGTTAAAACTATTTATTATCATTGAGTCTATCACTATCACCCTTAGCACTGTTATTCCTTGTCACTATGATATTTATTTATGTATTTGGTTGTTACTTTGCATTATTATCATTGTAATCACTATTAATATATATGGCTTTGTAAACGCGTATACTATCACATCCCTCTTTCCCACCCTTTTGATACTGTGATTGTTGTCTCTGCTGCCACCCTCCGTTTGGTTCTAAACAGTTTTTGCGCCGCCATGTTTATCATCACCGAGGGTGATGGTACTTGGTAGGAGTTTTAGAGCTGACAGGAGAGCGGGGCGGCAGGGGAAAAAATAGCAGCCCACTACCATCACGCTTTCGATTTAAAACATTTCCTTACAACAATGTCAATGAAGAAATGTTCAAATGTATAAAATGTTGGAAAATTTGCGCATATGTCACCTACACGTCTATTATTTTTTCGTCATTCAATTATTAAGGGTTATTGCTATCAATTTTATTGTTGTTAATTTGTATGGATGTTTACTATTACTATTATGCTCCCTCAGTTCCCCTCCTCCACGCTTGTTTTACTGTCGGTTGTTTTGACGCTGCTACCGCCCTTGCTGGTTGGTTCTATCAATTGGCTGCCCTGCCATCATTACCTGAAAAGGTGGCGATGGTATTGGTGGCTTTGGAGCCGGCTGGAGATGGTGGTGACAGGGGGAACAAGCACGGTAATAAATAAAATTTGGGTTACCCCCCCCCCCCCTTTGACATGTAAATATGCAAATGAATTAATTGTCGTAATATTACACATATGTCACCTACACGCCCAGACGCAATGATCCGTAAATACACGCACACAAATACTGAACACACAGTACGCATGTAACAACACGAACAATACAAATGCAACAACTACCTTTCTGCATTGTACACTAGTATACCCCTTGACAACCACCCCCTCCCTTTTCCCCCCACCCTTTCGACACTGTTGGTTTTGATGCTACTGCCGCCTTCACCAGTTGGTTCCAACAGATTTTACTGCCATTTTCCTCATTACCAAGTGGTGATGATGGTATTGGTGGGGTTGGAGCTGACGGGTGAGAGAGTGGCAGAGGGGGAAAAAATGGTATACTATCGTCTTGTTGTTGTTTGTACTCGTTTTTCGTTACCTCCCCCCCCCCCCCTCCATTTCAAATGTAAAAATGTTGAAACAAATGTTGTAAAAATTTGCGCATATGTCACCTACACTTCCACATGCAACGCTCTGTAACAACACAAACAATACAAATGCAAATGTTTCTTAACACTCAATAAAAGGTTAAAAAAAGATTTTTTTTTTCTGATTCTGTGTTTATCGATGTTTCTACTGGTTGAAAATTTTTGTCCGGCTTGTAACAGGCCAAAGAGAAAAAAAAAAGAAAAATAAATTTCCTCTATTTTCTTGTTTTCCTTCTACACATGTCAGCGAAGTGCGTATAATAAACTATTTTTGTCAGCCCTTTAAATGGCCTACAAAAAAATTTAAAAAATTACTCTATTTTCTTGCATGGGATGATCATGCAAGGTATGACTGATGACAAAATATGCGACATCTGATATCGCGGCAGCAATAATTTAACCGATTTGCCAACTCTACCCCCTTGTGTTTCATGTAATCACTACACTGTTACATGAAAACTTCTTAATTCCCTTATTATTTAAACATATCAGTGATATTAATTTTGTGGAAATGATTTTGAAAGTTTTCACCACGTGTAGATCTGGATTAAAATTTCCTCTGTCACGGATTATTCAATCATATCAGTGATTTCAATTTTGTGGAAGTGTTTTCGATTGTTTTCACCACGTGTAAATTTGTATTAAAGATTTCTTCTGTCACGCATTATATAAGATGGAAAACCAAATTGTAAAACGTGTCAAAGTCAACACAAGTGAAGATTCGAGGAGCGTTCCATCAAGAAAACACACTTTTGTTTTCTATATCAGGACCTCATGTATTCCGGTTCAACTACTCGCTGATGGCGAGCGTCTTGAGGGGATCTTGCGGGATCGGTAGGGAAGGGATAAAATCCATCTACCGTTTTGAGGACCCTAAAAGATGGTACGCTACGCTGACACCAGAAGCAAAGGCGGCTCATTATGAACGGCTTCACGGGACGAAGCATGAACTGCAGGATCCTAAATTAACTATTGTAACTGACAACATAGAGAAGGAAAAGACCAAGGCTATGATTCACTGGATGCCTACAACCGCACAGGTTGAGGCAGTGAAGCAAATAGCCGCGGATATTTCGTAAGATATAAATGCGGAAGTGCGTAAATTTAAAAACAGCACGGACAAGTGGTTACTTCTGTGCAACCTGAAAGAACCTCTGCCACATTACGTGGACATGGAGTTGGACGGGGTAGAAGACAAGCTACACCGTCTCTTCATCTCAGTTCCGGGGCGCCGTACGGCGTGTACAGTCTGTGGGGAGGACTCCCACTGGAGTAATAAATGTCTGACCAAAGTACAAACCCAGAAGGGACCTAGATTGGCACAAAATATCACTTCGAACTCCCAGACAGATCAACATAGTAAGGAGGATGAAGACGGTTTCCAGCTGGTCAGTCGGAAAAGGGGACACTCAACCAAGAGCCTGTCTGACGGTGACAGCTCGACACCTCCAGCCTGCCAAACACCTGTTACAACGCTGCCGCCACTCAACAAGCACGACTACCCTACACCGCCTAAAGCGTACAGGTCAAACAAAAAGAAATTTGTAAGTAATTATACTGAACAGATAACGACCAGCGCCACGACCGGAATAGACAGTGATAATATTAACACACCACCATGACAAAGAGACCTGACAGATTCTTCTCCACGCCTCGTTATTGACTTAGAGATTTCAAGCTCGGCGAAGGAATCTACTGACTATCTCCAGAAATGATAACATGAATACAGACAGTTTGAAACAAGAAACATATTTATGCTCAACCGTTTCTTATATTACAACAAAAATGGCAGCGGAAATTAAAATAATGAGTCTTTACATTCGAGGTATATGATCCAAAATTAATCATCTTATACCACTCATACATAAATATAAACCTGATTTTATACTCATACTGGAAACTAACGTTAACACCGACGAACACGCATCATATATCACAACATGCTTAGGTCTAAGACACTCATGTTTTAGTCTTAGTACTTAACATATCGGATTGGGTAAAGCAATAATACAGATATCGGACAGGTGGCAGATTATAGAGAAGGACATGGACTGCCAGAGTAGGATAGCTATAGTACAGGTTGGAAATAACATAAATAAATACACAATTGTCAACATACACGCACCGCCTGACTACAGAAATCAGCCGCTCTTCTACCAAACACTGGAAAATTTATTATCACGCTCATATCGGGGTCACAAGATCATTTTAGGAGGTGATTTTAATTGCGTACTTTCGGCGCACGACCTTATAAATGGAGATGTAAGAATGCAAATTAGAAACACAAAGGGGGAGGAGGAACATCAATTAGACACATTGCAAACAATTTTAGATATCCATGGGCTAACAGACGCATACAGGCAGTTGCAACCCCAAGGAACAGATACAACACACACAAACAATGCGCATAACAGAGCAGCGCTATTAGTTAGAATTTATGCGCCCATAACACATCATATAACACAAGTCAAGCATTTACAGGAGACACTAAACTTCACAGATCATAAGGCTGTAGTTACAAAAATAAACACAGTACAAGCAACACCACATCTTAGAAGATCTCCCCATTGGAAACTTAACAGCACACTTTTACAACATCAGGGCTATGTAGATTGCATAACAAAACTGATCCTCACATACACAAGCGATATACCGGAGGGTAAAGCGCGAGAAATCTGGGAAACACTTAAACAAACTATACGAGAGAGAACACAAACACTAGCAGCAGTAATACACAAGCAAAAACTACAAGAAAAAGTATTGGAAAATGCAATTAAGCTCTTACTACAGACAGACAAAAATTCACCACACATCATAGCATTACAGGAAGAATTAGATCTCCACAGACATCATCGATTTCAGGGGTCTTTACTGCGAACAAAGTTACAATCTATAACACAAGAGATACCGAGTATACAATACCTAGCTATAGAACAAAACATACAGCGCAGCAGACAGATAGGCCAGATAATTGACAGGAAGGAAATATACAAGTCGAGACACAACAAATAGCCTTAGCCTTTGAAGATCATTATAAGAACCTTTACTCATAGGAAAACACACAGGCACATGTACAAGAAAACTTTATGAAATTCACAAAAGAACTCACAGAGGAACGGAAACTAACACTAGATACTGAATTAACACTAATAGATATAACACAAGCGGTTCACGGAATGCAGAAGGGCAAATCGCCTGGCCCTGACGGAATTACCGCTGAATTCTATCAGTTTTTCTTTCCTCTTCTAGGTCCCCTTTTATTAACAGTATTCTCTTAATCTTTCCACAAACATGAACTCCCATCCAGTTTCAACACGTCTTACATCACTCTTATTCGGAAGGAGAACACCGACAAGACACTTTTAAAGAGTTACAGACCGATAACGCTTTTAAATGTAGACTAAAAGATTTTAACAAAGGCTTTGACGAATAAATTGAAACCAATAACGTCATCTCTCATTCATGAAGACCAGCAATGTAGTGTGAAACACCGGAATATCCAGCCACACACACACTTCATAAGGGACATCATCAACTACACACATTTGAAAAACTGTCAGTCCTCAATTCTCTCTTTAGATCAAGAAAATTTAGATCGGCAAAATTTGGTGGAGTATTGACGCATGACAAGGCAGACGTGGTTGCGGCCTTGTGGGAGCACGTGTACACCTCGAAGGAGCAGATGGATCACCATGGTCTGGTAAGAATGAGACAACGAGGTTGTGACGAGGGGATCTGGCCGACGCTCGGCGCTCGGAGGAAAGGTGAGACGGACATATAATCAGATTGCTACTGGAACTATTAGTGTTGGAACTCTTCGCTGGCTGCTGAGGATGGGGACGGAGCGCTTATGGGAATGTCCCGAATGCTGTGATGTCGGTTCCTAAATCAATCAATCAATCAATCTTTAGATCAAGAAAAAGCATTCGACAGAATATCTCACTCATACCTCCACAAAACTCTCTCACACTGCAACGTGGGATATTATTTTCGGACATGGGTCAAAATTTTATATTTTAAACCGGAAAGTCGGATTCTATTAAACCATACCCTAACCAATTCTTTCAGGTTGACTAGGTCAGTGAGACAGGGATGCCGCTCTAGGGCCACTTCTAGAAAAGATACGACAGGACGACAATGCCAGGGGTACGTTCATACCAGGGAAGGGTGAACAAAAGCTGCGTGCTTATGCGGACGATACCATTTTCTTTCCGACAACTGAAAAATCTGTAGGGATCATTTTGGAAACGTTCTCGTTTTTTGGCAAAGGGAGTGGGGCAAAATTAAACGTCCAAAAATCTACTATAATGGGCTTGGGCAAATGGAAAAATAAGGCGGATTTTCCATGTGATTTAACATCTAGCATTCCTATAAAAGTGTACGGAATAGTCTTCACATGTCAACCAAATCAGACACGTGGCAAAATCTAGAGAAGAAAATAACAGATATGTTGCAGAGGTACAAATACAAAACAACTACCATATTTGTTAGAAGTACTATTGTTAATACATATATAATTCCAAAAATACTATATCTGTGCACAGTCCTAGATCCCTCACGTGAGACTGTCACAACCGTAAACAAAGAGATTAGACGCTTTGTGTTTGGCAGCACCATCTACAGTATCAAACATACTACACTCATGCAAGACAAAAAAGATGGAGGTATCCCCCTCCAAGACATAACAACCAAAATACAAGCACTTAGGATCAAACACGTAAGGGAGATCCTACAGAAAAACACAATCTAGCACACTATTACATTGGAATTAGGCTATCTTATTTAAGACCTATTAGGAATACATCCTCACATTACTTTGGCACTCTCCCAAAATTTTACAAAACATAAAGCAAAGGAAATTACATATAGGCTTGTTTACAGCATGACCCCAACAACAGAGAGAACAGCAAAAACACTAAACAAATACTGCAGTGTAAGCTTTGTAGACGGAACGTCCAAGAATCAGAAGAGCACATCTATTACGAATGCAACACAATCATGCCAACAAGAAATCTCCTACAAAACATCCTAAACACTCATACGAAACAAAGAACAGACGTTTACAAAGCAATCATGATAATTTCCATTCCTTACTCCACACAAGACATCCACATAAAGCTGCTTGTTCTATTGGCAGAGTACAGAAATCTTATATGGACATTAAGAAACAAAGCATTATACAATTACAGAACAATCAACAAACAAATTGTCCAACAACTTTATCAATAAACAGTCTCAAACATTCTAACCTTAGCCCCACAAGCGCAATTCCCGTAAGAGTTTTGCCTGAAGACAGCACATATTACAGAAGAAGCAAATAACTTGTTTTAAACACGGGATACCACAACTGTACATGTGTTTATTGACGATATTAATAATCTTACAATTATTATTATTATTATTATTATTATTATTATTATTATTATTATTAATACGCTTATTACTACTGCTACCATTATTATTAATTTTCCCATTATTATTATATGTGAATGTGCAACATGAAATATATTGTGGATGTGTCTCTGTGTCGTTGGCAGTAACACATGTATGCGTCTGGGTGTTGATGCAGCTGTGTGTGTGTGTGTGTGTGTGTGTGTGTGTGTGTGTGTGTGTGTGTGGTGCATGTATTTGCACGCGTATGTGTTTGTGTGTGTGTATGTGTGTGTGTGTGTGTGCGCGCGCACGCGTGTGTAGCAGCCTTTAAACCAAGGCTATATCTCAAGTATTAAAATGATGTTATATAGTAATGATATTTTTGAAAAGAAAAAAATATGCACCTCCATGTATAAACAAATTAATTAAGCCCTTTAAGTACCCTAAGCTAAAGTGGCTTGTAGTGGTCAGATTTTAAGTCCTTCTCATTGTATCTGAAACCCAGTCACTATCACAGCTTTGAACAAATTACCTCCCTGGGGACAGGCCATGGACTCTAATTGCTAGTTATAAACCCCTGATTCTTGTCCCACAAACAAAAGGGGTCATGGACGTTTATTTACAGGAAACTAGAGCGTCATCCTGTAATTTTACATCCGGCCAACAACACCAACAATGTGAACCTTCACCTCGTTAGCTAAGTGACCCAGAAATTACAAAGAAGCCGCATTTTACTAGGAATGATAATTTAAAGTTTATTGCCCAAGCTCACGGCATTAAATGTACTGCTGTCTCCAGAATGCATGAGATAGATCAAGATGAAATGTGTGTGTGTGTGTGTGTGTGTGTGTGTGTGTGTGTGTGTGAGAGAGAGAGAGAGAGAGAGAGAGAGAGAGAGAGAAGAGAGAGAGAGAGAGAGAGAGAGAGAGAGAGATGGACTGGTGTTACATACATTTTACTAGTGTAAGTGGAATTGAATCATATGCAAGGCATGTGTGTTAACATGCACAATGCCATAAATGTTATATTATCATAATTGTATATATGTATGTATTTGTTTTATTGACACATGTGACACCTAACACTACCAAACAATAACGCTCTTATAATATACACAAACATAAGTAACACACATTACATCTTGTAAATATACATTGCTTTGTTTGAAATAAACGTTTAAAAAAATGCACCCACATCTGGATACTCGAGGTAACTCGAGTGATGGAATAAATCATTTTTCCAATCTGTCATATTGACTTCGGTCTCCTCATCAAAGGGTTCGATATCCACGTGCGAGGTGACGTGGGGCGCTGTGGGGAGATGTGAGGCGGTGTGGGGCGGACCAGGGCGGACAGCCGCGGTGTGGCGCGGACCGGATTGGAAGTCGTCACGCGAACCGGCGCTAACAGGGGCGGACCGGACCAGGCACGGGGTGGGGACTTGGGTAGGGGGATCTGGGTAGGGGGTACCCATGGACGGGAAGTGGCAACGGAAGGACCCAAGAAAATACCTGCCAATTTTTTTAAAATGAGGTCCGTTTTCTATGAGGGCCAGTGGGGGAGGTTTAACATTCATATAGTGAAATACGACCTGTAGACCTCCTCCTTGGCCCTCATTTGTGACTTAGTTAGAACCCACCCTACTACTGGTGAGAAATTGAACAAACGAAGAATTGAGATCTGGATAACTGAAGCATAGAAGAATCAAGAAGTTTAACAAATTCAGTGCCACCAAAAAAAGTAGGTTTGGACCGAACAAAACTGGATGGCGGAAAATGGGAAGTAGGGGTGTGTCGCAATTGTGACGTAATAATTGTTGATATGGTCATTCATTCATCATGGGCTATGCTGATAAGCGTGGGCAGTCATATTTCGCCATCTCACTCGATCACCGAAGTCGTGGATCAGCTCATAAACACTGACAAGTGCAGCACCACCCTATTTACCCTCTCTCCAAAACAAAAGGCAGGGACCATCCAGATAAATGGAACACCCCTAAGAGAAAATACAGAACCAACATACCTTGGAGTAACATTTGATGGCAGGCTGACATGGAGAAAGCACATCAACAAAGCAGTAGCAAAAGCCAGAAGGAAAATAGCCATCCTGAGAAAGCTAAGTGGAACCACATGGGGAGCCAGTGGGAAAATACTTAGCAAAGTTTATCAACAGAGAATACGACCACACCTGGAATACGGGTCAACTGCGTGGTGTTCGGCATCAAAAACCACACTACAAGAGCTGGACAAAGTGCAAAATCAGGCACTTAGAGTCACCACAGGAGGGATGAGATCAACCCCTATAGTGGAAGTGGAGAAGATGGGGAGGACACAAGCACTGAGTGAGCGCAGAGATACGAAAACGCTAATACAAGCAGAAAAGTTCCCCAGCTTGCCAGGCCACCCTATGAAGAACAGATTTGAAAACCTAGCTATGGGGCGGTTGAAAAGAAGTAGTTTTATCCACCAGGCCAAACGACTCTGCAGAGAAACCACCGATCTGCCCACAGTTGGTATCCCCCTAACAACTATTCCAGAGCGAACTCCATGGAAAGATGAGCATAGACTATCATTACAAATCCAGACAAAAGTGAGAGGAATATTTGACAAGGAAGAACAGAACAGTGTGCAGCGCAGAACAGCCACTCTCAGCTTCCTTGATGAAGAATACCCACAGGACCTCTGGATCCGAGTCTACACAGATGGGTCAGCACAAAATGCTGTTCGAAATGGAGGAGCGGGAGTGTACATAGAATATCCAAATAATACTAGGGACACAGCCAGAGTACCGACAGGAAAGTATTGCCATAACTATGATGCTGAAATTGAGGCAATCAAGATAGCAACAGAGAAATTATTAGATACCAACCATGGTACACAACCTGTGGTGCTACTGACAGATGCAAAATCAGTACTCGACGCGCTCCTGTCTGGGAAATTGCCAGTACTAAGGACACTACTTTCTGAACTTAGCAGTCAGCATAAGGTCACCATACAATGGATACCATCCCACTGTGGAGTACCCAGAAACGACAGAGCTGATCAATTGGCTAAGGAAGGAGCCAAAGAAGAACAGCCTGATGTGACCGTTACATACCACCAAAAGAAAAGAATGATCAAATCAGTCAGAAAGCCACCAAAATCTGCTCAAGATGACTACCACATTATGGACAGACCAGAACAAGTCATTATTCTGCGCCTCAGAACAGGACACAATAGATTACGCAACCACATGTATACAAAATTCAAGATTGGTGAAACAGCCATGTGCACATGTGGATTGGCGTCGCAGACAGCAGAGCACATACTCCAAGACTGCCCAAAATATAACATATCTAGGCAAACCTTCTGGCCTAGAGAGACGACAGTGGAAGATAAACTCTATGGACCACTGTGTGAACTGAAAAAAACAGTTCAATTCATGCAAGAGACGAAATTGCAGATATAGACATATTTCAAGCGAACGAAAGAAGAAGAAGAAGCTCAGTGTTCTTGTCTCGACCTTACCACGTGGCCAAGTCTTCCAGGTGTTTACTTCTCTGCCTTCCCCTTGTTCCCTTCCCCACGATCTTGCTAGTTGTCATCAAGTTCTCAAATGTATATCTTCTCATAACGTGACCACAAATGTTTGACCTTCTACGTGTAATTTTTCTAATCAGCTTACGATTTTCATTTGTATCTTGCAGGACTTGGTCATTGGTTTTTCTATTTGTCCATGGTGTTCTTTGCATTTTCCTCACAAACCACATTTCCAAAGCCATTAGACATGCTATATTATATATCAAATTAAAGGGGTTTGCATAGGAACAGAATCACTGTGTATAACCGTGAATTGACTCAAGACGATTAATCATGTAATGGCAAATAATCAGGTAAGACAGGCGCACGTGGGCAAGCAACCCGACATTCCAGAAGTACAGGGATCAAAAGCACAGAGAAGGGGTCATACAGCTATCTGCTCCGGGAATGGAAGATGGTGGACTTGTGTTAAACGACCACCTCAAGGGGAAATGCGCCGCCGATTGACCAGAATGTGCGAACCGTCGGGAAATAGCTTCAAACAGAGAACTCGGTGCTTCACGTTGCAACGAGAAAAGCGCCGAGACGTACGATTAGGCTATTTTGAATTTAAGTAGGGGATGTATAATTTTCATGGCCATCAGACAATCTGAAGGTTAGACGAGAGACCACTGAAGCTATGGGATAATCGGTATGGGGATCAGCATGGCCGAATGCCTAAGATCGAGGTAGCGAGTTAAATCCCTAAAACGGTTGTGATTGTAACTGACTCAGAAAGCATGCTGAGGAGGATGAGGACAGGCAGACTTCGTGCAAAGTGGCTTGCTTTGCTTCGGAGGTCACAGGTAGCAAGCATCACCTGGATCTTTTCTCCGGGGCATGTCGGTGTGCTGGGGAATGGATAGGCGGACAGATTGGCTGGCTCGGCAAAACTGGGTGGAGTATTGATGCATGACAAGACAGACGTGGTTGCGCCTTGTGGGAGCACGTGCACACCTCGGAGGAGCAAATGGATCATCATAGTCTGGTAAAAATGAGGCGGCGAGGTGTGACGAGGGGATCTGGCCGATGCTCGATGCTCAGAGGAAAGGCGAGACGGACATATAATCAGATTGCTACTGGAACTGTTAGTATTGGAACTCTTCGCTGGTTGCTGGGGATGGGGACGGAGCGCTTATGGGAATGTCCCGAATGCTGTGATGTCGGTTCCTAAATCAATCAATCAATCAAAACGCCTAAACCTGTCAGTTGTACTAAAATGTCCGTCAATGACTTTGGGGACGTAAATTACAAATACGTCATAAGTCTGAGTGGGTTCGCCAGATGGCGAGGGACACAAGTAATAGGGACAACTAATCCACAGAAAAAATCAGTCCAGTGCACCAGACGTAGAAGCATGTGTATGCACTACTCTTGAGTTCGACAACAGCGAACGAACAAATAATGCCACCCACGATTAAATGTCGACTATAGAAAAGTAACATTGGCATCATCATCATCATCAAGTGCCGTGCCCGCTGGCGTAGGCGTTCATGGCTCTCCACAGATCTCGGTCTTTGGTGTTCTGGATTAACTCTGCTGATGATATTCCTCCATGCCACCGTCTCAATCCGTCCGGCATCATTTCTCTTGGTCTGCCTCTGCCTCTCTTCCCCTCGACCTTTCCAGTTGTCACGATGTTCTCCAATGCCTCTCTTCTCATCACATGACCAAAGAAAGCTGTTTCTCTCTTTCTTATTGTTGTATGTAGTGTTCTAGTTTCATTAGCCTCTTTCAGGCAATCGTTGTTAGTTACTCTGGCAGTCCAAGAAATTAACAACATTCGTCTCAGGAACCACATCTCTGTTGCCTCTAAGTTCTTCCTAATTCCTGTGATGTCGGTTCCTAGATCAATCAATCAATCAATCTTCCTAATTTGTTCATTTACATTCCAAGATTCGCTGCCATACAGCAAAACTGGTTCTATATAGCATTTTAGCACTCTCTTTCTTACATTCATTGATAGCGACTTATTGCATAAGATACTCTTCATTTTCTGAAATGCGGCTTTTGCCTGCCCTATTGTGCTCGTTGTACATCTTCCATCTGATGTTATAAGTAACATTGGCATACTGTTTAATTTTCAAGTTCCCAGGGTTGGTACTTGAGATTCACTTTCATGTAAGTCCAATTTGTGACCCAATGAAAATAAAGTTCGCTGGTTCGTCAATTCGTTCATTCCCGCTGATTAAAGGTTTAGATTTCATTAATTTTGTTCAGTTGTTAAGGAATTCGGACGAAACTTGTGCCTTTATATGTAATTCCCCCCGCCTCCATCTTTTCAGATCCTCTGGTATGTTTTGTGTTTTTATTCGGACTTCTGCAGATTCATATCTTCTAACATTAAACTTCCGGTGTGCTGATGGTGCGGTAGTGGATTCATCCCCTACACCGGTTAGCTGGACTTCAACTTTGACTTCGGTTCAGAAAAGAATTGAACACTTAAAAACTTAGCTGCATGTCTTTAAAAGGACGATGCAATCACCCCCAGTATGTATTGTCTGTTTGTGATATTTTAGGCAAATTTACGTTCCGTAGTTTGCCACTGCTTTCTGAACTACCGACGTTCATAGCATTCTATAAACACCATCGTAATGCGATATGCTTCAAAATCGCCTTCATTGTGGAGACGGCAACTTATTGATTAATTGATGCACCGATCACCTCTATAACAATTCCCCAAGTGACGAATTCTGCCAGTTCGGTGTCTATTGACAAGCGTACGTATATGGGCGTTCATTTGAAATCCGTCCGTGCCGCACCGCGCGTAATTACGTACGTTGAACATGATCATGTCATAGTGATCATGTTCATGTTCATCACATGATCATGTGATAAGTACTGACCAATGAATAAAGAGCAAGTGCTTATCATCCCATGATGCATAGGTTCTGTTTCTGACCGTTGAGAAAATGTCAGGGTTGATCCAAAATCCGTCTAAAGAAGCTCAAAGAGCGGTGATCCAGTTTCTTTCATTTGAAGGATGTCGACCATTGGACATTCATCGAAGAATGCAGGCAGCGTACGGTAACAAATGTGTGTCGAAAACAATAGTGACAGACTTGGCACGAACGTTTCGGAAAGGACGTCAGTTCACGACAGATTTTCGACGGCCGAGTCAAGCGCATATTGTTGCAACAGAACAAACCATCGCCAAAATTGATGCAGTAGTACAGATGAACCGTTGTCGAAGCATACGCTCGCTAACGAAAGAATTTGATGTGTCAATTGAGACAATTCATGAGATCGTTCGTATGAAACTGCAATATCGGAAGATGTGTGCGTACTAAGATGTTGACCGATCACCAAAAAGAGGAACACATGGGATGGTGTTTGAACCACTTGCTGCGTTACAGAGTGGAGGGTGATGCATTTCTCTTCCGCATAGTGGCAGGAGATGAATCATGGTTTCACCACTTTGAGCCGATCAGCAAAAGAGAGAGCATGCAATAGAAGCATGTTGGATCGCCAAAAGCTAAAAAATTCAAGTTACAGGTTTCCGCAGGTAACGCTATGCTGATCACATTTTTTGACCATGAAGGGCTATTGCTGGTCGACTTTAAAGAACCTGGTGTTAACATCAACTCTAACCACTACTTGCAAAAACTAGAAAGCTGCAAAAAGCCATCAAGAATAAACGACCCGGCATGCTTTCTCGCGGTGTGGTTTTGTTGCACGATAATGCTCGTCCGCAAAGATTGTGCAGGAAGCATTAGCAAGGAAGAAGTGGGAAATTCTGCAACATCCAGCTTTTGGTCCTGATTTGTCACCCTATGATTTTCATTTGTTCGAACCTCTAGAAAAAGCTCTCAAGGGGCAACGGTTTCACACAGATGCTGTCGTAATGACCGCGGTAAACACTTGGTTCAGTGAGCAACCACTATCCTTTTTTGCGGACGGATTCACCGCATACCTAAGCAATGGGATGCTTGCCTGAATGCCTACGGCGACTTCTTCTGACCAACCCATGGTGGATAATTCATTCAAAATGAACGCATTGTTTAATTCCACCACGCCTGTTAATATTTCTTTCATATTTTTGAAATAAAGCCATTGGAACGGGTTTCAAAAGAACGCCCCTAATATATTCTTCTTGTGCCACTTTGTTTATGTACACTTCGATTTTCAATCTGTGCACTGTGAATTCTAGCCAGCATGATTCAGCCTCATCCCTCTTTCCCCCGAAACCCCTTCTTGTAGCAGTAGAGCGAGCTTGCGTACACCTGTGATCACACGAACTGTGCTGAAGATAGCGTAGCTACCGATATTTTCCCAAGAAAGGGCGATCGACGGCTACGGATCATTTCTTTCTGGATATCTTCTTCTTCTTTTTCGTTCCTCCGGAGAGGTTTTTTTTTTCGGTTGTGAATGCGTTGTGCCTGTTAACAACAGAGCTGCGTTTTTGCACCGTTATACCGACACTTCCGACTTCTGCGGGTGTTTGTTGACTGGGTTAACCTTCCCTGGTCTTTCTGTAGATACATCCGTTGTCGCTTTTATTTTATTCATTATCATTATCATTATCTTCATATTGTATTGTGGGGAGGGATAGTTGACGTTCCCGCGAACGATATGTGGCCCTGGATAGTGTCATTCCGTAGGATTGTACAATGTGTTTGATGTCGACAATCCATTTTCTTGTACGTTATACATAGGATCTCAAAGGGACATGCCCCCATCTGCTTTATCTTACATCGATGTCCCACTAAGCGGTGCAGACCTGGCCAATCTGTTCACCTGCTCGTTTCTCACAACACCAGCATACCATGGAGGAAAGATCAATCTATCTTTGATTTTGTGATAACATAAAATGACGAATAGGTCGCGTTTATTATGAGACTACCACATTGTCATGACATCTACAATCGTCGACCTCTGCATCCTCTCATTCTTCGTGTACTGTCTGACAGGACTGGAGTCACATCCTCAATGCATCCAATTTTCATGCTAGGCCGGCTACCAGGACAGACAAAGCACAGGTCCTGGAGTCTTGGTCCCGTTTCCTCCAGTGGTCCTGGGTTTGATGTGCAGGGCCACGATGTCCAAAGCTTTGCATCACTCGGCTACGTACTGCCAACATGGCGGCACAACAAAGGGAAGACTCATCACGATCAGTTTTCACATTCATACCACCAGTCACACGGGTGATCGTTTCCTTTTCTGACAAATCCGTCACGTGCACAAAGGTGTCGTTGAAACTTGCAAAAATGTCAGCAACGACAAAACATTCTCTCCTTCTTTGGCTTGTTGTCCCAGCACCACCTGCTCTGCCACTCCATATGAAGCAAGCATGTCTTCTCCTTTACCTTAACTAAACTCGAAAGAAACTTCTGTCGAAGTCTGGAGTTCTGGTTCACACGTTTGACTACCGAGTAAGTCCATTTATTATTACTACTACGGTTCATTCCATTTCTCTTCATGGTTTTTACTCATTGAAACTTACAATAAATATTCGACATCGACCCAAAAGTGTTCCGTTTTCCTCCTAACTCAAACCTGATTCTGGAGAAACTCAGCTCAATGCAAGAACTCCGTTGCATCGGCGAGGATCCTGAAATACTTTGGGTAGATTTTTAACTCGAAATTTTGCCTTGGCAGCGCCGTTACGCTACTCTTTTTCGATTTCCAACTGCCAAGGGATTTTTTATGTGCGCAACAATACACACGGGCGTCCGATCAAGTGGCTATTGAAAGTGGAACCTTTTGTCTTTATTTGCGTTCGCTCACTTTACACTCAAGCGTAGTCCATACACGTGCGACTACTTCTAGTGTACAGTCCTGATCTTTACGTGTAGATTGGCATTTTCCTATTACCTTTTTCTTCTTCTTTGCGTTCATCCGGAGTGTTTTTTCCCGATGTGATTGCGGTTTGTTGTTATGCACCCTTGGGCCAGCTCATCCGAATATTGCGTGCATTTTGGACCAGGTTAGCACTTTTGTGGTGCCGTCCACATCCCAGCTGGTCAAGTTCGAACGGTCGAATACTTCACGTTCAACCCTCAAGGGAAGGCAGAGACAGTCCAGGAAGGCTTCCATAATTGCAGGGCCGACACATGGTGCTCTTGTGCTGGGCTCACCGGTGGAATCGTCACGTCCTGCTCATGGCCTCTTTAATTCCTCACTTCAATGTATTGGCCCTTTTGTTCGCTACGTGCCGCTCCCCGCACAAACCAGGGACAGACAGACTGCGGGCGACATCCACTCAGAAAACTTTCATTTCGGGCTTCCACGTCATGGATTTGCTAGCCAAGCGTTCCATTTCGTGTAAACGAGACATTTTCCGTCTTTGTCTACGCTCACTCTATGAGTGAAGATACAGACTTTCATCTTAACCATTGCGTGCGACTGGGGCGCTTTTCCCATCTTTAGTAACCGCTCACGAGGTAGGCTACACGTGCTGCCGGCTCTGCACCTTACCTCTATGCATCAGTGTGCGAATAACGGCCAGGCCCTCTCATCCGGGGATCCCTCATATTCCCCAGCTGAGAGCCTTCGAACAGGTATCTAACATACGCATGTAGCGTGCTCAGCATCGCACCTCCATTTTACAGTAGGCGAGTATCGGCCTGGCTCTCACATCCGAGGGCTTATGTCTTAGAGGCGTTCAGCCTTTTCATTTGTCTCCGGTAGTACTTGGTCATTTGTTTTTCTGCCTGTCCATTGTATTCTTTGCATTCTCCCCAGAAAACAAATTTCTGCAGCCATCAGATATTTCTCAGCTTGTCTGCTCATTGTCCAAGTTTCACATCCATACAAAAGCACAGGCTCTATGTAGCACCTCAACATTCTTTTTCTCGTTTCAATTGACATCTTTTTTATTGGTCAGTATGTTTTTCATCTTGCCAAAGGCTACTTTCGCCATGGCGATTCTTGTTCTAATCTCTTCAAGGCACCTCCCATCAGATGTTATGACTGTTCCAAGATAATTGTACCGATTCACTTGTTGAAGAATATTCCCATTTACTTGTATATTATATTGTGGTATTCCGTTCTTCCTAGCGACGACCATAATTTGTGTCTTTTTACAATTTATTTCTAACCCTCGTTTGTTCACTGTGTACAACAACCGCATCTACTAATTGTTGCAGATTCTGCTCATTGTCTGCAATCAATACTGTATCATTTGCATATCTAATGTTGTTGATGTTTCGTCCTCCAATGCTGACTCCATTTATATCTTCTACAGAAGAAATATTGGACATGAAATTCTTGCATGGGACAAAGACAGGAAAAGACATTTTTGAGAACGTATGTCAAAGTTTAATCAACATTAACCTGCCTTGGGACAAACTCGTTGGACTGACAACAGATGGAGCACCGGCGATGTGTGGCGTAAAATGGACTTGTTGCAAGGATGCGGTTAAAGATGCAGGACAACTGTGCTGGTGAAATGATAGCATGTACTGCATCATACACCAAGGATCGCTGTGTGGTAAAGTCCTCAACATGGAAGATGTAATGAGCATTGTAACACAAACCGTCAACTTTATCAGATATCATATTAATGTTTTGAAAAATTTTAATACTCTCCAGTGTAAATGTCACCTGTAGACTGCATTCTTCTGATTTCCGGAGGTGCAGCTTGTGAACGGAAAGGCCAATATACGGAAGGGAGGCTAAGCAACCATGTGCAGGACGTGACAATTCCTTGCGTACCCCAAGTGTCGGCTCTGCAATTACGTACGCTTCTTAGATAGTGGGAAACCCCCTTGGTCGGCCGGCACGGTATCTGCTGAGGGTTAGAAAACTTGACCACTGGGCCGGCAAGATGTGTACTCAGCAGTTTGCCTTGGTGTTCCACATTTGTAAATGGCAGAAGCAATGAGACCCATTCATTGGAGTCTACAATGTCTTATTCTGAGTCCACCAAGCTCATTTAACTTAAGTGCCATAGGATGATTAATCATCTTAAGGGATTTCTCGTAACCGCCATGTGCGTGTACGTACGTCTTACGCAGTCCCCTTTAATTTGATATATATGTCTGCTACCATATTAATAACTTTCGAGCCATAACTAACACGGGGTAGGGGTATCCCCTATCAAAGGAGAAGTAAGGCGCCTCCTTCCCTTCGCTAGTCTAGGGCAAGGTGGAGTACCCGTTTAGCCCCCCGATCAGGGTTACGTGAAGCCATGGGTGCAAGTGGTGGATGAAGATGGAGAGCAGCCAACAGATAGTTGTAGGTTATGGTCTCCACCTTCACGACGATAGGCAGAGGATCTCTTTTTTTTCGAGGAGACAATGGCTACGGTCACTGACCAGTATGCTCACTGCTAGGAAGGAAAGCAATGGCAAACTACATTCTTTATAGATGCCAAGAAAATCATGTTGTGTGGACTCATCGATAATCAGAGAAACGAGGTAAATGGGTGCTCCATAGGAGCAGCCTCGCCCGGTATGGATAGTCATGCGCACCAGGTGACTCCAGACCGTCAGCAGGCTACTAGGTGCAACAGATTAATATCACTTAAAGTAGGAACTTGGAATGTTAGAACAATGAATGCAGATGGAAAATTAGAAAACATCAAAAAAGAAATGGAGAGAGAGAAGATTAACATATTAGGAATATCGGAAACGAGATGGAAAGGAGCAGAGATAAGGACAGGAGAGGATTGTAAGATTATTTACTCTGGGGGAGAAGAACAGAAAAGAGGTGTAGCCATTATATTAGATAAACAAACATCAAATTCTGTTAAAGGATATCGGGCTGTGTCCGACAGAGTTCTATTGGTAAAATTAACCGGAAGACCTTTTAAAATAAATGTCATTCAAGTATATGCCCAAACAAGTGAATGCAGTGAAGAAAGTATAGAGGAATTTTATAATGACATGGAGTCTGCTTTGAAGAACTGTAAAAAATCAGAAATAAATATCATAAGGGGTGATTTCAACGCAAAAATAGGAAAGCAACGTGATGGATGCAGTGTAGGCAACTATGGTTTGGGAGAGAGAAATGAAAGAGGATACAAACTTGTAGAATGGGCAAAAGAACAAGAAATGGTTGTAGGAAACACCTGGTTTAAACAGCATCCTAGAAGATTATGGACATGGAGGAGTCCAGACAGCAGGATTAAAACCCAGATAGATTACATCCTGATTAGCAAAAGGTTTCGAAATGCGTTAACAGTCGTAAAAACAGTTCCAAATGCAGACTGTTACAGTGATCACAGATTAATTATAGGCACATTGAGGGTAAAGTTAAAGAAAGTCAAGTATGCAGCAGGAAACCCTAAATATGACTTGTGCAAATTGAAAACTGACAAAGAAGTACAAGATAATTTTAACATAAAAGTAAAGAACAAATTTGATTTATTGTCTGATCTAGAGATTCTATTTCAAGATGTAGAGGATCAATGGGAAATGCTGAAGAATTTGGGTTCCAAATGTTGCTGTATGTAGCCGAGGCGCAGTGTTGGGGTGAGCGCCCAACATTGCTTAAATACCTCAATGGCTCGTGAATACATAACCTATGCAGCAAAAGTCCAACTCCTGGCCTTCACGTGGCGGACCTGTTTGAACTAACAGGAGAATGGGCGACGGCGAGTCTCTGGCGCCGGAAAATAACCAGTTGCTCTAGATGTGTATGCACGTACATGCATGCGCAGACAGGTGTGTGCGCGAGTACACATCTACACTCGAGTGAGACCACAGTTTGCTCTAGCAAAGAAAGGTGCTGAAGACGGAGGCAACCAGAAAAAGGGCCCACGGAAACCGGGGGGGAAAACAACTTAATTTTTAAGGGGGCCCGCCCGGGTTTTTACCCCCAAATTTCAGTGGGGCCCTTTTTTCCGGGGAAAGGGTAACCCCAAACCAGGGAGGGTTTCCTTTCCAATTTTGGGGGCCAGGGGACGGAAAATGGCGCGGTATGGTTAAAATAATGCCGGGAATCCCGGAGGGGGCACCAAACAACCCCCGGGGGGGTTTGGGGAAAAACCCCTTTAAAACCCCAAAAAAAGGGAAACCCATATGGGGGGCCTTTTGGCAAAAAAAACTTAACCTCAAAGGGTATTCCCTTTAAAAATTGGGGGGGGCCTACCGTGGTTAAAGATTGCCAAAGGACAGGGAAAAGGGGGTATGCCCTTTGTAAAATTTAACATCTTGGCCCCCAAAACGAAAGTTCCCGGGCGGGGTTGGGTACAGACACCAAACTTGGGAAAAGGAAAACGGGACCCCCATCTAAACCAATTATACCTTTTCCAAAAATACCCCCCAACGGGCCGGGGACCACTCCCCACAAAAAGGGGGAAAAAAGGTTGTGTTTTTCTTTTTCCCAAAGCCATTCGCATTTTGGGGCTGTTGTAACGGGGGGCCGAAGGAGAAATTTAAGATTGGAGGAAAAATTTAGATTATTGTTAAAAAACCCCCGAAACTATTTCTTACTCAAGTAAAATCATTTTAAAATTTACCCTCCCCGGGTTTTATTCCCCAGCCGGAAGGGGAAAACCATTACCAAATTGGGGGGAAACAATTGGGGGATGCCCCAAGGAGCCTTTCTAATTGGGAAAATAATTTGAAGGAAAGGGCTCTTTTGGGGAAAACTAAAAAAAAAGGTTTTTTGGGGCCAAATTAAAACAACCATCCCCCCCCCAAGCAAAAGGGGAAGAAATTTTAACCCACTTGAGAAAGCCAAAATAAAAAATTAAAGGGTTTTGGGAAATCATCCCGGCCCGCCCGAAGGGAAACATACCAAAGGAGCCCCGAAAACCCCCAAATAAACCCCTTAATTTTGGGGGATTTGGAACGGGGAAATTTGAAAAATGTTTTTGGAAAATGTGGGGGAAACGAAGGAAAACCCGGGGAAAGGGCCCACAATAAATTGAGAAAAGCCAAAAAAAGGGGCCAACCGAGGCTAGAGGAAAAGTTTTGGGGGGAGAAAAGGATTTTTCTCTGGGAACCCCAAAAAGGAGAAAAGGAAATTTTGGGGAAAAGGTAATAAAACCCAACTTAAATGGAGGGGAAAAAAAAAAATTTTTCCAAAAAAAATTTTGAAAAATTTAAAAAAAAGGGAAGGGAGCGCCCTTTTTGGGCGGCTCATTGCAAACCAAGAAACAATACCCTTAGTAAAGGGGAAACAACGGGAATTCAGGGCCCCCGACCCCTTCCAGGAAGGGAAATGAATTGAGGTTCTAAACCCATAACAATCCAAACGGAAAAACCAACAAAACGGGGAAATTAGAAATTAACCAGGACCCGGTGGAAATCTCCCAATGAAATTTTAAAAGGAATTTTGGAAAGAACCAAAACAAAGTGTTGCGACCCCAATCCCTATTAAAACCCAGGGGTTTCAAAAAACCGGGGAGAACAATTTGTATTCCTAAAATCGGGAAAGATGGTTTCAGGGGGCCTTTCCCACCAACCCCAATTATTCCCAGGCTCCAAAAACTAAGACTTCTCAAAAGACTGAGTGGGTTAATTAAAGTAAAAACCCTTTTTCCACCCGGCTGGCTTTGGGAAAATGCACCTAGGAAGTTCAAAACCTCCTTTTTCTCAAAAAATTTGGATTTTTTTACCCCAAAGAAAAGAGCTTTTTTGCCTTTCGGATGGTTTTAATTTTTCGGGAAGAAACCTTTGCCAAAGTTTTAAAGAAGGGGCCCTTGGAGAAGAAACTGGGAAATTCCCCCCCAAACCAAGGGGAAAAAGGGTTCCCAAAGGGGGGGAAAAGGGCATCCCTTCACCCGGGAAAAGCCCGGAAGAAGAACCGGAAAAAGTCAGGACGAGTTCCCCAAAAGGGCGGGGGTTTAACATTTTTCTTTCTTTTATCAAAAAGTTCCCCCCTTTTACCGAAGGGGAAATTAAAAAAAAAATTTAAAAAAGGGATCCCGGTTTATGGAGCCAAAAAATTTCCCGGGGGGGCCCCAGATTCTTAAAAGGGGCTTGGTGAAAAAACCATTTCCCCCCGGGGCCCAAAAATTTGTGCTAAAACGACAAGTGGGAATTAATTTCCCCCACCTTTTCCAAAAAAAAGGGCCCGGGAAAATTCTTTCCAGAAAAAGGAAACCCCCAAAGGTGAAAAGAAAACTACCTTAAAAAGAAATTTGTCATTTGATTGGGGAAAAAATTTTAAACCCAAATAGTCCCTTTAAGGGCCAGCGGAAAATTAGCCATTCCTGAGAAACTAAGGGGACTGGGGGCCAGCCGAAAAACTTACAAAGTTTCCAAAGGGAGTTTAGGACCACCACCTGGAAAGGGGTCCTGGGGGAAGATAAAAAACCACAACAAACCTGGGGTAAGGTGCCTCAACCCTTTTAAAGAGGGGTGCCTATGTCATTTTATGGCTGGCAGGCTACGATCCCGAGGGAGAAAATGACAGAAACAGTCAAGTGACGGTCCTGAAATCTTAAACCAGACGGCGATCGTGACTTCAAACACTGGCCGTACGTCTGGGACACGGAAGCGAAGCCCAACGGACGAATTGTCTACCGGGAAAGATCAAAGAAAAGTCCGTATCGGACTTTGCGGAGAATCACCGGGCCCCACAAAAACATCGTTTATCGTCGAGAAGTTTATAGCACGGTCAAACAGTGGATATCTTTGAAATACTAAAAACCAAATCCTTTGGGCAACCGAAAAGCAACGATACCGGGAGATCGTCTTTATCAAAGACTATTGTTAGCATGTTGATGTAGAAGGATCAAAGGACGGAATAGGAGCAGGGATGATTCAGGGGGACGGAAAAACCCAGTGACTGTAGGACAGGAAATTTATATGTGGACAGAAACAGTTAAACTCAGTGAAGAGTTGGACTTAACAACGGTTGGAGTGGGAATGTATTTCAGTGCTGTATAGTAAATATATCACAGAGTTTAGGTTGTGTAAAAATAACCAACCCTGTCCCTTCATGGGAATTAAACTGATATAAGTCTAGGCAGGAAATAAAATTCAATAAGGTGATTATACAGATGTAGCTTAGAAAGCTAGCATAGGGATTTGCGTGTGTAAACGTAATATAAAGAGTAGACAGCATTCGGCTGAAGAGTGATTTAAGTTGTGTAGAGTAAGGTGTCTGTACAGTCAGAAGGATAAGTCTATACTAGGATTTATGTGCTTTAGCGTGTTTTTCTTTCACCTTGTATAGGGTAAAGTGCGGACTATTCTGTCTTATATAAGAGTATAACTCTTATAGGATCTAGGGAGATTACTCTCTGAATATAGCCTATTCTCTACATTCACATATCATAGGTTGCGTTTCTTTCACAAGCTGTTGTTTTACTCAACAGGTTCCCTGAACTTGACATGGAAAGTGGTTACAAATCTGAACAGAAGTACTTGGTCATAATAGGATGAAGTAATCAATGATATGAAGCTGTGAACCACGTTCAACACTAATGTCAGTTTATTGTGAATAAAAATGACCAACGAAACTCTAAGTGAGATGATCAATGAAGTGATAAACTGCAGTGGAAAGACTATATATGCTAAAATCGGTGTTTATCTTCTTTAATACCTGGCATATATTACCGACCGTTATATCGGGTGAGAAGAACTAAATGACCCTAATAATACCTTTCCATTGAACGGATTTACACCTGTGATGTGACTGGAAAAAAACTTACAAACATAATCCGTGGATACTATATTATTTACGAGTTTCCAGAACAGAGTGGGAAGAAAAATCATCAGCAGTCAGAGAAAGACGCAGCCCTTGGTGATATATTTCCTGTTATGTGAATGGTTACGTTGAACGGCTGTATGGTGATGCAAATCTCTGATGCTGATCCGATACTAGATTCTGACACCCATTTAAGATAGATCACATCACACCTATTCACACACCTACATGGCACACTCAACTGATACTTTTCTGCAATAAACGTTTTATCATTTTGCTCGAAACCTGTATTAGTGGCGGTATGTGCTGAAGGAACGTGAAAGGGGGTAGTGTATGTGTGTGAGAGAGAGAGAGAGAGAGAGAGAGAGAGAGAGAGAGAGAGAGAGAGAGAGAGAGAGAGAGAGAGAGAGAGAGAGAGAGAGAGAGAGAGAGAGAGAGAGAAAGTTAGTGATTGACAGACTTTAAAAATAAAAGGGGGGGGGGTATGTAGACAAAGGTCCACCAGCAGAAAAAAACCTAGACAAGGATAATTAACAGTTGTGCTTGTTGGTTCCACTTTCCCCCCAGGGACGACAAGCGACATCACCACAGGAGGGATGAGATCAACCCCTATAGTGGAAATGGAGAAGATGGGGAGGACACAGGCACTGAGTGAGCGCAGAGATACGAAAACGCTAATACAAGCAGAAAAGTTCTCAGCTTGCCAGGCCACCTTATGAAGAACAGATTTGAAAACCTAGCTATGGGGCGGTTGAAAAGAAGTAGTTTTATCCACCAAGCCAAACGACTCTGCAGAGAAACCACTGATCTACCCACAGTTGGTATCCCCCTAACAACTATTCCAGAGCGAACTCAATGGAAAGATGAGCATAGACTATCGTTACAAATCCAGACAAAAGTGAGAGGAATATTTGACAAGGAAGAACAGAACAGTGTGCAGCGCAGATCAGCCACTCTCAGCTTCCTTGATGAAGGATACCCACAGGACCCATGGATCCGAGTCTACACAGATGGGTCAGCACAAAATGCTGTTCGAAATGGAGGAGCGGGAGTGTACATAGAATACCCAAATAATACTAGGGACACAGCCAGAGTACCGACAAGAAAGTACTGTCATAACTATGATGCCGAAATTGAGGCAATCAAGATAGCAACAGAGAAATTACTAAATAACAGCAATTGTACACAACCTGTGGTGCTACTGACAGATGCAAAATCAGTACTCGAGGCGCTCCTCTCTGGGAAATTGCCAGTACTAAGGACACTACTTTCTGAACTTAGCAGTCAGCATAAAGTCACCATACAGTGGATACCATCCCACTGTGGAGTACCCGGAAACGACAGAGCTGATCAATTGGCTAAGGAAGGAGCCAAAGAAGAACAGCCTGATGTGCCTGTTACATACCACCAAAAGAAAAGAATGATCAAATCAGTCAGAAAGCCACCAAAACCTGCTCAAGATGACTACCACGTTATGGACAGACTAGAACAAGTCATTATTCTGCGCCTCAGAACAGGGCACAATAGATTACGCAACCACATGTATACAAAATTCAAGATTGGTGAAACAGCCATGTGCACATGTGGAATGGCGTCGCAGACAGCAGAGCACATACTCCAAGACTGCCCAAAATATACCATATCTAGGCAAACCTTCTGGCCTAGAGAGACGACAGTGGAAGATATAGATTTCCTCTGTCACGCATTATATAAGATGGAAAACCAAATTGTAAAACGTGTCAAAGTCAACACGAGTGAAGGTTTCGAGGGAGGGGCTTTCCACCAATAATCACACTTGTGTTTTCAATATCAGGACCTCATGTATTTCGGTTCAACTACTCGCTGATGGCGAGCGTCTTGAGGGGGCCTTGCGGGATCGGTAGGGAAGAGATAAAATCCATCTACCGTTTTGAGGACCCTAAAAGATGGTACGCTACGCTGACACCGGAAGCATAGACGGCTCATTATGAACGGCTTCACGGGACGAAACATGAACTGTAGGATCCTAAATTAACTATTGTAATTGAAAACATAGAGAAGGAAAAGACCAAGGCTATGATTCACTGGATGCCTACAACCGCAAAGGTTGAGACAGTGAAGCAAATAGCCGCGGATATTTCGGTAGATATAAAATGCGGAAGTGCATAAATTTAAAAACAGCACGGACAAGTGGTTATTTCTTTGCAATCCGAAAGAACCTCTGCCACATTACGTGGACATGGAGTTGGACGGGGTAGAAGACAAGCTACACCTTCTCTTCATCACAGTTCCGGGGCGCCGTACGGCGTGTACAGTCTGTGGGGAGGACTCCCATTGGAGTAATAAATGTCCGGCCAAAGTACAAATCAAGAAGGGACATAGACTGACACAAAAAGTCACTTCGAACTCCCAGACAGATCAACATAGTAAGGAGGATGAAGACGGTTTCCAGCTGGTCAGTCGGAAAAGGGGACGCTCAATCAAGAGCTTGTTTGACGGTGAGAGCTCGACACCTCCAGCCTGCCAAACACCTGTTACCACGCTGCCGCCCCTCAACAACCACGACTACCCTACACCGCCTGAAGCGAACAGGTCAAACAAACAGAAATGTGTAAGTAATTATACTGAACAGATAACGACCAGCCGCCATGACCGGAATAGTAAGTGATAATATTAACACACCACTACGACAAAGAAACCTGTCAGATTCTTCTCCACGCCTCGTTATTGACTTATAGATTTCAAGCCCGGCGAAGGAATCTACTGACTATCTCCATAAATGATAACATGAATGCAGACAGTTTGAAACAAGAAACATATTTAAGCCCAACCGTTTCTTATATTACAACAAAAATGGCAGCGGAAATTAAAATAATGAGTATTAACATTCGAGGTATATGATCCAAAATTAATCATCTTATACCACTCATACACAAATATAAACCTGATTTTATACTCATACAGGAAACTAACGTTAACACCGACGAACACGCATCATATATCACAACATGTTTAGGTCTAAGACACTCATGTTTTAGTCTTAGTATTCAACATATCGGATTGGATACAGCAATAATAAATACATCGGACAGGTGGCAGATTATAGAGAAGGACAGGGACTGGCAGAGTAAGATAGCTATAGTACAGGTGAGAAATAACATAAATAAATACACAATTGTCAACATACACGCACCGCCTGACTACAGAAATCAGCCGCTCTTCTACCAAACACTGGAAAATTTATTATCACGCTCATATCGGAGTCACAACATCATTTTAGGGGGTGATTTTAATTGCGTACTTTCGGCGCACGACCTTATAAATGGAGATGTAAGAATGCAAATTAGAAACACAACGGGGGAGGAGGAACATCAATTAGACACATTGCAAACAATTTAAGATATCCATCTGCTAACAGACGCATACAGGCAGTTGCACCCCCAAGGAGCAGATACAAAACACACAAACAATGCGCATAACAAAGCAGCGCGATTAGATAGAATTTATGCGCCCATAATACATCATATAACACAAGTCAAGCATTTACAGGAGACACTGAACTTCACAGATCATAAGGCTGTAGTTGCAACAATAAACACAGTACAAGCAACACCACATCTTAGAAGATCTCCCCATTGGAAACTTAACAGCACACTTTTACAAAACCAGGACTATGTAGATTGCATAACAAAACTGATCCTCACATACACAAGCGATATACCGGAGGGTAAAGCGCGAGAACTCTGGGAAACACTTAAACAAACTATACGAGAGAGAACACAAACACTAGCAGCAGTAATACACAAGCAAAATCTACAAGAAAAAGTATTGGAAAATGCAATTAAGCTCTTACTACAAACAGACAAAATTCACCACACATCATAGCATTACAGGAAAAATTAGATCTCCACAGACATCATCGATTTCAGGGGTCTTTACTGCGAACAAAGTTACAAACTATAACACAAGAGATACCGAGTAAACAATACCTAGCTATAGAACAAAACATACAGCGCAGCAGACAGATAGGCCAGATAATTGACAGGAGGGAAATATACAAGTCGAGCCACAACAAATAGCCTTAGCCTTTGAAGATTATTATAAGAACCTTTACACAGAGGAAAACACACAGGCGCATGTACAAGAAAACTTTATTAAATTCACAAAAGAACTCACAGAGGAACTGAAACTAATACTAGATACTGAATTAACACTAATAGATATAACACAAGCGGTTCACAGAATGCAGAAGGGCAAATCGCCTGGCCCTGACGGTATTACCGCTGAATTCTATCAGTTTTTCTTTCCTCTTCTATGTCTCCCTTTTACTAACAATATTCTGTGAATCTTTCCACAAACATGAACTCCCATCCAGTTTCAACACGTCTTACATCACTCTTATTCCGAAGGAGAACACCGACAAGACACTTTTAAAGAGTTACAGACCGATCTCGCTTTTAAATGTAGACTACAAGATTTTAACAAAGGCGTTGACGAATAAATTGAAACCAGTAACGTCATCTCTCATTCATGAAGACCAGCAATGTAGTGTGCAACACCGGAATATCCAGCAACACACACGCTTCATAAGGGACATCATCAACTACACACATCTGAAAAACTGTCAGTCCTCAATTATCTCTTTAGATCAAGAAAAAGCATTCGACAGAATATCTCACTCATAGTTAGTTAGTTAGTCGACAGATCATCCTCATTGCACATCGAACCATTCAGTCCATAAGTGCTCGGATCCCCTCATCAGCAAATCCCGCAGCGTGTAGCGGCTAACGACGCCAGTTCTGTGTTGGTTTATCAATCTTCTTTGGCTTCCTGCGTAGTGTTCTTGTTTGGCCACCCCTCTTTTAATTTGCTGTTCTCGCAGTATGGCCACACAGTCATCACTTGGTTCACGCAAAAGTCTTACTTCTCGTAGAGCATTCAGAATATCAGCATGGTCCATGGCGCGTCCGCCCTCCACAGTAGCCTCACCTGCGAGCTTGTCAGCCCGCTCATTTCCTTGTACTCCCGCATGCCCTGGCACGAAGATGAAACTAATATTTGCCAGTCGAGACGGCTCCAGGGGCAGCACCCATTCTCTTCGGATCGACCCCTCCTCTATCCTCTTGATCATGTTCATTGATTCGCTAAGGAAACATGCCCTAGTGAATGTCTGTGTCTCGAGCCATGTTATTGCTTTACTTACTGCCATGACTTCCATGGTCAGGCTACTTGTGGTTTCAGTGAAAGCACCAGAGTCCTCCTTCACAATTCTCCCTCCGGCCCGAACTGTAAAGGCCCATGAGCTTCTCACATGTCAGACGACCGACCCATCTGTGTAGATGACCGCGTCACCGTCTAGTGAATTCTCGAAAACCAACGCTTGTACTTCAGCCTCCACAGCAGCCGGATTTTCTTGTCTGCATTTTCTATCTAGTTGGATACAAACTGAAAAGGATGTGCAGAAATCTGTTGGAACTTGCACCCACTCCTCGCCAGGTTCTAAGTCCTCAAGTGAACACATCTGTTGAAGAATGTCTTCGGCTTGACCCATCCACGACCGTCCTCTTTTTAACCTGCTGCCCTTCACCTTCATAATTTCACTATTCAGTGGATGTTGTGTGTTTGCGTTAACTCTGAGGTAGGCGCGTGCCCTGCAAACTTGTATTCTCTCTTCAATGGTTGGAAAATCATTGATACCTCCACAAAACTCTCACACTGAAACGTGGGAAATTATTTTCCTTCTTCCTTGATCAGTGACACTTCGTTCTGGATTAAATAGGGGGAAACGGTTAGATCAGCCAAATACACATAAGGTAAATTACTGAAAGATTATCTCTAGATGACAAACTACATTATAATTAAAAAGTTATAGAAAATGTAATTCCTTACATTCCTTTTGCAATACAGTCATAGAGTAAGTGGACATATATATTGGACTCTGACAGCAGATCTACTTTCAGACACCGACTACTTGCATACACCACTAGGTGACAATATGTCTACTTGCAGACACCACCAAGTGACAATATGTCCACTTGCAGACACCACTAGGTGACAATATGTCTACTTGCAGACACCACCAAGTGACAATATGTCTACTTGCAGACACCACCAAGTGATAATATGTCTACTTGCAGACACCATCAAGTGACAATATGTCTACTTTCAGACACCACCAAGTGACAATGTGTCTACTTGCAGACACCACCAAGTGACAATATATCTACTTGCAGACACCATCAAGTGACAATATGTCTACTTGCAGACACCCCTAAGGGACAATATGTCTACTTGCAGACACCACCAAGTGACAATATGTCTACTTGCATACACCACTAAGTGACAATATGTCTACTTGCAGACACCACCAAGTGACAATATGTCTACTTGCAGACACCATCAAGTGACCCAAAATGTCTACTTGCAGACACCACCAAGTGACAATATGTCTACTTGCATACACCACCAAGTGACAATATGTCTACTTGCAGACACCACTAAGTGACAATATGTCTACTTGCAGACACCACTAAGTGACAATATGTCTACTTGCAGACACCACTAAGTGACAATATGTCTACTTGCAGACACCACCAAGTGACAAAATGTCTACTTGCAGAAAACCACTAAGTGAAAAATTTGGGCAACAAGTGACAATATGTCTACTTGCAGACACCACCAAAGTGACAAAATGTCTACTTGCAGACACCACCAAGGGGACATAAGTTACTTGCAAAACCACCAATCAAAGTTTCTTCAGACACCCCCAAGTACTTGTTTTCAACAACCCGGGGACAATTGTTAATTTCAAAGAACCAAACCAAAAATTTCAATTTGGCCCCCGTGACTTGGGTTATTGCAAACCCCAAAGGGGAAAAGGGCTTCTTGGTCCCCCCAAAGTGGCGTTGGGGGGTTTCTTTACACCATGGGACAATAGCACCAGCTCCCCGGGCCAAGGGGCTTGAACCCTGTTTTAAAAAAAACAAAATTTTTGTTTAAAATTTTGTTGGGAAAATTGTTAAAACTTGGCCCAAAATTTAAGGGCCCAATTTTGGGTTTATTAAAAGTAAAAAAGGGGTTTTTCTGGCCAAAAGGGTTTTGGGCTTTTTTGGAAAACCATGGGAAAATGGAACCCCAGGATTAAGTTTGAAAAAAAAATTAAGGATTTATGTCGGAAAAAATTTTAATTTTTTCAAAAAATTAGGGAAATTGGTTTTTTAAATTTTAAAAGGGGTTTTTGGAAAGGGGATAGTTTTTCATGATGGATAAAAACCAAAAGTCAAAAATTAAAGGTCTTCCGGAAAAACATTAAAGTTTAAAATTTTTAAAAAATTGGGTTTTTTTGAGTTTAATTGGGGCCCCCCCATAAACAATTTAAATTTTTTTTGGTTTTAACCCAAAAAACCCTCAACTTAAATGCTCCAGAGATTTCACAAACCAACTAACCAATGAAGGAAGCCACAAATGAACAAGTCCATTCAGACAGCTGTTGGAGCAGGTTTATTATCTCTATGCAGGTGCCAGCCAGGGAGGTTAAACCCTGGCTTTAGCCCTACACTCACAGCACCAACAAACATTTCACCACCATGGACTGTCAGTCTGTTATATTAAATAATTAGACAGCTCCCATTACACATAAAAGACTATTAGCAATGACTAAGCAAAATAGTACAAGTGATAAGTGGCTTGATTTTCTAATGGAAACAAAATGAAATAAGATTGAAATAAAGACAGAAGTGTGTACCTTGTTCTCCAGAAGCAGAGAGCGCACATCAGTCAAGTCCTCCTTGGTGAACACAAAGCCAACATTGTTCTTGATGACTGGCAGCAATCTAAGGTAAACAACAAAACCGTTAATATGCTCTAAAATTATATATAAATAACTATCACAGCCTATTGTAATCAAACAATGCAAATTAATCCAAGCAAAAACTGCATTCATTCAGATTGGGTGAGAGGTGGGAAACACTATAGCCAACAGTCAACATATCGTACATAATCTAGTTAACAGTTCCCAGTGAAATCCGCCCATTACATCTGAATCCAACCAGAATGTTGTCCCTTAGCCTTAAGCTGTTCCCAGCCTACTACCCGCAGGACACGTGTTCAGTCCGTAACATTTATGAGATGTAGTAGATAGTAACAGCTATTGCCAGCATACTTCTTGGTGGTTACAAAGACAAGATGATCCTCATACGTGACCTGGCTTGCTATATGTTGTCAAAATTATGCAATGTCCTGCAATCACCGCACTACACTTGACAGCGCTAAAAATGTGTGCTCGTTCAGTAGTGGTAAGTGTCAATGATTGACATGACCGTGGAGCCAGGTACTGAATTTGCTGTCAGCCTCAAGTAGATCAAAGCAATGATGTGAGTTAAAATATTTGCATATCCTTTACAGGACATCGCTGTAAATATCAGCATCTTTCAGCTGATTGTTGATTTCTTGGCAAGATTACGCTCAGTACTTTGCCATTGTTTTCTGAGCGGCCGGCTCACATAACCCGTAAGTTACCGACGCGATTCGAACCACTGCTGATTCTCACCGTCGTCATGTTACTTACGAGAGTATACGAGATTACGGAGAAAAGTCGTTAACCTCTAGGCCAGGATGCCGGCAAATAATGTGAGTGCTTCAACTTCAATGGCCAAGGCAAATGTTTGAGTTGCTTTAATAAATTAAACTGCTAGCAACAGATTTTAAAGATGAGCTAGTTGATGTAAACCACGATATTGCAAAACTTCAAATACCAATTACTCCACTGACCTTTCACCTGCAATATGGGTGTTTTGTATATTTATATTTTAGAAATTCATAGATTGCTAATGGATGGGTATAAATACCAATTAATGCAATGCCTACAAAAAGACTGATCAGCATTTTTGTAAATATTACAAGAATAGTAGGCCCAGAGAATGTGCAAACTTTGCTCGATACTCGACAGTTTTTTTTCTTTTGGTAGTATCCTTCTTATCCACGTGTTCTAGGTGTATCATTACAGCTATACCCGACTGTGACACCATTTCTACCGGTTTTAGCTAGTTAGCATGTAGTATGGTTGTATTTTTTATGGATGCAACCGGAAGCAGCGCCATATTTGATCCGATGTGACCTTTACCCAAGTGTCTCGGCTGTATCGTTATGCGGTAGGTACGCTCTGAGTCATCCTCCGTTTTCCCCCAAAGACATGTCTGAACATGTTCACGCACGTTCATTAATGGTATCGTCACGTGTTGAGTCACCCAGAAGGTCACCCTCAACTCAGCCAACTATGTGTTCATACCCCAGACTTTTAATATGAGACGTAACCTCCGGCTCTTATCAAGGAATGGCCGTATTTATCTACCCACCCAACCATTCGACCACCTCTTAACAATGATCAGAAGCACCTATCTACCCGTCTTACACCCACTCCACAGCCACTCACCTATTCGGCTGAATAGCACTGTAGCCCCATCACACCCATGCGCCGCCTTCATTGATATCTCGTAGCCAGTGAGCCTGTGGTCTTGTTGGCATTACACATGCGACCGGGAGCAGCTTCATATGTGATCGGATGTGACCATTAGCCACGGGTACTTGGGTGCAGCACCAGCCAGTAAGCATGTGTTATGGTTTTCCCATTACCACTTGTGACAGGATCATTCAGCCACGGTTACCTCCTCGCTAATCAGTTTTCCACCCCTTGTCTCCACCATTCAGCCACGGTGGCCTCTTCGCTAGTATCTTTTCCACCCCTGTCTCCACAATTCACCCACGTCGCCCCTTGAGCCACCCACATTTTTACTAACAGCAAACCTGTCCTACACCCACTCCACAGCCACTCCCCCAAAATTTAAGTTTCCTATGGAGCGCGCACGCACACACACACACACACACGAACCCACAAACACGCGCACGCACGCACGCACTCACACACGCAAGAGACATTGCAGTTATAGATGTCAGGCGAAAAAAAAATATTTAAATTTCCTACGAGCGCGCACATGTGCTCGCGCGCACACACACACACACACACACACACACACGCACACACACGCACGCGCACCCACATTCACGCGCTCGCACGCAATTACACACGCAAGAGAATCATTGCAGTTATAGATGTAAGGCCAGGGATGGTTAACCCGGTCAACAAATGCCCACAGAAGTCGGATGTGTCGGCCTAACGACGCAAGAGAGCAGCTTTGCTGTAAACAGGCACAACGCGACTTGTAGTTATATGTTTATTTTAAAAAACCTCACAATTTTCACTACGGGACATGAATTCCACTGACCGCAACTCGACTAGCCTGTCAAATGTAATTATCTTCACCTCTATCTACCCGCTTATCAGCCGTCCCCGCTGGCCGTGGCTATTATATTTCTCACGAGCGTGTGATAGGCCGGAGCGCAGGTAAACTACCTTTCAGGTGAGATTATTAAGGAAAGTAACAAAGGGGAGATTATTCTGTGTACCAAGGGCAATAATCCAAGAGACACGAATCGCCTCCCTTGGGATACTTTTATTCTGTTTATTAAGGGGATATAACTGTGGGGTTTTATTTTATTACATATTTTTTATGATTATCTTAGCAGGTTATTACTTATATAATATTAGAATAATATTTTTATATTCACATTAATAATCTCCGCTATACATACAAGAAATTTAGCCGTTTATTATTTTATTGCGCTTAATATTTTAATAATAATGTATGCCTTCTAGTGTATTTTTAAACCATATGTTCACCAATCGTTTAAAGTTGATACATGGGTACTTTGGACACATGCCGAATGTTGGTAACTATCATCATGGAAAGTTTATTCATGCATCTATCTCTGGATATTCGAGGTAACTCGAGTGATGGAATAAATCATTTTTCCAATCTGTAATATTGACTTCGGTCTCCTCATCGAAGGGTTTGATATCCACGTGCGCGGTGACGTGGGGCGATGTGAGGCGATGAGGCGCGAACCGGACCGGCGCGGTGTGGTTCGGACGTCGTCACGCTAACCGGGGCTGACCGGACCGGGCACGGGTGGGGGATCTGGGTAGGGGGTAACCATGGACCGGAAGTGACACCGGAAGGACCCAAGAAAATACCCACCAATTTTTTTTTGAAAATGAGGTCCTTTTTCTATGAGGGCCAGTGGGGAAGGTATAACATTCATATAAGGAAATATGACCTGTAGACCGCCTCCTTGGCCCTCATTTGCCACTTAGTTAGGACCCACCCTACTACTCTCACGTCATAATATAAATATCGATTGGTTGGATAGATAGCATATATTTGCGCTCGCTCTCTATGAACTCAAGTGTAGACCATACACACTACTTCTGGTTGCGATGGACTGAATTATGCGTGCGGATTAGCTTTCCTTATTAACAGTGTCCTTCGCCATTCGGCGAACCCACTCCGACTTCAGAGGTACTTGTAATTTGCATCCCCAAGTCAAGGACGAGAGGACAACATTTTAGTCCAACATTCCGTTTTAAAGGTTGACCCCTTACCTCGATAACAGCACACTGGATGATTCAGAACACGCGTTCTTATCCATTCGGCCATGCTGACCTACAAATAGCATATTCACACCAACCCTACGCTACCAATCTCAATGGTCACGATCAAACTACGCAACATTAACACCTGCGAGCTAGAGGAGATCTGCCGACTTAACTGTCTGAGACTGAGAAGGAAATAATGTTATCTGAAAGACAGTGGGATCAACACTTTGTGCCAGGCAAGGGATATAAACTGCACAAAAGTAATGTGTGCAGCCAGAGTACACACCTCCTTTGCAGATGACCGTTGTCACCTTTGATCGTAGCCTGACATGGAAGACACAAGTTGAGACATAAGGAAGAAGAGTAAGGCAAAGGATGGCAATAATTAAACAGCAAACTGGCAAGACACGAGGTGGAGGAATATGAGAAAGTACGCAGGGGGCTATATACTGAACGAGCGAGACCGTATACGGTATTGGCAGCAGCTAAGTCAGCTGTGACAAAATAAACTGTAATTGTGTGCGATACTGGCAATAGGGAAAGTTAATTCACACGAAATAATAAGTCCAGTGCACTAGAAGTATCGACAAGTTTATAGCCTACGAGTTCAAAGCAAGAAAACGCAAGTAACAAATAACAATAATAATTTGCAAAAATATATTTAAAAAAAGAAAAATATTATATATATACTATCAACTATACCAACTATATATCAACTATATATATATGACCGCCCACGCTTTCCGGCATGGCACATGATTGATTGATTGATATCAACGCTGGGGCAATGGTCAACCCAACAAAGGCAACAGTGACTTTATTCTCGTTAAATAATCATATTGACAACACTCCAACACCAACTCTAAATTTGTGTTCAGAGACGGTGG
>JACEFZ010000123.1:0-43996 GCA_014155875.1 Cepaea nemoralis | reverse complement strand
GTCTTTCTCTATTAACAACTTTCTCTCTTAACAACTTTCTCTCTTAGCAACTTTCTCTATGAACAACTTTCTCTATTAACAACTTTCTCTGTTAAGAATATTTTGTATAAACAACTTTCTCTGTTAAGAAATTTCTCTCTTAACAACTTTCTCTATTAATAAATTTCTATATTAACAACTTTCTTTCTTAACAGTTTTCTCTATTAACAACTTACTCTATTAACAACTTTTCTATTAACAACTTTCTCTCTTAACAACTTTCTCTTTTAACAACTTTCTCTATTAACAACTTTTTCAGTAAACAACTTTCTCTATTAACAAATGTCTGTCATAACAACTGTCTCTATTAACAATTTTCTCTATTAACAATTTTCTCTCTTAACAACTTTCTCTATTAATAACTGTCTCTAATAATAACTTTCTCCATTAACAACTTTCTCTATTAATAATTCCTCTCTCTCTTATCAGACAATGAACACAGACGTCAAATAAGCAGGCAACCAAGGTCATGCCTTTAGCAGTATAGTCCCCTAACGATCACACTAACCCACACACTTGCATTAAATATAGTCATTGTAATATCTAATCATTGTTGCTGTTCACATTTGACAGGTGATTGGGAGGTGGACTACATCACTGGTTGGCCATTTATCTGTCACGTGACTGACGCTTCCGATATCTCCGTATATGGAATGGAAGATGGGACAGTCTGTGCATACTCGGAGATGATTGGTCAGTTGTTTATTTAATCTTTATATATGATTGGTTAGTTTGTTTATATGATCTTTGTATTTGATTGGTTCGTTGTTTTATTTGAACTGTGTTTTTGATTAATCAGTTTGTTTATATGATCTTTTTTATTTGATTAGTCTGTATATCTTTTTTATTTGATTAGTCTGTATATTTGAGTCGTTATTTGGGTAGTTATATTAAATTCCCCAATGCATTTACTGTAAACTGTCATTTACTGCCTATAGTACCTTGTGGTGCAGGACAAGCTGTTGGGAGGGAGGGGGGGGGGGAGGTCTTGAGGCTGAGGATTTAAGGCTGCCCGGCTAGTGTAGTCGCGGCAAACTGTGCAGGTTATGGTTTTTCTTTTTTCCCCTGTCAGAAAAACAAATCTACATCTTACCGAGGATACAAACCTGGGTATCCCGAAGGAGACCCTGACATGCTAGCCACTCAGCCAGCCTCTCCTCAGTTAAATTACTACGTTATTTAAATGTCCAATTGATATAATATGTGATTTATATATTATATACGGAGTTGGGTAGTGCAGTAGTTGGCATGCTTTGCTGTCAGTCTGGTTGTCGTGTGATTGAATCCCGTCTGAGGTGGTGATTTTGTTCTCCCATTGACCTTAACCCTCATTTCAATCCAGCCTAAATCTAAATTACAGAGGGGTGGAGGAGGGGGGGGGGGGCTTCCAATGAAAACCTTAGAAGTTTGATAGAAATGACAATAATCATGCCATTGTCTTGTAAACTGTCATTATTGTTGTTAAGTATGTCAAGGGAGTTGACCACGTGACATCATAGTGCAGACAAACACCTGACATCATAAGGACAGTTCAAAGATCTCCGCCCAATATCATATCCCTGTTTAGTTTCATTATAGCATAGCTACAACTACATATCACTGTTTAGTTTGACTATATGATAGTTACATATGATTGTTTAGTGTGATTATATGACAGTGATATTTAATTGTTTAGTTTGATTATATGGTTGCTACTTTTAATAGCTCCGTGGCGGATGGGTTACTGACGCAATTTCGTAATACCGCATACCATGTTCGAAACACAGCTATGGGCGATTTGGTAGCAGACTGCATTGCGTTTGTTTTTTTATGAAAATGGTATGAGTGCTGGTCGTTCAGAAAGCAGTGGCAAACTACTGAACATAAACTTGCCAAGAGATTACAAACAGCCAAAAAATGCCAGAGTTGACTACTGTGTCCTGTAAAGGATATGCAATTAACTTAACATTTGATTGTTTAGTTTGATTAAATGATATTTGTATCTGATGTTTAGTTTGATTATATGAAGGCTACATTTGATTTTTTAGTTTTATTATACCATAAATATATTTTATTGTTAAGTTTAATTATATATTAGCTAAATATGATTGTTTAGTTTGTATTTAGTTAAGTTTGATTATATGGCAGTTATAGTTGATTGTGTAATATGATTATATGACAGTCATATTCATTGTTTAAGTTGATTATTTGATAGCTACATGGATTATTTAGTTAGATTATATGACAGCTATATTTGAATCCTCATTATGTTTTATTTGATATTTATGTTCCACTGGCCTGCCATTTATATGATATATATATGTTATTTATCAGCCATCCATTTGCTATTTATATGAGTAGTTGGCCGGTGCGTTGATGGCTAGTTGTGATAATGGAATGGCTATTACACCTCTGAGCTTGGAAAGGATAAGGACACCTCTGCAACACTGTTCGCATAGAGATTTACTTTGGTAGCGGGTCAGAAGGACCTAACCTCATTCCGTTGGATGCAAGGCCTGTTCTGGTCTCAGAACCACTCATTCGGTCTGCCAATCAACCAAACAGCCAACTAAGCAACCAACCAATCAGTCAAGAAACAACCCAACGAAGAAACCAATTAACCTAACAACCAGTCAACCACCCATCCAACTAACCGATCAGTCAACCAATCACCCACCCAACCAACTAATCAATCAACCAACCAAACAATTAGCCAACCACCCAATCAGTCAGTCATCCAACCACCTACCCACCCAACCAATCAATCAACCAACCAACCAAACAATTAGCATACCCAATCAGTCAACCAACCAACCAACCAACCAACCAGCCAGCCAACCAGCCAGCCAACCAACTAACCAACCACCCAGTCAGACAATGAACAACCGACTCAACCAACAAACCAACCAAAGAACCAACCAATCACTCAATGAACAACCCCAACCAACCAGCCAGTCAGCGAACCAACCAACCAACCAAACAACCAACCATCCAAACAACCAACCAACCTTTCACTCAATTATCTTCACTGTTTTCCCCAGCTGACTGCACGCAAGTTGGAGATGGTAGAATAGACGCAGAAGTCACCTACAATGGACAGAGGTACCCATGTAAAGTCAAGAAAGATAAACCATGTATTTATCGTGTGCAGCTGAAACCGCGGGGGTCGGGAATTTACAAAATCTGGATTAACTATGAAGGTCGGCCTGTGAAAGGTAAGAACTGAGTTAATTGTTTCGTTTCTGTATCTATGTGTATATTCATGTCGTTTATTTTGCAGAGACCAAAATGAAGGTTAACTGTCTTGTATAATTATCAGTATAATAAAAGCAACAAGTTCTAATATGTATGACTGCTTGTTGCTACCACCTCATCCTCGTGCTTATCCCTCACTTCATCCTCTTCCACCACCTCCTCCCCTCTTCCTCCTCCCTCCCCTCCTTCTCATCCCCGTCCTACTTCCCTTCCACCTTATCATCCCCTACTCTTCCACTTCCTCCTCCCCCTCCTTCTCCTTTTCTTTCTTTCTTCTTCGCTTCCTTTTCCTCCTCCTCCTCCCCTCCTTCTTTTCCTCCTCCTCCTCCTCCTCCTTCTTCTTCTTCTTCTTCTTCTTCTTCTTGCTTACAAAATCCATTTGACAATGTTTTTTTCCCCCTATGTTAATGTAACATGCACATTTGATGAATGAAAGATGAGTGATTGAAAGGGCCAAATGTAAGACGGGCCTGCGTGCCCAATTTGTTACCCTTTTAAAATAAAGTTTGTTTGTTTGTTTGTTCGTTCTTCTTCTTCTTCTTCTTCTTGAAAAATATAGTTCAATAGAGCTATATTGAGGCAATCCTCATGCATGGAAGCAAATCATAGACAATTAGCAGACTAGTGAGGAATTTTGTGGAAGCTGTGGAGAACACCATGGACAGATAGAAAGAGTAATGAAGATATCCTGAAAGAAGTTAACTCACAAAGAGAACTGGTTACTCGTATCAGAAGTAGACAGTCCACATTCTTTGGGCACGTCATGAGAAGGGAAAAATTGGAGTACGTCATGACAATGTAGGAGGGGAAGAGAGGAAGGGAAGACTAAGAGAGAAGATGCTAGTCAGTTTGACATTATGGCTTGGAGGAAGATCAATGTATAAATGAGTGACAGTGCACAATGCAGAAGGATGTAGACAGAATCTGTGGACAGAAGAATGTGGACTATAGTTAATTTCTTATCCTTTTTTTGGCTGTTTGTGATTTCTTGGAAAGTTTACGTTCAGTAGGTTGCCATCGCTTTCTGAACTCATACCACTTTATGGGAACCAACGCAAGGCGGTCTGATGCCAAATCCTCCACAGCTGTTTCAAATGTGGTATGCGAGATTACGAACTGCGCCGTCAAAGAGTCCCCCAATTGATTTCTGTGCAGTACTGTGAGTGCAAAGCATGCCTTCGTTTCTCCAGGGTCTCCATTTATCCAGGAAATTGCTGAACTTGAGAAACCAAAAGTTAGTGGAGATGGACTGTACCGAGGGGTTCCGGGAAAACCCGCTGTGTTCATGGTAGACCCACGGGGTTTTCCCGGCCAGGTGTCTGTTGCCGTGACTGGTAAGTTAGTTTTTCTATCTAGTACTAGTATAGTTGCTCGTACTTGCTGAGAACATTAACTGAGAGATCAATAGAGGTAAGCAGAAAATAGGCAAGTGAAATATTTCAGCCACGTTACAAGACATACTTTTATAAAACCATATTGGAGGGCAAGGTTGAGGGCAAGCAAGCAAGAGGTAGGCAACGATACAAGTGGGAAGGTAACATCAAGAGATGAACGAGCATCAATCTCACAGAATGTACAGTTAGGATGAGAGACAGACAGTGTTGGAGATCAATTGAAGCCAGCCTTCATTGTGGAGATGGCACTTGATTGATTGATTGAGCGGTAAACAAAAACCTACATTTTTGCTTCATTGACTACACAAAGACTTTCGATAAAGTAAGACATGTCAACATGATGAAATGCTTGTAGATCTACAGTTTGATGGGAAAGACCTTAAGCTTGTAAACAAAAAAACATATTGGAAAGAACATGGTGTCATAAAGATTGATAATGAAGTAGGTCAATATCAGCCTATTAAGAGAGGTTTGCGACAGAGATGTGTACTGTCTCCAATTAAATTTTCCCTTTACAGTAAAAATATATTTTAGACATTTAGAAGATATGGGAGGTATTACAAATGGGATAGCAACATCAGTAACATTAGATATGTGGATGATACAGTGTTGATTGCAGACAATGATCAGTATCTGCAATATTTAGTAGATGTAGTTATTGTACATAGTGAACAAATAGGGTTAGAATTAAATTGTAAGAAGACAGAGATTATTTTCGTCACTAGGAAGAAAGAAATACCACAACATAATATACAGGTAAATGAGAAATCCAATTACTTTAGTTTATGTTGAGTGATTTCTGCACTATGTACCTGACGAGTGGCGGCGAAATAGGCCAGGCAATAAATCGTGCAGTCTATTGTTTGTGTCTTAGTTATTCAAATTCACTACGGAAAAACAATATTTTCAATTACATAAATATTTATTGGCAGCAACTTTAGACAAAAACAACGAACATTCGTCCGAATATGTTGCATTTTCTGGGCGAACACCAGTGTCTTGTCTGGCCTTATCTTCTCTTAAGCTGTGTATATGTCTGTTATGTGTGGGTGGGAAGAAGTGTATGTGTGTGCTTTGCGTGATGTATGAATGAGGATATATGAGCGCGCGAGAGAAATAGAGAGAGAGAGAGAGAGAGAGAGAGAGAGAGAGAGAGAGAGAGAGAGAGAGAGAGAGAGAGAGAGAGAGAGAGAGAGAGAGAGAGATGAGTGTGCATTTGTGTGTTATTGAGTGGATGTATAACTGTGAGAGTTTGTGTAAATGATGTAGTATGTATGAATGTTTGTTTGTAAGTATGTGTGTATGCATCTTTGAGTGTCTTCTGCATGTTTGATTGTGTGTGTGTCTTTTTGCCCGTCAGCTCGTATCATAATGTGGCAATATGCAATGTTTATGTTCACAACATTAATTCGACAATGTTGTTTTCTATGTGAATGTGACATGCACAATAGATAATCGGTGTATGAAAGATGAGTGATTTGAAGGGCCGAATGTAACACAGGCCTGTGTGCCTAATTTCGACCCTTTGAAAATAAAATTTGTTCGTTTGTTCATTTATAATTTAAGTCTTAAGAAATAGGAAATGGATGCGATCACACAGATTTCACGTGGCTAGGGGGTACTAAAATCAAAATAGTAATCAGAGTATGTAATTCTCAGTCTAGGAGAAGACAGAGTTAAAGTTGTACAGTAGAACAATATCTAATTCTCCATCTAGCAGAGACAGAGTTAAAGTTGTACAGTAGAATAATATCTGATTCTCAGTCTAGGAGAGACAGAGTTAAAGTTGTACATTAGAACAATATCAAATTCTCCATCTAGGAGAGACAGAGTTAAAGTTTTGTAGTATAACAATATCTGATTCTCAGTCTAGGAGAAGACAGAGTTAAAGTTGTACAGTAGAACAATATCTGATTCTCAGTCTAGGAGAGACAGAGGTAAAGTTGTACAGTAGAACAATATCTACTTGTTTGCTAAGTAAGATATCACCAAATAGATATTATAAGGTTATCAGCATTACCACTCGCTCTTAAACTTTCAGTGTACCGATACCGAGGTAGCGGGTTCAACCAGTCAGACTAAAATGTTGATTTCTTGTCCTTGACTTGGGGAAGTAAATAACAAGTACGTCCGAAGTCAAAGTGGGTTCGCTTGATGGCTAATCCACACCAAATATTAGTCCAGTGCACTAGCAGTAGTAGCACGTATATAGACTATGTTTAAGTTCAAAGCAAGCTGAAAAAATTAGTTACAGTACAGTAACTGACACTTGCTCTCTAACTTTGAACAGGTCCATCCAAGCCTGTAAACAGCCAATTGGAAGCCCAGCCAAACAACACGGTCAAGGCTACATACTACCCTACAGAGAGAGGACCCCACACTGTTCATGTCAAGATGGATGGAAAAGACATTGATGGTAAATTATGATAGTTTAGTACAGAGGTTACGAATTTGAGCAAGTTGAAACCAGCGGGCGTCATTCTGTAGTTCTATTGGATCGCAGTAAGTGAAGATTTTTGGCAGATTTTCATCCAAACTTAATTACTCAATAAAGCCAATTATTGCAATCATTTTCTGTTTGCAAATTGTGTGTTGGAGCAATGAAAATTTTGTCATAATTGCCAAAGAAGAAAATTTAGGCTTTCTTGCAGACACATTCTTAGAATATGGTATAAGTACAGATATGTACATGTTTGTATGTTGCAGACAAATTCTTAAAATATGTTATTTGTGTAGGTGTATAGGTATTTACATATGTTTGTATGTATTGTTTCTCAATCTCATCTCATCTCATCTTGTTCCTCTTGTACCTTGCGGTGACGAGGTAAAGCATATATAGCGGGAGAGTGTCCGATTATGGGCTTCATATATCGTGATTCCCATGGATTCTGTTATATTTGGTTTGACTGATGCTAATTTTTATTTTAAGCTCCTTACAAACTTCGTTTAGGCTGTTTATGCGGATTTGTAATTCTGCCTCCAATTTTGCTATTAGTGCTCGATCGTCCACAAATAGGAGTTCTCTAATGGTGTAATTCGCCGTTAGTTCTTCTTCTGTGTTCTGTATATGTAATGCGGTGTTGTTATGGTGTTGTTTCTTAATAGGATCTACACGTTCCTGTTTGCTTTATTAAATACAAGTTGTATAATATGTTATTTCCTATAAAATTAAACCAAACCGGTTGATACAATTTACTCACATTAATTATAATTGTTCATCATAACATTTAGGAAATATTTATTTTAAATTCGTACAAGCCTCCCATGCTTCAAAAGTTAAAATATACACTTTGAATTGTTGTTGCTGTTTATGATTTTTCATCACATCCTGTCCCTTCTTGGAAAATGACAGGCACCTTGATTGACGATAGATTCTAAAATGGAGTTATACCTCTCAACAGCACTAAGCCTTGGCTGAATCTAGAGACCTTGTGTTGCTCATGCATGATCCCTCTCTTGGCCTGTCCAGTTTACTCCAGAGTAAAGGTAACATCAAAGAGCCGCTTGAAAGTCGACAGGATCGACTTCATTGCACTGGGTTTATATCCCATACGGCTCAGTCTCTTTCCGCAGCGCGGAAAGCGTTGCACAAAGCACAAATTCCATAGCTCCAGCGACAACCCTCAGGAGTCACAAAAAAATGAACTCTTGAACAGAAGGATGCGGCCCGGAATCGAACCCACAAACTTTGGAGCCCGAGTCAGACGGCTTGACCACTTCACCATGGAGGCGTAACACCAATAGTCTGGAACAAGACCAACTGCAGAAGCTGAGGAAATGAACTAGTGAATAAACTTGCTGGCTCTGCATCCCCTGCAGATGGCAGCCGACGGATCGTGCCAATGTTATTAACATCCTTAGAGAGATGTCAAAGTTGGAGGACTTTAACGCCAGTGAATCCGCTTCGTTGTCCAGGATGAGAGACTCAGAAGTAGAATTGGCATGGTCAGACATGAGAGGCACATCGGGAGAATGAGGGGTCTTGTCACCAACATTGAACCAGAACTTTCAGCTGTCGGGCGCTGATGCATATGTTGGGGGTGGGGGTGGGTGTTTGTGGTGGATCTGAGCATCTATGGACTTGTTCAGAGAGCAAGGAGGATACCCCAACAACTAACTATCAAACTAATTGTTCGTAATCGCTGATTTAACTGGTTCAGTGCTTGGGTGAAACATGGTGCACAATAAATTGAGCAAGTATTATAATAAAAAAGTTCCGTTCCTCGAGCATTGAAATTGCTGAACATACCACGAAACAAGACATATAACATGATGACCCAGGTACGCGACATGCCATCCTTCTGTTCAAATGTTAGGTCTAATTTGGCGATATATTATCTTTGGCACTGCATCAGTTAAAATAATCGTTACTCATATTCACACAAATTCGGCCATAAAATGTGAACAATATTATTTGCTTCTGATATAATTCACATGTTTCTTCCTGTATAGCAAATACACCCATCCAAGTTGTAGTCTCAATAATTTCCTGTTCATGGAGTTTTTGGAACTTTTATAAAAATTGTTTCACTAAACTCAACAGGCAGCCCTTACCGACCCTTGGTTGTGGACCCAGTCAATGTGCGGATCTCTGGTGGGTGGAGACCCCTCTTAGACGAACGAGGAGTTATTCCCTTGAGAGTAAACAAGGAGAAACATTTACCGTTTGATGTGTCCGAAGCTGGCCCAGGTATAAATTATGTCTCATTCTTCTTCTTGTAGTCCATGCTGTATGGCACTCATCTCAACTAATCATCTCATCTCATTTCATCATCTCATCTAATCTCATCTCATCATACCATCTCATCATTTCATCTCATCATCATAATCTCATCTCATTTCACCATCTCATCTTATCTCATCATCTGCTCTCATCTCATCACATAATCTCATCTTGTTCTTCTTGTACGTTTGCGGTGTTGAGGTAAAGCATGAACAGCAAGAAAGTGCCCGTGTATGGTCTTCATATATCAAGATTCCCATGGACTCTTCTTCCGGTTCTTCTGTTCTGTCTCATTGTCCTTTAACATTGCAGGGTCCATTTCCATTTTTATCAGTCCGAATATACTTCTTTCGTTTTCTTTGAGTGGTAGAAAAAAATCCCATGCCGGCTTGCGAGGCCAATCACAGGTTTATGTCAGGAAAATCTGACCAAAAAAATCTGTCCCCCCTGGTGAGCCAGAGCCTCATTAGCCCATGATCTCGCGGTCATGGTTTCCCGGTCTACACCACGGGAGGTGCGGTTGATTTATCTAGTCTGCGGGTCATCGGCAGGCTACTAATTTTCGCTTGTCACCCCTCCTAGGAGAGACCAGCCGATCCTAACCCTACTGGCTGTAAGGCCAGGCGCAGTCTGTGGACAAATGGTGATCATACATGTCCACAGCCTTCTGTTTATGTTGACATCATTCACTTTGATGATCAGATTCTGTGCCAAACGAAAAAGTAGATTTGGACAAAACAAAAATGCAAGATGGAAAATTCCTCCTGTCCTCCCTGTGAGGTTTTTTTGTGAGTTTATAGAGAATTAAAGAAGTTCCAATGAGTGAAGTTCTATAAAGTATATCTCTCTATAAAAGATACAGGTTAGTAACAGCAAGTAGCGTCTAGAGGTATTGATATTTATTCTCGCATAACCCTTGTAGAGAAACCATTCAGAATTTTGGCTCATCGAGTACCCCCACTGTGAGAAATTAGACCTAAGTTAAGTTCTACACAGAATTATTTATTGATGATTTCTCTTCTAGGCCATATATAGAGATCTTGGCAGTTAGCCACAGTAACCAATGAAAGCAGTTCTCTCATCTTCCAGCTGACTGTGCTCTGGTCGCCAACCTCATGTTTGATCTCTTAATATTATTTCAAGTGACACAAGACACTTGGACAAATGATCACATTGACAATTGTACCATTGTAGTGAACATAACAACAACAACTGTATTTTACACTGGTTGAACAAGACAACATGAGAAGATCTTGCCAACAGTTGGACCAACATTCACAAAGAATGATCACACCAACAGATTAGACAAGTCATACATCATGGAAGATACTTGACAACAACCACACAGAACTTTCACAATCTCTGTAACCAACCACAACAGTAGAGTAACAGTCACCATGAAGATGCTTGACACCAGTTGGACAAGACAACCACAGAGACATATATCTCAAAACTGTTTTCTTACTACTAATCATTTATTAATGTTTCTGGACCAGGTGAAGACTCAGGCTTCATATAGTCAATCATCACACTTCAAATTCTTAGTTAATATGTAATATATTGACATAATTATGAACCTAAATACAACACCCAAATCCCACCGAGACATTAATCTAAATAACCCTCCTCCTTCACTTCTCTACTCCATAAGTTATCCTACACCACACTTTAGACTTAAATCCTTTCTTCGACTGTTAATGAGGGAAACACAAGATCAGTCATAAATTGGGCAAGCATAGGGACGTTCTGCTCCACTGGTCTGTTTAATCCTTTTAGCACCTATGATGGTGTTGGACAGCTCAGGTTACAGTTCTCCCCATGATGGTTTTCCAATTCAGGCTATTCCCTGCTGTCACAATCTTGAAAGAAATTTTAAAGCTCTATCTTTTCACTGGTGAGTACATGAAGTTGACACTTAGGACTGTTCTTTTACTTTTCCAGTAGAGGAAGATCTAAAAAGAAACAATATGTCCTAGCATTCTTCTTTCTGTCTATCTCACCTAAATTTGACTGTTCATGAAGTTGACACTTAAGACTGTTCTTTTACTTTTCCAGTGGAGGAAGATCTAAAAAGAAACAATATGTCCTAGCTGTCTTTCTTCACAGTCTATCACTCCTAAGATTTCTGATGGACTTAACATCAATCCATTTTGAGAATTTGCTCTATAAATGAACTTCTGCTCCTTCAGCTTTCAGCCATTATTTATATTAAGCTGTGATAGGGTCAGCTCCAAGTGCACCTTTAATGTCCACTCTTAGCCAGTAGTGACATGCTGAAGACCAGGTGATCTCTCCTCTTAAGGTTTCTTCCTGAATTTATCTTGAAGATATAGCCTGAAGCTTTTACAAAATTGGAGAGTATCCCTGTCTTAGGCTTTTAAGAAAGACTTTTCTTCAGTGCCATCTGTATAGGCCAGAATTAGTGGATTCAGGCTCAATCCTTGCAACCTGTTGTTCATTTTGGTCTTTTTGGAGTCTGACTTTTCAGCTGGAGTTGAAGCTAGAGCTCAGGACTTCCCTGGAGTTGTCCTGGTAATTGAAAGGGCCTCCTCCATCTTCCTCATTCTCTGTTAATAAACAAAGGCACAACATGTGTTTTACATCTATTGAACCATTGTCACAGTTATACAGTACTATCACAGATTCAGAGAGGAATGGGAGGGGCAGGGGAGTGTGATATTCGAACACCCGCCTCTCACTGATGATGAAGTGCAATTTTATTTGGGGGTTTGGGGTGATATCCTTTCTTCCAGGTTCATCCCCAAAACCGTGAAGTCATAGGCACATACTCCTAATCAGAGGCAGCTTCACACAATTATCTTGTAAATTCTCACAATGAGTAGATCACAGGGACCGGTGTACCATGAGAACAGACAGTGTGATTAAGCATCAAGAAGTAGGCATTGTATGGCAGAAATCATGCACTAGAATTGCCTTCACATGTGGAATACACATAATGAAAGAAAACATGAATTTTCCCTGACAAATAGCATGAGCCTTCCCATGTATTCATCTGACAAACACTAGGTTAATTTCTACAGTGCAATGCAGTCCTGCAAACATGGATTTGATAAGTGTCTTTACTTTTACAAATATGAGAAGTTAATTATATAATTATCATCTCATTCACTCAAACATTCTCAGCCATTATAAGGGAGAAATTACATGCAGTATATAGCATCACACATTCTGAAACATAACTGCCAAAGGTAACTCTCAAGAGCGATGTACAGTTTGGTTAAGAATGGTCATGATAGGCACTCAACGAATGTTCAGAGCGCACAAAGGTTTTGCCATATGCATTGAGCGTGGTTTACAGTCATAAGCATATGCAAATCATCAAATCAGACAGACAATAGACATGGTAAGAATGTTTCACTGCGGTAGACATGACAGGTTTTGAGCGGCAGTTTTAGAGTCACTGTACCGAAGTCCTGTCTTCTTTCACATTTTCTCAAGAAAATACTCGGCCATTCGTCTCTCTCTCACTTCATCAGGTTTACACATAACATATTAAATGATTTAGGTACCTGATGTGCAGATGACCACATCCTAAAGAATGCTTTTGGGCAAATTTTACCACTGCATCTTGAACATGTCCTTACGGGATGGAATCAAGGCTTCGACTGGCGGGCTAATTATGTATTAAGGAGCGTTACCAGCCCAAGGGTTACCCAATCAAATTGAGACCCCACCATTCATCTACCCTCTCTCGATCTAGAATCTACGATTCTATTTTTAGTTAGGGTATCAATACGGCTTACTGTGGTTAACTTCTAAGTATTGAGAAATGTAAATGGACTGGGGATGCGAACGTCTGAAGACATCATGCTACATAGCCTCCCCATAAAACTGTCATGGATACAATGACTGATAGGTCAGGCGTTCACAGTTCCCAGATCCTTTAAGTGGTGTCATCATTTACTCATCTCCCATTACTCCAACAAGAGCTGTGCATATGGAACCAATTGACTTTTCCTTTTTTAAGAAAAATCTGCTCCAATATTCATCAGTCATGAATTTGGTGGCATCTGCAAAGACCATGAAGTTAGTCTTGCATGAAGTTCCATTTAGTCACTGGAAGTATGAAGAGTTATGACCACACTTATCAGTGAACTGCTCTCCAACTCATTTCTGACAATGCTCCACAGTCAATCTCCATGCTATTTTTCCTGTCCATGATGAATGATCTCTCAGAGTCACACACTTTCAAAGCATGAGTAGACCATTGAGATTCATTATGAGAAGTAATGGCTTTGCAATTAAACCAACTTCTATATGTCTGATGAGAGTGGTATAATTCCATATGTCTCTCACTTTTCATCTTTATCAGAACTTCATTCTTCCTCTCGCCTCTGGAGAATGATAATCCTGTGAGAGTGTATTTAACTGAACACTTTCTCCAACAGTAATCTTGGCAGTTGGAACTGGGTTAAAATTTTTGATCATCACCGGAGCAAAAACAATCACTTCCGGGTGAACTGTATAGCAGCCGCTGCAGAACTTAAGACTAAAATCTACTAGGTGCAGATTTGGTTAGCGTTGGACACAGGGTCTACCTTTCCAATAAGCCTCTTGTGTTTGCAGATGGTAGCAATTTCCCATTATATTTCCTTGACTTATTTCTGTAGGTCTTACCATAGATTTAGAGGTGCACTTATTGGTTGAGATTTCCTCATTCCGTTAGGCCTCTATTTTGATTTGTTGTGAGAAGTGACAGCATTTTCTCTCCTTAGTTGCTCTATTTTCTAACGTAGCAACTGAATTTTGTAGATGCAGCCAGACTGTGACATCTACTACAACCAATATAGAATTCCAACTAGTTGTCTTCAGCCATGCTTGAGCTAAATGCTTTTGAGTGGCTGGAGTATCCGTTCTTTCTCTCCCACATGAGCAAAACGTTTACTTTTTGGCGAATAAGGCGTTTCTTCTCAGCCATAGAGAAGTCCGTCATTATCACAGCCTACCTTTGAAGGGGTGTGATTATGTGGGTATAGCTTCATAGATCCCAATATTGACTGGAAGTTATTTTTGAAGCAATTTTACTGACTTTGAGGATAGGACTGGCCAGGTCTTGTGTTATACCTCGCATCTCAGTAATAATATAAGATTCCACTGCGGAATGCATTGGTCTTATTATATAAAGAGTCGACTGCTGAACTTGCAGAGATCTTTATCTTGAAAGGAGTCAGCTGTTTGAGAACAGTGATCTTTCGTTGTGTATAGAGTGTCAACTGCTGGCGTTGCAGTGATCTCTACCATATAAGAGTTAACTGTTTAAGAACAGCAATCCTTATTAGTCCATTCCATCACAGACTTTGCTCTTGTCTAGAACCGAGCTACATTCCTACCATTTTCTCAGGCAGAAATATCTTCCCATTGAGAATGAAAAAGGAGAAAGACATCAGTTTACACTAACTTTGTCCGTCCTTTAATCTCCACCATTTTCAGGCAGAAATGCTTTCTCAACTGAGGATGAATTGACGGCAGACGTCGGAGACGGATCCTGTTTTATCTCTTCATGAAATTTTTCAGGTTGTCCACGTTATGCTCCTAGTCGTATGATACGCCAATGACATCAGGTTGGTTATCCATCGTTTCCTGGACACATATTCTTGTATGCTCTCCACTTCCATATGAATGGCTAGGGGTCCAGTTATTTTGATGGCCTTCCTGGAGATTCAATGAGTTCACTCCTGGTGACGTGGATCCTAGTACACCAGAGATCACACCATCGAACAATAGACTAATGTCTTATAGACACCAGACTGTGGTCGGGTCATGAGTGACTGACCATGACATCAGGTAGAATCTTCCCTTCATCTCGTCCATTACGTATCAAGTACGCTTAAGAATACCACTAAATCAGGAATGGCAAGAGACTGAGTTGATAAGGATGTTTCTCCTGGAGATTCAATCGTGCTTACTTTCTCAGCAGCTTGATCAGGGCTACCGACAAGATTACACAACTGAAGAATAAACCCAACGTCGAATTGACACTGGACATTAGCCGGTACGAATACTGACTATACTGAGAGAGATGGTTAGTGAGGTGTCTTAATGGTTGCCCACGTTTTCCATCAGGGTTCACACTCTCTGCTCTCAGTGTTGCCAACATGTTATGGGGACTGAGGAACTTAAGTACCCACTATATGATGTGATGCAGTGATATTAAAATGTAAATACACTAATTCCCCTTTCTCCCATGCTAGCCAATAAGTTAGAAAATGGAGTAGGCCCCCTATTTATTCCCTGGATCAAGTGTCTTAATTTATCTCAAGAAAAATCAAATTTATCCTGAAATTAGCTGTCTATGTTATTTAAAAATAATTTGTGTCTTCTGGTTCTCAGGTACCTTTGATACTCATAGTGAACAACAGCATGCACAAAAGTAAACAACATCATTGACAGTCTATTACATCAGCCCATCTTGAACCACAACATTATCATGGGTATATCAAACATGTTGACCCATAAGATAATTAACATTTTTGTTCAACTACATTGTACAATGTGACATTTGTGAACAGTGATACATGCAATATTACCACCATTGATGAAACAACCACCACCCGAGATTTACTTGTGGGTTTAAACATCTGGACCTTTTGTCCACATTTATGTGACGAGATCCATTAACCACATCATAAAACTCTAAGCAATAGGTTTAATTTTGCGAGAGGTTACTCCCTGATTCTAATACAAACATAGATATCCTCCACAGGAGTCCCAGACAAGGTATACCCATAGTTTACATCCCGAGTCGTCAGACCTCGTTATGTGAATCCCATAAAAGGTATTCCCAGGGTTCAATTAGTGCATAGAGCACTCAATATGTGATTACCTTGAGGGTGTTCCCAGGGTTCTAATTGCCTATATTAGTCCACAATATGTGATCCCCTTTTGCAGGTTATTCCCAGGGTTCAGTCGCGGATACGGGTCCACAACATGTGATCACCTTTAGGGGTGTTCCTGGGGTTCAATCGCGGATATGAGGCCCCAACATGTGAGGTTTTTTTGTGGGTTTATAGAGAATTACAGAAGTTCCAATGAGTGAAGTTCTATAAAGTATATCTCTCTATAAAAGATACAGGTTAGTAACAGCAAGTAGTGTCTAGAGGTATTGATATTTATTCTCGCATAACCCTTGTAGAGAAACCATTCAGAATTTTGGCTCATCGAGTACCCCCACTGTGAGAAATTAGACCTAAGTTAAGTTCTACACAGAATTATTTATAGATGATTTCTCTTCTAGGCCATATATTAGAGATCTTGGCAGTTAGCCACAGTAACCAATGAAAGCAGTTCTCTCATCTTCCAGCTGACTGTGCTCTGGTCGCCAACCTCATGTTTGATCTCTTAATATTATTTCAAGTGACACAAGACACTTGGACAAATGATCACATTGACAATTGTACCATTGTATTGAACATAACAACAACAACTGTATTTTACACTGGTTGAACAAGACAACATGAGAAGATCTTGACAACAGTTGGACAAACATTCACAAAGAATGATCACACCAACAGATTAGACAAGTCCTACATCATGGAAGATACTTGACAACAACCACACAGAACTTTCACAATCTCTGTAACCAACCACAACAGTAGAGTAACAGTCACCATGAAGATGCTTGACACCAGTTGGACAAGACAACCACAGAGACATATATCTCAAAACTGTTTTCTTACTACTAATCATTTATTAATGTTTCTGGACCAGGTGAAGACTCAGGCTTCATATAGTCAATCATCACACTTCAAATTCTTAGTTAATATGTAATATATTGACATAATTATGAACCTAAATACAACACCCAAATCCCACCGAGACATTAATCTAAATAACCCTCCTCCTTCACTTCTCTACTCCATAAGTTATCCTACACCACACTTTAGACTTAAATCCTTTCTTCGACTGTTAATGAGGGAAACACAAGATCAGTCATAAATTGGGCAAGCATAGGGACGTTCTGCGCCACTGGTCTGTTTAATCCTTTTAGCACCTATGATGGTGTTGGACAGCTCAGGTTACAGTTCTCCCCATGATGGTTTTCCAATTCAGGCTATTCCCTGCTGTCACAATCTTGAAAGAAATTTTAAAGCTCTATCTTTTCACTGGTGAGTTCATGAAGTTGACACTTAGGACTGTTCTTTTACTTTTCCAGTAGAGGAAGATCTAAAAAGAAACAATATGTCCTAGCATTCTTCTTTCTGTCTATCTCACCTAAATTTTGACTGTTCATGAAGTTGACACTTAAGACTGTTCTTTTACTTTTCCAGTGGAGGAAGATCTAAAAAGAAACAATATGTCCTAGCTGTCTTTCTTCACAGTCTATCACTCCTAAGATTTCTGATGGACTTAACACCAATCCATTTTGAGAATTTGCTCTATAAATGAACTTCTGCTCCTTCAGCTTTCAGCCATTATTTATATTAAGCTGTGATAGGGTCAGCTCCAAGTGCACCTTTAATGTCCACTCTTAGCCAGTAGTGACATGCTGAAGACCAGGTGATCTCTCCTCTTAAGGTTTCTTCCTGAATTTATCTTGAAGATATAGCCTGAAGCTTTTACAAAATTGGAGAGTATCCCTGTCTTAGGCTTTTAAGAAAGACTTTTCTTCAGTGCCATCTGTATAGGCCAGAATTAGTGGATTCAGGCTCAATCCTTGCAACCTGTTGTTCATTTTGGTCTTTTTGGAGTCTGACTTTTCAGCTGGAGTTGAAGCTAGAGCTCAGGACTTCCCTGGAGTTGTCCTGGTAATTGAAAGGGCCTCCTCCATCTTCCTCATTCTCTGTTAATAAACAAAGGCACAACATGTGTTTTACATCTATTGAACCATTGTCACAGTTATACAGTACTATCACAGATTCAGAGAGGAATGGGAGGGGCAAGGGGAGTGTGATATTCGAACACCCGCCTCTCACTGATGATGAAGTGCAATTTTATTTGGGGGTTTGGGGTGATATCCTTTCTCCAGGTTCATCCCCAAAACCGTGAAGTCATAGGCACATACTCCTAATCAGAGGCAGCTTCACACAATTATCTTGTAAATTCTCACAATGAGTAGATCACAGGGACCGGTGTACCATGAGAACAGACAGTGTGATTAAGCACCAAGAAGTAGGCATTGTATGGCAGAAATCATGCACTAGAAATGCTTTCATATGTGGAATACACATAATGAAAGAAAACATGAATTTTCCCTGACAAATAGCATGAGCCTTCCCATGTATTCATCTGACAGACACTAGGTTAATTTCTACAGTGCAATGCAGTCCTGCAAACATGGATTTGATAAGTGTCTTTACTTTTACAAATATGAGAAGTTAATTATATAATTATCATCTCATTCACTCAAACATTCTCAGCCATTATAAGGGAGAAATTACATGCAGTATATAGCATCACACATTCTGAAACATAACTGCCAAAGGTAACTCTCAAGAGCGATGTACAGTTTGGTTAAGAATGGTCATGATAGGCACTCAACGAATGTTCAGAGCGCACAAAGGTTTTGCCATATGCATTGAGCGTGGTTTACAGTCATAAGCATATGCAAATCATCAAATCAGACAGACAATAGACATGGTAAGAATGTTTCACTGCGGTAGACATGACAGGTTTTGAGCGGCAGTTTTAGAGTCACTGTACCGAAGTCCTGTCTTCTTTCACATTTTCTCAAGAAAATACTCGGCCATTCGTCTCTCTCTCACTTCATCAGGTTTACACATAACATATTAAATGATTTAGGTACCTGATGTGCAGATGACCACATCCTAAAGAATGCTTTTGGGCAAATTTTACCACTGCATCTTGAACATGTCCTTACGGGATGGAATCAAGGCTTCGACTGGCGGGCTAATTATGTATTAAGGAGCGTTACCAGCCCAAGGGTTACCCAATCAAATTGAGACCCCACCATTCATCTACCCTCTCTCGATCTAGAATCTACGATTCTATTTTTAGTTAGGGTATCAATACGGCTTACTGTGGTTAACTTCTAAGTATTGAGAAATGTAAATGGACTGGGGATGTGAACGTCTGAAGACATTATGCTACACTCCCAATATTTCTATTGTCCATGCTGTGTGATGTTGGTGATCATGTATGTCCACAGCCTTCTGTCTCGTGTACTGCCAGTCGTCCTATAGTCCATACCGTGTGGCGTTGGTGATCATGTCTGTCACAGCCTTCTGTCTTGTGTACTGTCAATCTTGTTATAGTCCATGCCGTGTGGTGGTGGTGATCATGCCTGTCCACAGCTTTCTGTCTCCTGTACTACCAATTTTTTTTATATTCCACGCAGTGTGGTGTTGGTGATCATGTGTGATCACAACCTTCTGTCTCGTGTACTGCCAAACTTCTTATAGTCCATGCTGTGTGGCGGTGGTGATTACGTCTGTCCATATCCTTCTGTCTACTGAACTGCCAATCATTTCAGATACAGGCGTTCCCCCGTGCCATGATGTCAAACTGTCCGCATCTTCTCCCTCAATGTTGTGACGTATTCGAATTTCTTCTTCTATTGACATGCCCAAGGAACATGGACTGGCTTCTCCTGAGTAGCAATGTAGTTTACTTTGTGAGTTACCTCTTTCAAAATGTCTTCATTACTCTTGTTGTCTGTCCAAGACGTTGTCATGTCTTCATTACTCTTGTTGTCTGTCCAAGACGTTGTCATGTCTTCATTACTCTTGTTGTCTGTCCAAGACGTTATCATTCTTCTATGAAACCCCACCTTTGAAACTCCGACATACTTCTTCACTAGTCTGCTAATTATCCATGATTCGCTTCTGTACATCAGGATGTGTCTTCTTTCTTTCAGCTGAAAAACATAAACAGACAGTTATTCATCTGGTGACATGCTGCTTTGTCTGCGCTATTCTTTAAACTGATGATTAATAGTCTTAAATGACTTCCCGTATATGCCATTTGTTTATATACACTAGTTTTCCCCAGGAAACCCCTGTTAATTTGATATATAATACAACGTGTCTGTTACCATATTCATCATCCAGTACCTTGCCGGCTGGCGGGGACAATCTCTGATGTCATGGATCAATTCGTGGGTTAGCTCCCTTCGTGCCATGAAACAAGACTGTCAATAATTTTCTCACGCTGTCTTCCTCCATCTCTTTTTCCACAAACACAACATGTTCAAGTTTTTGTCTTCTCTTAACGTGGCAAAAAACGATGACTGCCTCTTTCTGATGTTTTTAATAAGTTGTCTTTGCGACTCAGCTTCCCTTAAAACGTCTTGATTGCTCATTTTGGCTGTCCAATTAATTTTCAGCATTCTTCTATAGAAACAACATCTCCAAGGCTTCCAATGATTTTTTTCCCACCTGTTTACTAATTGTCCATGATTCACAGCCATTAGTTAAAACTGGTTTTATGTAACATGCAAGAACTCTCTTTCTAACTTTCAAGGACAATGACTTATTGCACAAAATGGTCTTCATTTGATAGAATGATGATTTTATTTGTCCTCTTCTGTTCTTTATCTCAGTGATGCATCTTCCATCTGATGTTATCCATGTGTCTAGATATTTGAATTTCTGCATTTACCCAAAAATAACGTCATGTACTTTAATTGCCATTTAGGCACAATCTGTTTCTGTGATTTCACCATGACTTCTGTCTATCTATTATTCAAACTAAGGCCCGTTTTTTTAACTTTCTACAACAAATGTATCTATCATTTCCTATAGATCCTTCTGACTTGTTGCAATCAAGATGGTGTCATCAGCATAACGTAAGTTTCAGCTACCATATTACAACAATTGAAGTCATAATTGTGACACACCCTTACTTCCCATTTTCAGCCATCCATTTTTATTTTGTCTAAACCCACTTTTTGTTCGGCATTGAATCTGTTAATTCTTTCTTTTAAGTTTTAACTTTTTCATCTTCCATCTGCTGTTATCAAAGCATCTAATTACTTAAATATAATACTTTGTTTCAGGCTAGCTCCATTCATATTAATGTAGCGTTTTGGGAAGGTATGTTTTCTATTAACTATCATTACCTCTGTTTTTCTGTTCTGAAAAAAACATGATTGCCTCTAAGAGGATTTGCTAGCCATTGCGTTACTGTGGCTCCCCAGGAACATGTTCTGGTACCTATTTTAGGCTAGGTTGACCTCGGAGGCAAGCTAGGGTTAATACTTCAGTACCTGAGATGAACTAACCACGTGACTTGGCAGACATTCACAATTCTATCTCCATTTCAGGTGAGCTCACAGCAGAAGTTCAAGGTCCTAATGGTAAAATCCCAGTGACTGTTGATGCCAGAAATGACGGCAAACACTCAGTAATTTTTACACCAAGAGAAGAAGGTATGATAATTGTGATTATGTAATTATTTTTACACCAAGAAAAAAGGTATGATAATTGTGATTCTGTAATTATATTTACACCAAACTGTGACTGTAATTATTTTTACACCAAGAAAAGAAGGTATGATAATTGAAATTGTGATTCTGTAATTATTTTTACAGTATTTACACCAAGAGAAGAAGGTATGATAATTGATTGTGATTCTGTAATTAGTTTTACACCAACAGAAGAAGGTGTGATAATTGTGATTCTGAAATTATAATATATAAATATTATTTATATTTATATAAAAAAATTAGTAGCCTACCGATGACCAGCAGATTACACAAGTCACCTCATGTACCCGTGGTGTAGACAGGGAAACCATGACTGTGAGGTCATGGGCCATCGGGGCTCTGGCTCGCCAAGGGGAACGGACTCCCCTTGGTCAGATTTTTGTCCTAATTCTGCGACTGGCCTAGCAAGCCGGCAGGGGATTTTTAAATTGCTCATAGAAAAGCTGAGAAGCATAATCGGACATACCTAAATGGATATAGAGTACAGATTGATCTATACAAATTTGTGTCCTGCACGGCATTCCCAAAAGAGGCCATTAGTTACGTTACTTACTTATGCCTTGAAATTATCCATGATCTTATCTTATCACTGGCGTTATCTTATCACTGACTTGATATGCTATAATCTTACCTTATACATAGCTTGCAAAAAGTGTTGAAATGCTACATAGAACCTGTTCTTTTATATGGATGTAAGACGTGGACAGTGAGCAGACAAGCTGGAAAACATCTGATGGCAGTGGAAATGTGGTTTCTGAGGAAAATGCAAAGACTATCATGGACAGATAGAAAAACCAATGAGCAAGTCTTACAAGAAGCAGTTAAAAACCGTAAACTGATTAGAGAAATTAGGCGTAGACAGTTAATATTATTGGACACTTTTTGAGAAGCAATAAACTACAAAACTTGGTGACAACTGACAAGATTAAGGGTAAAGAACAAGGTGAAGACAGAGAATTAGCTGATATACCACTCGTGATAATGTAATTTGGTGAAACTTGACCACCCAAGCTGATCGGCATGGCACATGATGATGATGATGGTATCTTGGAAGAAGAACATTTCATAAATGAATTAAAACTGAACGGTTTATTTCAGGAAAACATCACATTCATGTCAACTGGGGTGGGTATCCCTTGTCCAACTCTCCTTATCTGGGTTATGCTACACATGAACCAGAACTTGAAGAACCGCCAGGCGTCCGATTGGTTCATGTCCCCGTACAACCAGTTGAGAGGTAATTTTAAGTGGTTTTGTTTTTTTAAATTTCATGTTAATTTGTTGAATTCTTCTTGTTAATGTCGATGCTGTGTGTGTGTGATGTTGGTGATCACGTATGTCCACAGTCTTCTGTCCCTTGTACTGCCAATCTTCTTATAGTCCATGTCGTGTGACGTTGGTGATCTTATCTGTCCACAAACTTCTGTCTCTTGTACTGTCAATCCTCTTATAGTCCATGTCATGTGGCGTTGATGATCATGTCTGTCTATAAACTTCTGTCTCTTGTGTTGCCAATCCTCTTATAGTCCATGTCATGTGGCATTGGTGATCATGTCTGTCCACAACCTTCTTTCCCCGTGTACCGCCAGTCATTTCTGATACTGCTGTTCTTCAATGTCATGATGTTAAAATGTCCTACATCGTCTCTCTTGGCATCAACAATTGGGTTTTGATACTGTCGAGTTGTCACAGGAATCTAATAAAAAACACAGACTACAACTGAGAAGATCAACGTATGGGAAAACATATACACATTCAGATGGACATTGTGACAGAAGTCTGTATCAGTATAGCAACAAAAATTAATTATCGGCCAGAGTGGTAGTAGCTGCAGTGGTTGAAGAAGCAGACATGATAGTTGTAGCAATAGTATATGTAAAAGTAGCAATAGTAAATGTAGAAGTGGCAATAGTAAATGTAGAAGTAGCAATAGTAAATGTAGAAGTGGCAATAGTATATGTAGAAGTAGCAATAGTAAATGTAGAAGTGGCAATAGTAAATGTAGAAGTAGCAATAGTAAATGTAGAAGTGGCAATAGTATATGTAGAAGTAGCAATAGTAAATGTAGAAGTGGCAATAGTATATGTAGAAGTAGCAATAGTAAATGTAGAAGTAGCAATAGTATATGTAGAAGTAGCAATAGTAAATGTAGAAGTAGCAATAGTATATGTAGAAGTAGCAATAGTATATGTAGAAGTAGCAATAGTAAATGTAGAAGTAGCAATAGTATATGTAAAAGTAGCAATAGTAAATGTAGAAGTAGCAATAGTATATGTAGAAGTGGCAATAGTAAATGTAGAAGTGGCAATAGTAAATGTAGAAGTGGCAATAGTATATGTAGAAGTGGCAATAGTATATGTAGAAGTGGCAATAGTATATGTAGAAGTAGCAATAGTATATGTAGAAGTGGCAATAGTATATGTAGAAGTAGCAATAGTATATGTAGAAGTGGCAATAGTAAATGTAGAAGTGGCAATAGTAAATGTAGAAGTGGCAATAGTAAATGTAGAAGTGGCAATAGTAAATGTAGAAGTGGCAATAGTAAATGTAGAAGTGGCAATAGTAAATGTAGAAGTGGCAATAGTAAATGTAGAAGTGGCAATAGTAAATGTAGAAGTGGCAATAGTAAATGTAGAAGTGGCAATAGTAAATGTAGAAGTGGCAATAGTAAATGTAGAAGTGGCAATAGTAAATGTAGAAGTGGCAATAGTAAATGTAGAAGTGGCAATAGTAGATATAGTAATAGTCAAGGCAGCAGCAGTAATTGTAGTAGTTGTGGTAGCAAGAGTAATAGCAGTAGTTGTGGCAGCAGCAGAAGTAATAGTATTAGTTGTATTTGTAATATTGTAATATTTGTAGTTGCAGTAGCAGCAATAGGTGTAATAGTAGTAATTGTAGCAGAATTAATAATAGTTGTTGTAGTGGCAGGCATAATAGTATTAGCATTAGCAGATGTTGTCATAGCAGAAGCAGCAGGGAGAGATGGAGCAACAGCAGCAGTAGAAGTAGGAGCAGCATAGAAATAGGAGCAGCATAGAAGTAGGAGCAGCATAGAAATAGGAGCAGCATAGAAGTAGGAGCAGCAGTAGAAGTAGGAGCAGCAGTAGAAGTAGGAGCAGCATAGAAGTAGGAGCAGCATAGAAATAGGAGCAGCATAGAAGTAGGAGCAGCATAGAAATAGGAGCAGCATAGAAATAGGAGCAGCAGTAGAAGTAGGAGCAGCAGTAGAAGTAGGAGCAGCAGTAGAAGTAGGAGCAGCATAGAAGTAGGAGCAGCATAGAAATAGGAGCAGCATAGAAATAGGAGCAGCATAGAAATAGGAGCAGCATAGAAATAGGAGCAGCATAGAAGTAGGAGCAGCATAGAAATAGGAGCAGCATAGAAATAGGAGCAGCATAGAAATAGGAGCAGCATAGAAATAGGAGCAGCATAGAAATAGGAGCAGCATAGAAATAGGAGCAGCATAGAAGTAGGAGCAGCATAGAAATAGGAGCAGCATAGAAATAGGAGCAGCATAGAAATAGGAGCAGCAGTAGAAGTAGGAGCAGCAGTAGAAGTAGGAGCAGCATAGAAGTAGGAGCAGCAGTAGAAGTAGGAGCAGCAGTAGAAGTAGGAGCAGCATAGAAATAGGAGCAGCATAGAAATAGGAGCAGCATAGAAATAGGAGCAGCAGTAGAAGTAGGAGCAGCATAGAAATAGGAGCAGCATAGAAGTAGGAGCAGCAGTAGAAGTAGGAGCAGCAGTAGAAGTAGGAGCAGCAGTAGAAGTAGGAGCAGCATAGAAATAGGAGCAGCATAGAAGTAGGAGCAGCAGTAGAAGTAGGAGCAGCATAGAAATAGGAGCAGCATAGAAGTAGGAGCAGCAGTAGAAGTAGGAGCAGCAGTAGAAGTAGGAGCAGCAGTAGAAGTAGGAGCAGCATAGAAGTAGGAGCAGCAGTAGAAGTAGGAGCAGCAGTAGAAGTAGGAGCAGCATAGAAGTAGGAGCAGCATAGAAATAGGAGCAGCATAGAAGTAGGAGCAGCATAGAAGTAGGAGCAGCAGTAGAAGTAGGAGCAGCAGTAGAAGTAGGAGCAGCATAGAAGTAGGAGCAGCAGTAGAAGTAGGAGCAGCATAGAAATAGGAGCAGCAGTAGAAGTAGGAGCAGCATAGAAATAGGAGCAGCATAGAAATAGGAGCAGCAGTAGAAGTAGGAGCAGCAGTAGAAGTAGGAGCAGCATAGAAATAGGAGCAGCATAGAAGTAGGAGCAGCATAGAAATAGGAGCAGCAGTAGAAGTAGGAGCAGCAGTAGAAGTAGGAGCAGCATAGAAGTAGGAGCAGCATAGAAGTAGGAGCAGCATAGAAGTAGGAGCAGCATAGAAGTAGGAGCAGCAGTAGAAGTAGGAGCAGCATAGAAGTAGGAGCAGCATAGAAGTAGGAGCAGCAGTAGAAGTAGGAGCAGCATAGAAGTAGGAGCAGCATAGAAGTAGGAGCAGCATAGAAGTAGGAGCAGCAGTAGAAGTAGGAGCAGCAGTAGAAGTAGGAGCAGCAGTAGAAGTAGGAGCAGCATAGAAGTAGGAGCAGCATAGAAGTAGGAGCAGCATAGAAGTAGGAGCAGCATAGAAGTAGGAGCAGCATAGAAATAGGAGCAGCAGTAGAAGTAGGAGCAGCATAGAAATAGGAGCAGCATAGAAATAGGAGCAGCAGTAGAAGTAGGAGCAGCAGTAGAAGTAGGAGCAGCATAGAAATAGGAGCAGCATAGAAATAGGAGCAGCATAGAAATAGGAGCAGCATAGAAGTAGGAGCAGCAGTAGAAGTAGGAGCAGCATAGAAGTAGGAGCAGCAGTAGAAGTAGGAGCAGCATAGAAGTAGGAGCAGCATAGAAATAGGAGCAGCAGTAGAAGTAGGAGCAGCATAGAAATAGGAGCAGCATAGAAATAGGAGCAGCATAGAAATAGGAGCAGCAGTAGAAGTAGGAGCAGCAGTAGAAGTAGGAGCAGCATAGAAGTAGGAGCAGCATAGAAATAGGAGCAGCATAGAAGTAGGAGCAGCAGTAGAAGTAGGAGCAGCATAGAAGTAGGAGCAGCATAGAAATAGGAGCAGCATAGAAGTAGGAGCAGCATAGAAGTAGGAGCAGCATAGAAGTAGGAGCAAGCATAGAAAGTAGGAGCAGCATAGAAATTAGGAGCAGCAGAAATGGAGCCAGGCATAGAAATCGGAGCAGCATAGAAGTAGGAGCAGATAGAAATAGGAGCAGCAGTAGAAGTAGGAGCAGCAGTAGAAGTAGGAGCAGCATAGAAGTAGGAGCAGCATAGAAGAATAGGAGCAGCATAGAAGTAGGAGCGCATAGAAATAGGAGCAGCATTAGAAGTAGGAGCGAGCATAGAAGTAGGAGCGCATAGAAATAGGAGCAGCAGTAGAAATAGGAGGCAGCATAGAAAGTAGGAGCAGCATAGAAATAGGAGCAGCATAGAAGTAGGAGCAGCAGTAGAATAGGAGCAGCAGTAGAAGTAGGAGCAGCATAGAAATAGGAGCAGCATAGAATAGGAGCAGCAGTAGAAGTAGGAGCAGCCAGTAGAAATAGGAAGGCAGCAGAAAAGCAGCAAGAATAGGAGCAGCAAAAAAAGGGGACCCCAAAAAAAAAAAAAAAAAGGGAAAAAAAAGAGAAAAAAGGGGAAAAAAAAGGGGGGGGGTAGAAGTGGGGGGAAAAAAAAAAAGGGGAAGCAAAAAATAGGAGCAAATGGGGGGGGGGGTAAAATGGGGAAAAAAGGAAAAAAAAAAAAATTAAATTTAAAGGGGGGGGGGGAAAAAAAAAAAAAGGGGGAAAAGGGGGCAGAGAAGGGGAGGGGGAAAAAGGGGCAAAAAAAGGGAAGCAAAAAAAAAAAAAAAAATTTTTGGGGGGGGTTTTAAATGGGAGGGGGAAAAAAAAAGGGAAAAAGAAAAGGGCAAAAATAGGGGGAGAAGAAAAAAAAAAAAAATTTAAAAATAGGAAAAAAAAAGGGGGGGAAAAAAAAAAAAGGAAAAAGAAGAAAAAAAAAGGGGAAAAAAAGGGGGAAAGAAGGGGAGGGGGGGGGGGGGAAAAGAATTTGGGAAAAAAAAAATTTGGGAAGGGGGGAAAAAAGGGGGGGGGGAAAAAATTTGGGGAAAAAGGGGGGGGAAAAAAATGGGAAAAAAAGAAGGGGGGGAAAAAAAGGGGGCAGTAAAAGGGGGGGGGGAAAAAAAAAAGGGGGAGCAGAAAAAAGGGAGCAAAAAGGGGGGGAAAAAAAACCCCAAAAGGGGGGGGAAAAAAAAAGGGGGGGAAAAAAAGGGGGGGGGAAAAAATTAGGAGCAGCATAGAAAAAAGCAAGTTTGGGAAAAGGGGGGGGGGAAAAAAAGGGGGGAAAAAAAAGGGGGAAGCAAAAAAAAAAAAAATTGGGGGGAAAAAAGTAAGGGGGGGGGAAAAAAAAAAAAAAAGGGGGAAAAAAATTGGGGAAAAAAAAGGGGGGGTAAAAAAGGGGGGAAAAAAAGGGGGAAAAAAAAAAGAAAAAAGGGGGAGCAAAAAAAGGGGAAAAAAAAAAAAGGGGGAAAAAATAGGAAAAAAAAAAAAAAAAGGGGGAGCAAAAAGGGGGGAAAGAAAAAAACCCATTTAAAAAAAAGGGGGAAAGAAAAAAAAAGGGGGAAAAAAAAAATAAAAAGGGAAAAAAAGGGGAGCAAAAAAGGGAGCAGCATAAAAGGGGGGGGAAAAAAAGGGGGGGGAAAAAAAAAACCCCCAAAAGGGGGAAAAAAATGGGAAGGGGCCAAAAAGGGGCAAAAAAAAAGCATAAAAAAAGGGGGGGAAAAAAATAGGGAGCAGGGGGGGTTAAAAAGGGGGAAAAAAAGGAAAAAAGGGGAAGGGGGAAAAAAGGGGGGGGAAAAAAAAGGTGGGAGCAAAAAATTGGAAAAAATTGGGAAAACCCGGAAAAGGGAAAAAAAAGAAAAAAAGGGAAGAAAAAAAAAAGGGGGGGGAAAAGGGGGCCCGGGAAAAATGGGGAAGCAAAATTTGGAAGGGGAGAAGAAAAAAAAAAAAAGGGGAAGGGGGGGGGAAAAAAAAAAAGGGGGGAAAAAAAAAAAAGGAGAAAAAAAGGGGGCCAAAAAAAGAAGGGGGGCAGCATGGGAAATGGGGGAAAAGAAAAAAAAAAAGGGGGGAAAAGAAAAAAAAAAAGGGGGGAAAAGAAAAGGGGGAAAAAAAGGGGGGGAAAAAAAAGGGGAAAAAAAAGGGGGGGGAAAAGAAGAAAAAATTGGGGCCAGAAAAAAAGGGGGGAAAAAAGGGGGGAAGTTAGAAAAAAAGAGGGGGGGAAAAAAAAAAGGGGGAAGAAAAAGGGAGCAGCATAAAAATAGGAGCAGCATAAAAAATAGGAGCACAAGAAAAGGAGAAAAGGGACCCAAGTAGAAGTAGGAAGTAAAAAGGACCCAAAAAGTAAGGCTAGAAGTAGGAGCAGATAGAATAGGGCAGCAAAAAGGGGAGGTAGAATAGGAGCGCATAAAAATAGGAGCAGAAAATAAAAATAGGAGCAGCATAAAAATAGGAGCAGCATAGAATAGGAGCAGCATAAAATGGGAAATAGTAGGAGCAGAAATAGAAGTAGGAGGCATAAAAATGGGGCGCATAGAATAGGAGCGCATAGAAGTAGGGCACATAAAAAGGGCAGTAGAATAGGAGCGATAAAAAAGGAGCAGCATAGAAATAGGAGCAGCATAGAAATAGGAGCAGCATAGAAATAGGAGCAGCATAAAAAGGGGAAAAAAAAAGCATAAAAATAGGAGCAGCTAGAATAGGGGGCAGCATAAAAAAGGGAAATAGAAATGGAGAGCGTAAGCAGCATAGAATAGGAGCAGCATAAAAAAGGGAAAGCAGCAGTAGAAGTAGGAGCAGCAATAGAAAGTAGGAGCAGCAGTAGAAGTAGGAGCAGCATAGAAGTAGGAGCAGCATAGTAGGATAACGTAGGAGCAGCATAGAAGTAGGAGCAGCATAGAAATAGGAGCAGCAGTAGAAGTAGGAGAAGCATAGAAGTAGGAGCAGCCGTAGGAAGTAGGAGCAGCAGTAGAGTAGAGAAGATAAAGTCGGAGCAGCAGTAGAAGTAGGAGCAGCATTAGAAAGTAGGAGCAGCATAGAAGTAGGCAGCAGCAGTAGAAAGTAGGAGCAGCATAGAAGTAGGAGCAGCCATAGAATAGGAGCAGCATAGAAATAGGAAGCAGCATAGAAGTAGGAGCAGCAGTAGAAGTAGGAGCAGCATAGAATAGGAGCAGCATAGAAGTAGGAGCAGCAGTAGAATAGGAGCAGCATAAAAAGGAGACCCAGTAGAAGAAACCAAAAAGGAGAGCATAGAATAGGAGCAGAAAATGGGGAAATAGGAGCAGATAGAAGTAGGGCAGCATAGAAATAGGAGCAGCATAGAAGTAGGAGCAGCAAAAAATAGAAATAAAAGGAGCAGCATAGAAGTAGGAGCAGCATAGAATAGGAGCAGCAGTAGAAGTAGGAGCAGCATAGAAAAGGAGCAGCAGTAGAAGTAGGAGCAGCAAAATGGGAAATAGAATGGGAAGCATAGAAGTGGGGCCTGAAAAAAGCAAGAATGGGACCATAAATGGGCAGCATAGAAAGGAGCAGCATAGAATAGGAGCAGATGAATGGGGGAGAAAATGGGGCAGCGAAAAAAGCAAAAGTAGGAAGTAAAAATGGGAGCAGCAAAAAATGGGAAAAGCTAAATAGGAGCAGCTAGAAGTAGGAAGCTAGAAGTGGAGAAGTGAAGTGGAGCAGCATAGAAATAGGAGCACTTAAAAAACAGCTAGAAGTAGGAGCAGCATAGAAGTAGGAGCAGCATAAAAAATAGGAGCAGCTAAAAGTGGGGAAGGAAAAAGTAGGAGCAGCATAAAAATAGGAGCAGCATAAAATAGGGCAGCATAGAAAAGGAGCAGCATAGAAGTAGGAGCGGGTAGAAGTAGGAGCAGCTAGAAGTAGGAGCAGTAAAAGTAGGGCAGCATAGAATGGAGAGCTAGAAGTAAGCAGTAAAAGTAGGAGCAGCATAGAATAGGAGCAGCATAAAAATAGGGCAGAAAATGGGAGCAGTAGAATGGGAGCAGCGAATCAGCATAAAAATGGGAGCGAAAGAAGTGGGGCAGCATAAAAATAGGAGAGAAGTAGGAGCAGCATAGAAATAGGAGCAGCATAAAAATAGGAGCAGCATAGAATAGGAGCAGCAAAAAAAATAGGAAATAGAAATAGGAGCAGCATAGAATAGGAGCAGCATGGGAAAGGAGCAGCATAGAAATAGGAGCAGCATAGAAATGGGAGAGAAAGAAATGGGAAATAGGAGCAGCATAGAAGTAGGAGCAGCATAGAAGTAGGAGCAGCATAGAAGTAGGAGCAGCATAGAAGTAGGAGCAGCATAGAAGTAGGAGCAGCATAGAAGTAGGAGCAGCATAGAAATAGGAGCAGCATAGAAAGTAGGAGCAGCATAGAAATAGGAGCAGCATAGAAGTAGGAGCAGCATAGAAAGTAGGAGCAGCATAGAAATAGGAGCAGCATAGAAGTAGGAGCAGCATAGAAATAGGAGCAGCATAGAAATAGGAGCAGCATAGAAGTAGGAGCAGCAGTAGAAAGTAGGAGCAGCATTAGAAGTAGGAGCAGCATAGAAATAGGAGGCAGCATAGAAATAGGAGCAGGCATAGAAAGTAGGAGCAGCATAGAAATAGGAGCAGCATAGAAGTAGGAGCAGCATAATAGGATCACATAGAAGTAGGAGCAGCATAGAAATAGGATGCAGCATAGAAATAGGAGGCAGCATAGAAATAGGATGCAGCACTAGAAATAGGAGCAGCATAGAAATAGGAGCAGCATAGAATAGGAGCAGCATAGAAATAGGAGCAGCATAGAATAGGAGCAGCATAGAAAGTAGGAGCAGCATAGAAATAGGAGCAGCATAGAAGTAGGAGCAGCATAGAAATAGGAGCAGCAGTAGAAGTAGGAGCAGCATAGAAGTAGGAGCAGCATAGAAATAGGAGCAGCATAGAAATAGGAGCAGCAGTAGCAAGTAGGAGCAGCAGTAGAAGTAGGAGCAGCATAGAAATAGGAGCAGCAGTAGAAGTAGGAGCAGCAGTAGAAGTAGGAGCAGCATAGAAATAGGAGCAGCAGTAGAAGTAGGAGCAGCAGTAGAAGTAGGAGCAGCAGTAGAAGTAGGAGCAGCATAGAAATAGGAGCAGCATAGAAATAGGAGCAGCAGTAGAAGTAGGAGCAGCAGTAGAAGTAGGAGCAGCATAGAAGTAGGAGCAGCATAGAAATAGGAGCAGCATAGAAGTAGGAGCAGCAGTAGAAGTAGGAGCAGCAGTAGAAGTAGGAGCAGCATAGAAGTAGGAGCAGCAGTAGAAGTAGGAGCAGCATAGAAATAGGATGCAGCAGTAGAAAGTAGGAGCAGCATAGAAATAGGAGCAGCATAGAAGTAGGAGCAGCAGTAGAAGTAGGAGCAGCATAGAAATAGGAGCAGCATAGAAGTAGGAGCAGCATAGAAGTAGGAGCAGCATAGAAATAGGAGCAGCAGTAGAAGTAGGAGCAGCATAGAAATAGGAGCAGCATAGAAGTAGGAGCAGCATAGAAGTAGGAGCAGCATAGAAGTAGGAGCAGCAGTAGAAGTAGGAGCAGCATAGAAATAGGAGCAGCATAGAAGTAGGAGCAGCAGTAGAAGTAGGAGCAGCATAGAAGTAGGAGCAGCATAGAAGTAGGAGCAGCATAGAAATAGGAGCAGCATAGAAGTAGGAGCAGCAGTAGAAGTAGGAGCAGCAGTAGAAGTAGGAGCAGCAGTAGAAGTAGGAGCAGCAGTAGAAATAGGAGCAGCATAGAAAGTAGGAGCAGCATAGAAAGTAGGAGCAGCAGTAGAAGTAGGAGCAGCATAGAAGTAGGAGCAGCATAGAAATAGGAGCAGCAGTAGAAATAGGAGCAGCATAGAAGTAGGGAGCAGCATAGAAATAGGAGCAGCATAGAAATAGGAGCAGCATAGAAATAGGAGCAGCATAGAAATAGGAGCAGCATAGAAATAGGAGCAGCATAGAAATAGGAGCAGCATAGAATAGGAGCAGCATAGAAATAGGAGCAGCATAGAAATAGGAGCAGCATAGAAATAGGAGCAGCATAGAAGTAGGAGCAGCATAGAAATAGGAGCAGCATAGAAATAGGAGCAGCATAGAAATAGGAGCAGCATAGAAATAGGAGCAGCATAGAAATAGGAGCAGCATAGAAATAGGAGCAGCAGTAGAAGTAGGAGCAGCATAGAAAGTAGGAGCAGCATAGAAATAGGAGCAGCATAGAAATAGGAGCAGCATAGAATAGGAGCAGCAGTAGAAGTAGGAGCAGCAGTAGAAATAGGAGCAGCATAGAAATAGGAGCAGCATAGAAGTAGAGCAGATAGAAGTAGGAGCAGCATAGAAAGTAGGAGCAGCAGTAGAAGTAGGAGCAGCATAGAAGTAGGAGCAGCATAGAAGTAGGAGCAGCAGTAGAAAGTAGGAGCAGCAAGTAGAAATAGGAGCAGCAGTAGAAAGTAGGAGCAGCATAGAAATAGGAGCAGCATAGGAAGTAGGAGCAGCAGTAGAAGTAGGAGCAGCAGTAAGAGGTAGGAGCAGCATAGAAAGTAGGAGCAGCATAGAAGATAGAGCAGCATAGAAGTAGGAGCAGCATAGAAATAGGAGCAGCATAGAAGTAGGAGCAGCATAGAAGTAGGAGCAGCAGTAGAAATAGGAGCAGCATAGAAGTAGGAGCAGCATAGAAAGTAGGAGCAGCATAGAAGTAGGAGCAGCATAGAAGTAGGAGCAGCAGTAGAAAGTAGGAGCAGCATAGAAGTAGGAGCAGCATAGAAGTAGGAGCAGCATAGAAATAGGAGCAGCATAGAAATAGGAGCAGCATAGAAGTAGGAGCAGCATAGAAGTAGGAGCAGCATAGAAGTAGGAGCAGCATAGAAGTAGGAGAGAAGCAGTAGAAGTAGGAGCAGCATAGAAATAGGAGCAGCAGTAGAAGTAGAGCAGCAGTAGAAGTAGGAGCAGCATAGAAGTAGGAGCAGCATAGAAAGTAGGAGCAGCATAGAAATAGGAGCAGCATAGAAGTAGGAGCAGCTAGTAGAAGTAGGACGTAGCAGCAGTAGAAGTAGGAGGCAGCATAGAAGTAGGAGCAGCATAGAATGTAGAGCAGCAATAGAACAATAGGAGCAGCATAGAAGTAGGAGCAGCATAGAAATAGGAGCAGCATAGAAATAGGAGCAGCATAGAAATAGAGCAGCATAGAAATAGGAGCAGCATAGAAGCTAGGAGCAGAATAGAGTAGGAGCAGCAGTAGAAGTAGGAGCAGCATAGAAAGTATTAGCAGCATAGAAGTAGGAGCAGCATAGAAGTAGGAGCAGCATAGAAAGTAGGAGCAGCATAGAAAGTAGGAGCAGCAGTTAGAAGTAGGAGCAGCATAGAAGTAGGAGCCAGTCCAAGAGGCAAGCATCATAAGAAGTAGGAGCAGCAGTAGAAGTAGGAGCAGCAGTCGAAGTTAGGATCCGCATTAAGCAAGTAGAGAGCAGCAGGTTAGAATAGAAAGTAAGTAGGAGCATGCATTAGAAGTAGGAGCAGCAGTAGAAGTAGGAGCAGCAGTAGAAGTCAGGAGCAAGCATAGAAGTAGGAGGCAGCAGTAGAAGTAGGACGCAGCATAGAATTAGGCGCAGCAGTAGAAGTTAGGAGCAGCAGTAGAAGCTAGGAGCAGCAGTAGAAGTAGGAGCAGCCAGTATAAGTAGGAGCAGCATAGAAATAGGATGACAAGCAGTAGAAGTAGGAGCAGCAGCAGTTAGAAGTAGGCGCAGCATAGCAAGTCGGAGCGCAGTAGAAGAGCAGCAGTAGAAGTAGGAGCCAGCATTAGAAGTAGGGAGACAGCAGTAGGAAGTAGGAGCAGCAGTAGAAGTAGGAGCAGCATAGAAGTAGGAGCTAGCAGTAGAAGTCTAGGAGCAAGCATAGAAGTAGGGAGCAGCAGTAGAAGTAGGAGCAGCATAGAAGTAGGAGCAGCATAGAAATAGGAGCAGCATAGAAGTAGGAGCAGCATAGAAGTAGGAGCAGCATAGAAGTAGGAGCAGCATAAAAATAGGAGCAGCATAAAAATAGGAGCAGCATAAAAATAGGAGCAGCATAGAAATAGGAGCAGCATAGAAGTAGGAGCAGCATAGAATAGGAGCAGCATAGAAGTAGGAGCAGCATAAAAATAGGAGCAGCATAGAAGTAGGAGCAGCATAGAATAGGAGCAGCATAGAAGTAGGAGCAGCATAGAATAGGAGCAGCATAAAAGGAAAAAAAAGGGGGAGCAGAAAAAGGAGCAAAAAAAGGGGAAAGAAGTAGGAGCAGCATAGAAGTAGGAGCAGCATAAAAATAGGAGCAGCATAGAAGTAGGAGCAGCATAAAAATAGGAGCAGCATAAAAAGGGGCAGCATAGAATAGGAGCAGCATAAAAAGGGGCAGCATAGAAGTAGGAGCAGCATAAAAATAGGAGCAGCATAGAAAAAGGGGAAAGAATGGAGAAATAGGAGCAGCAGTAGAAGTAGGAGCAGCATAGAAGTAGGAGCAGCATAGAAGATAGGGCAGCATAGAAGTAGGAGGCAGCATAGAAAGTAGAGCAGCATGAGTAAGTAGGAGCAGCATAGAAGTAGGAGCAGCAGTAGAAGTAGGAGCAGCAGTAGAGTAGGAGCAGCATAGAAGTAGGCGCAGCATAGAAGTAGGAGCAGCATAGAAGTATGGAGCAGCAGTAGAAGTAGGAGCAGCATAGAAGTAGGAGCAGCATAGAAGTAGGAGCAGCATAGAAGTAGGAGCAGCATAGAAGTAGGAAGCAGCATAGAATAGGAGCAGCATAGAAGTAGGAGCAGCATAGAATTAGGAGCAGCATAGAAATAGGAGCAGCATAGAATAGGAGCAGCATAGAAGTAGGAGCAGCATAGAAGTAGGAGCAGCATAGAAGTAGGAGCAGCATAGAAGATAGGAGCAGCATAGAAGTAGGAGGCAGCAGTAGAAAGTAGGAGCAGCAGTAGAAGTAGGAGCAGCAGAAGTAGGAGCAGCATAGAATAGGAGCAGCATAGGAAGTAGGAGCAGCATAGAAGTAGGAGCAGCATAGAAGTAGGAGCAGCATAGAAATAGGAGCAGCATAGAAGTAGGAGCAGCATAGAAGTAGGAGCAGCATAGAAGTAGGAGCAGCATAGAAGTAGGAGCAGCATAGAAGTAGAGCAGCATAGAAGTAGGAGCAGCAGTAGAAATAGGAGCAGCAGTAGAAGTAGGAGCAGCAGTAGAAGTAGGAGCAGCAGTAGAAGTAGGAGCAGCATAGAAAGTAGGAGCAGCAGTAGAAGGTAGGAGCAGCATAGAAGTAGGAGCAGCATAGAAAGTAGGAGCAGCATAGAAGTAGGAGCAGCATAGAAGTAGGAGCAGCATAGAAGTAGGAGCAGCAGTAGAAGTAGGAGCAGCATAGAAGTAGGAGCAGCAGTAGAAGTAGGAGCAGCATAGAAGTAGGAGCAGCATAGAAGTAGGAGCAGCATAGAAGTAGGAGCAGCATAGAAGTAGGAGCAGCAGTAGAAGTAGGAGCAGCATAGAAGTAGGAGCAGCATAGAAGTAGGAGCAGCATAGAAGTAGGAGCAGCAGTAGAAGTAGGAGCAGCATAGAAGTAGGAGCAGCATAGAAGTAGGAGCAGCAGTAGAAGTAGGAGCAGCAGTAGAAGTAGGAGCAGCATAGAAGTAGGAGCAGCATAGAAGTAGGAGCAGCATAGAAGTAGGAGCAGCAGTAGAAGTAGGAGCAGCATAGAAGTAGGAGCAGCATAGAAGTAGGAGCAGCAGTAGAAGTAGGAGCCCATAGAAATAGTAGCAGCAGTAGAAGTAGGAGCAGCATAGAAGTAGGAGCAGCATAGAAGTAGGAGCAGCATAGAAATAGGAGCAGCATAGAAGTAGGAGCAGCATAGAAGTAGGAGCAGCAGTAGAAGTAGGAGCAGCATAGAAGTAGGAGCAGCAGTAGAAGTAGGAGCAGCATAGAAGTAGGAGCAGCATAGAAGTAGGAGCAGCATAGAAGTAGGAGCAGCATAGAAGTAGGAGCAGCAGTAGAAGTAGGAGCAGCATAGAAGTAGGAGCAGCATAGAAATAGGAGCAGCATAGAAGTAGGAGCAGCAGTAGAAGTAGGAGCAGCATAGAAGTAGGAGCAGCATAGAAGTAGGAGCAGCAGTAGAAGTAGGAGCAGCATAGAAGTAGGAGCAGCATAGAAGTAGGAGCAGCATAGAAGTAGGAGCAGCAGTAGAAAGTAGGAGCAGCATAGAAGTAGGAGCAAGCATAGAAGTAGGAGCAGCAGTAGAAAGTAGGAGCAGCATAGAAGTAGGAGCAGCAGTAGAAGTAGGAGCAGCATAGAAGTAGGAGCAGCATAGAAGTAGGAAGCAGCATAGAAGTAGGAGCAGCAGTAGAAGTAGGAGCAGCATAGAAGTAGGAGCAGCATAGAAAGTAGGAGCAGCATAGAAGTAGGAGCAGCAGTAGAATAGGAGCAGCATAGAAAGTAGGAGCAGCATAGAAGTAGGGAGCAGCATAGAAGTAGGAGCAGCATAGAAGTAGGAGCAGCAGTAGAAGTAGGAGCAGCAGTAGAAGTAGGAGCAGCATAGAAATAGGAGCAGCATAGAAGTAGGAGCAGCATAGAAGTAGGAGCAGCATAGAAATAGGAGCAGCATAGAAATAGGAGCAGCATAGAAGATAGGAGGCAGCATAGAAGTAGAGCAGCATAGAAGTAGGAGCAGCATAGAAGTAGGAGCAGCATAGAAAGTAGGAGCAGCATAGAAGTAGGAGCAGCATAGAAGTAGGAGCAGCATAAAAAGGGAGCAGCAAAATAGAGCAGAGAGAAGGGGAGCAAAAAGTAGGGAATAGAAGTAGGACCCAAGAAAGGAGCAGCAAGAAGTAGGGAGCTAGAAGTAAGAGCAAGAAGGGAAAGAAAAGGGAGCAAGAAAAGGGAGAAGAAAGGGAGCAGCAAGAAGGGAGAAATAGAAGTAGGAGCAGTAGAAGAGCAGCAGAAGTAGAAGTAGGAGAGTAGAATAGGGAGCAGAGAAGAGGAGAGAAAAAAGAAGATAGAATAGGAGCAGCATAAAAGGGAGAGAAGTAAAGGAGCGCATAGAAGTAGAGCAGCATAATGGGAGAAGAAGTAGGGAGCAGCATAGAAGTAGGAGCAGCATAGAAGTAGGAGCAGCAAAAAAAAGGGGGTAGAATAGGAGCAGCATAGAAATAGGAGCAGCATAGAAGTAGGAGCAGCATAGAAGTAGGAGCAGCATAGAAATAGGAGCAGCATAGAAGTAGGAGCAGCATAGAAATAGGAGCAGCATAGAAATAGGAGCAGCATAGAAATAGGAGCAGCATAGAAATAGGAGCAGCATAGAAGTAGGAGCAGCATAGAAATAGGAGCAGCAGTAGAAGTAGGAGCAGCATAGAAATAGGAGCAGCAGTAGAAGTAGGAGCAGCATAGAAATAGGAGCAGCATAGAAATAGGAGCAGCAGTAGAAGTAGGAGCAGCATAGAAATAGGAGCAGCATAGAAATAGGAGCAGCATAGAAGTAGGAGCAGCAGTAGAAGTAGGAGCAGCATAGAAGTAGGAGCAGCATAGAAGTAGGAGCAGCATAGAAGTAGGAGCAGCAGTAGAAGTAGGAGCAGCATAGAAGTAGGAGCAGCATAGAAGTAGGAGCAGCATAGAAGTAGGAGCAGCAGTAGAAGTAGGAGCAGCATAGAAGTAGGAGCAGCATAGAAGTAGGAGCAGCATAGAAGTAGGAGCAGCATAGAAATAGGAGCAGCAGTAGAAATAGGAGCAGCATAGAAGTAGGAGCAGCAGTAGAAGTAGGAGCAGCAGTAGAAATAGGAGCAGCATAGAAGTAGGAGCAGCAGTAGAAGTAGGAGCAGCATAGAAGTAGGAGCAGCATAGAAATAGGAGCAGCATAGAAGTAGGAGCAGCATAGAAGTAGGAGCAGCATAGAAGTAGGAGCAGCATAGAAGTAGGAGCAGCATAGAAGTAGGAGCAGCATAGAAATAGGAGCAGCATAGAAGTAGGAGCAGCATAGAAGTAGGAGCAGCATAGAAGTAGGAGCAGCATAGAAGTAGGAGCAGCATAGAAGTAGGAGCAGCATAGAAGTAGGAGCAGCATAGAAGTAGGAGCAGCATAGAAGTAGGAGCAGCATAGAAATAGGAGCAGCAGTAGAAATAGGAGCAGCATAGAAATAGGAGCAGCATAGAAGTAGGAGCAGCAGTAGAAGTAGGAGCAGCATAGAAGTAGGAGCAGCAGTAGAAGTACTAATAGTAACAATAGTAGTAGTGGTAGTAGTAGTGGTAGCAGTAGTGGTAGTAGTAGTAGTGGTGGTAGTAGTAGTAGTGGTAGTAGTAGTGGTAGTAGTAGTAGTAGTAGTAGTAAGTAGTAGTAGTGGTAAGTAGTAGTAGTATTAGTAGAAGTAGTAGTAGTAGTAGTAGTAGTAGTAGTAGTAGTAGTAGTAGTAGTAGTAGTAGTAGTAGTAGTAGCAGCAGCAGTTAGTAGTGGTAGTAGTAGCAGTTAGTAGTAGCAGTAGTAGTGGCAGTTAGTAAAAATAGTAGTAGCAGTTAGTAGTGGTAGTAGTAGTAGTCAGTCAGGTCTTAGTCAGATATGACTGAGCTACCGTATAACAGTAGACGGTACTACCTGGTCTCTGTTAGCGCCGAACGTTGGGCGGCGCTTACCAAACCCGACACCCCACATTGTGCCAACGGCTTCGGGCGGAAGAGCGCAATTGGGAGGGTACAAGCCTTACCCTGGTGCGAGGAAATGCAAGCTAAAGACAAAATTGTCATGGCAGGGCAGACCAGGCCCTAAGCCTTGGTTGGCGACTGGTCTAGGATCGAAGCTCCGACAGGCGGACAGTTAGAGCATTGCTTTGCTGATCCGGCAGCTTCTGCAGCTTGTCTTGTTCCAGATGTAGGGGTGTTACCTTTCCTCTGGAGTGAACTAGGCAGGGCCGAGAGAGGGATCATGCTGCATGGGCAACACATGATCTCTATATTTTAGCCCAGGCTTTGTGCTATGGAGAGGCAATAACTCCATCCCTGGTCTTAACTGGTCTCGGAATCAAAGCGAGAGGCAACTGTTACGGGTTATAAGTCCTTGTCAGTTGGCGTAGACATGGGGCGCCACGCGTTGCCTCTGACGGTGGGAGACACCTATAGGTGTCACTGATCAGCTACCGCCCGCCTCAAGCTGGGCAGCCCCCAGCCAATTGGGTGCTGATCCGCCACAGCCTGCCTGCTTCAATGGGTGCTTGGGGCTAGGACAAAATCTGAATCGCAGGCTGTAAAACCAATGCACCAGGTACAAACAAAAATAAAAATAGAAACCTCAAGCTACGGCTTGCAACCTGGAACGTGAGAACCATGTGTCCAGGATTTTCCACTGACTTGACCAATATTGACGATGTGAGAAAAACGGCTGTGATTGATGCCGAACTCAATCGTCTTAACATTGATATTGCTGGCCTGCAGGAGACTCGCCTCGCTGAGGAAGGGTCACTCAGGGAAAACAACTACACCTTTTTCTGGAAGGGTAGAGGGCAGGCAGAAAAAAGGCAACACGGTGTGGGCTTTGCAGTGAAGAATTCGCTACTGGGAATGATTGAAATTCCAGCAGGAGGAAATGAAAGACTATTATCCCTGCGCTTGGCAACCTCTTTTGGGTTTGCCACCATTATTACTGCATATGCACCGACACTCGATTCCTCTGATGATGTGAAGGATTTGTTCTATGAGGAGTTAGACTCCGTGATCAAGGCAGTTCCAAAATCTGACTACATTTATATGCTCGGTGATTTCAATGCTCGTGTGGGCAAGGACTCAAGTTCATGGCCAGTGTGCCTTGGAAAATACAACATCGGTCGCATGAATGAAAATGGGCAAAGGCTGCTGGAGCATTGCACCAGTAATGACCTATGTATTACAAACTCTTTTTTTAAAACAAAAGAGATGCATAAGGTCACATGGAAACATCCAAGATCCGGCCATTGGCACCAGCTGGACTTCATCATCACACGGAGACAACATCTGAACCATATATCATTGACTCGTAGTTACCACAGTGCTGACTGTGATACGGATCATTCTTTGGTTGTTGCAAGGGTTAGACTGAGACCAAAGAGAATCTACACAGCTAAACACAAATCTAGCCACAGGATTAATATTATTAACACTCATGATCCTGAAAAGTGCTTTCAGTTTCAACAGCAACTTGAAGACTGCTTTCACTGATACACCAGAAAATTGTACAGTAAATGAAAAGTGGGGTCAAATTAAGGAAACTCTTTATAAAACTGCCGTAGGGGTTTACGGCACTGTGGATCATAAGAGGCAGGACTGGTTTGCGGCCAACAGCGAGACTCTGCAGCCCCTGATTGATAAGAAGAAGAAAGCTCTCTTAAGAAACAAGGAAAGACCAACGCGTAACACTCTGAGTGAGCTAAGGCAAGCTAGGAAGGATGTGCAAAAGGCTGCCAGGCAGTGTGCAAATGATTATTGGATCAAGTTATGTGAGTCCATTCAAATCGCAAGTGATAAGGGAGACATAAGAAGCATGTATGAAGGAATAAAGAAAGCCTGTGGTCCAGTGATCAAAAGAAGTGCACCATTGAAAACCTTGACTGGAGAAGTCATCACTGATAAGAAACAGCAGATGGACAGATGGGTAGAGCACTATTTGGAGCTTTACTCAAGTGAGACCAAACTAGCGGATGATGCCCTCAACGCCATAGAGGCTCTACCAACTCTTGACCACCTGGACACACTTCCCACCATAACAGAAGTTAAGTGTGCTATAAATGAACTTGCATCTGGCAAGGCTCCAGGTAAGGATGGGATTCCAATAGAGGTTATCAGGAGTGGGCAAGACACACTCACTATACAGATCCACCAGCTAATAGAGCTATGCTGGCGTGAAGGACAAGTCCCACAGGATTTCAAAGATTCAAGCATCATAACACTGTACAAGAACAAGGGCGATCGGAGCGACTGCAACAACTATAGGGGTATCTCACTTCTGTGTATTGTTGGAAAAGTATTTGCCAGAATTGTTCTGCGCAGACTTCAAGTCCTAGGAGATCAAGTCTACCCCGAATCACAGTGTGGCTTTCGACAGAACCGGTCTACCACTGATATGATATTCTCATTGCGACAAATGCAAGAAAAATGCCGTGAACAGAATCAACCACTGTTTATTGCCTTCATCGACCTCACAAAGGCATTTGATTTGGTCAGTCGTGAGGGTCTGTTCAAGGCACTAAAGAAGATTGGCTGCCCACCAACTCTTCTGTCCATTGTGGAATCGTTCCACACAGGCATGAAGGGTATAATCAAGTTTGATGGTGCAACTTCTGAAGAATTTGAAATCAAGAGTGGAGTTAAGCAAGGTTGTGTACTAGCTCCCACCCTCTTTGGAATATACTTTTCACTTCTACTGAAATATGCATTTCGTGATCAGGATGGTGGTATATACATTCACTCACGCTCAGATGGCGGCCTCTACAATGCTCAGAGATTGAAGGCTAAGACCAAAATTAGGAGGGTACTGATCAGAGAGTTGCTTTTTGCAGATGATGCTGCAGTTACGACCCACTCTGAGGAAGAATTGCAATGTCTACTATCTGCATTCTCCAATGCTTGTTCTGAATTTGGTTTAACAATTAGCAAAAAGAAGACACAGATTATGTCACAAGGTGCACATGGGGTACCATCAATCTTTATTGACGACGCCGAACTAGAGATAGTAGACCATTTTACATATCTAGGATCAGTGGTAAATAGCAAATTATCCCTAGATCAGGAAATCAACATCCGGATTGGTAAGGCAGCAACAACAATGAACAGGTTAAGAAAAAGAGTCTGGGAGAACAGGAAGCTTACTGCCAAAACAAAAGTCCTTGTCTATCAAGCCTGTGTCCTTAGTACTCTTCTCTATGGCAGTGAAACCTGGACAACTTACTCACACCAAGAGAACAATTTAAACAGCTTTCATATGCGGTGTCTGCGAAGAATTCTTGGTATTAAGTGGCAAGACAAAATCACAAATACTGAAGTATTGGAAAGATCAGGTTGTGTGACAGTTTATTCCATGCTCAGTCTTCGTAGACTTAGATGGATAGGACATCTTAGGAGGATGGATGATGGTAGAATACCAAAGGATATCTTTTTTGGTGAATTACAGATGGGTAAGAGATCTCAGGGTCGGCCTCTACTACGATACAAAGATGTGTGTAAGCGGGACATGATTGATACAGGCATTGATAATGCACATTGGGAGCAAGTCGCCGCTGAACGTGTTGCATGGAGGGCAAATATCAGAAATGGAATAAAGTCAAAGGAGAAAATTATTGCAGAAAAGTCACACACCAAGCGTTTGAGACGTAAGATGGTGCATGATGGTGGAAATGACCACGTGTTCACATGCACCCACTGTGAACGGACATTTACAGCGCAAATTGGCCTTATCAGTCACACTCGCTACCGCCATAGTTAAAAGTTATTATGCCTTTTTAAAGCACAAACTATCGTCTGTCAAGACGGCAAGGTGCCAATGGAGATAGTAGTAGTAGTAGTAGTAGTAGTAGTATAGTAGTAGTATACAGTAATAGCAGTAGTATTGATTTAGTAGTAGTAATAGTTATTGCAGCAGGTATGGTAGTTGTAATCACCTTCCTCAACACAGCAGCTTTACCTAATGAAAACCTCACTGTCATGGCCGTTTTTATTCATTTATCAGGTACCCTAGTCCAAGAAGCTCAGTTACGCTCGGTTGTCGACGGTCCTCATGTCAGTATACGTGGAAGTGAACCAGACATCTACCCCTCGCTGAGGTCAACCACAAGCCTGTGGAGGCTACCTACCAGCCACACCCTGCTCCCCTTTCTAGACCGGTTGAAAAACCCTTCCACCCAGAACCCCCAAACAAGAGTTCAGGTACACACCCTTTAGTTAAACCTGTTGCGTATTCGACAGTGTTAGTAAAGACATACATGTTTTTACTCCTAGTTCATTGATTGATTGATTGATTGATTGATTATTCATTCATTCAGAGCCATGTCCTTTGCAAAACCTTGCTCCATAACAACCTTCCCGGCAAACCCCTTTTCGGGTCCATAAACAAAGAATTTTCCCGGGCCCCCCCCTTTTTCCGGATAACCCCCCCCCCCCCCAAAAACTAAAAAACACT
>JACEFZ010000122.1:25000-55150 GCA_014155875.1 Cepaea nemoralis | reverse complement strand
TTTTATTCCCAGTCGTTTCCTCACACTTGTCCTTATCCCAATATAGGTTTGTCACTGTATTCCAGGTCGTTGTCACTGTATTCCCAGTATGTTGTCACAATGTAGTCCCAGTTTGTTGTCACTGTATTCCCAGTTCGTTGTCACTGTATTCCCAGTATGTAACTGTATTCCTAGTTTGTTGTCACTGTATTCCCAGTATGTTGTCACTGTATTCCTAGTTTGTTGTCACTGTATTCCCAGTATGTTGTCACTGTATTCCCAGTATGTTGTCACTGTATTCCCAGTATGTTGTCACTGTATTTCTAATGTGTTGTCACTGTATTCTCAATATGGTGTCACTGTATTCCCAGTTTGTTGCCACTGTATTCCCATTTTGTTGTCACTGTATTCCCAGTCTGTTGTCACTGTATTCTCAGTCTGTTGTCACTGTATTCCCAGTTTGTTGTCACTGTGTTCCCAGTTCGTTGTCACTGTTTTCCCAGTTTGTTATCACTGTATTCCCAATATGTTGTCACTGTATTTCCAGTTTGCTGTCATTGTATTTCCACCATGTTGTCACTGTATTCCCAATATGTTGTCACTGTATTCCTAGTTTGTTGTCACTATATTCCCAGTTTGTTGTCACTGTATTCCAAGTATGTTGTCACTGTATTCCCACTATGTTGTCACTGTATTCCCAATATGTTGTCACTGTATTCCCAGTTTGTTGTCACTGTATTCCCATTTTGTTGTCACTGTATTCCCAGTTTGTTGTCACTGTATTCCCAATTATCTTGTCACTGTATTCCCAGTCTGTTGTCACTGTATTCCCAGTTGTTGTCACTGTATTCCCAATATGTTGTCACTGTATTCCCAGTTTGTTGTCACTGTATTCCCAGTCTGTTGTCACTGTATTCCCAGTTTGTTGTCACTGTATTCCCAGTTTGTTGTCACTGTATTCCCAGTTTGTTGTCACTGTATTCCCAGTTGTTGTCACTGTATTCCCAGTTGTTGTCACTGTATTCCCAATATGTTGTCACTGTATTTCCAGTTTGCTGTCATTGTATTTCCAACATGTTGTCACTGTATTCCCGCTTTGTTGTCACTGTATTCCCACTTTGTTGTCACTGTATTCCCAATATGTTGTCACTGTATTCCCAGTATGTTGTCACTGTATTCCCAGTATGTTGTCACTGTATTCCCAATATGTTGTCACTATATTCCCAGTTTGTTGTCACTGTATTCCCAGTATGTTGTCACTGTATTCCCACTATGTTGTCACTGTATTCCCATTATGTTGTCACTGTATTCCCAGTTTGTTGTCACTGTATTCCCATTTTGTTGTCACTGTATTCCCAGTTTGTTGTCACTGTATTCCCAATATCTTGTCACTGTATTCCCAGTCTGTTGTCACTGTATTCCCAGTCTGTTGTCTACTGTATTCCCAGTCTGTTGTCACTGTATTCCAGTCTGTTGTCTACTGTATTCCCAGTCTTGTTGTCACTGTATTCCGTCCTTGTTCAGTTCCACTGTTATTCCCCAGTCTGTTGTCACTGTATTCCCAGTCTGTTGTCACTGTATTCCCAGTTTGTTGTTACTGTATTCCCAGTCTGTTGTCACTGTATTCCCAGTCTGTTGTCACTGTATTCCCAATATGTTGCGACATCTAATGAAGAGTTGTTTGTTGACACTGTTGTTCGCGTATTTTATTGAGATCTGTGGAACGGCATCCAGTGTGTACGGTTAAGAGCTTTCTGGGCTGTAAGGATTCTTATTGACATACTTTGTCAGCAAATCATTGACAAAAACATCGACCTCATCCCCACAACTCTCATTGTCCTTGTACATTTGCCGAGTGCAGTTATAATTAAACGTATGCGTGTCGTTGATACAAGTCTTCATGGCGTCTTGGAGTTTGGCAGTGGCACATGCCTTGAGCTTGAATAATTTGTCGGGATCTTGGCAGCTATACTTTCCGACTTTCACCAGAAACTTTCCGTACTTAGTGTCTTTAAATCTTTTATTCCACGGTGACGTCACCAATGTCCACCAGCAGAATCGTATGTACTGAGTACATCCTTTCACAAGCCAAGAGAATTGCTGGCAGCGCTGCGTGGTGTTGTCGGCGATTTGTGTCAGATTGAAGTTCACCAGAGTGCTCTCCACCTCCCTCAAGATGGCGTAATTGTTGGCAGTACTAGTTGCGCAGGATACCGAAAAACAGGCAACTGCAAAGATAATTCCAATAATTACCAATAATTAAGATGATAGTTAGCTGTCCAGTTAGCGAAGTTAAGAAAGGGGTTCCATGCCGATTTTACTCGTCCGCTAACGGTGGGGAACGAACGGACGAACGAAAGAACGAACTTTATTTTACAAGGGTAACAAATTGGGCACGTAGGCCCGTCTTACATTCGGAACTTTCAATCACTCAGCTTTCATTCATCAAATGTGCATGTTACATTTGCATAGGGGAAAAAAAACATTGTCAAATGGATTTTGTAAGCATAAACAATGCGTATTACGCATGATACATTCACATGGGGGGGAAAACATTGTCAAATAAAAGTTGTAAACATAAACAGTGCATATTGCAATGTTGTGAGACACATACCTCGTCCACCCTCACATCCCGCAGCCACCCATACATCCCGCAACCACCCTCACATCCCGCAGCCACCCTCACATCCCGCAGCCACCCTCACATCCCGCAACCACCCTCACATCCCCATCCACCCTCACATCCCGCAGCCACCCACGCATCCCGCAGCCACCCACACATCCCCCACCCACCCACATATACCGCCACGCACTCACACAGACCCAGGCAAACATACATGACGCCACCCACTGATCCCCCACTCACACACATTTCCCCACCCACACACATTTCCTTACCCCCACACACATCCCCCATCCATCCTATAACCGACACGCACACACCCACCCACATATTATCCACCACCCACCCACACACCCGCAACCACTCAGCAATACACACATCACAAAACCACACACACACATACCCCCGCCAATCCACACATCCCGCACCTATCCAAACACACACACATGAGCCAACCTACACCCACTCACCCACCCAATATCCGCCACCTCTCAACTACACATCCCCCACCTATACACACATCCCCACCCATACACACATCTCCCCACCTGCCCACACATCCACAACCAATAAACACCCAAAAGCACACACCTCCCACCCACACACCTGTATTCCCTTATGTGAGGAGGGGAGGGGTATAGTTCCACGTCCACCTCCCTCATCCGCTAACGGGAGAGAGAGGGGGAAGAGTTCCACGTCCACCTTCCTCATCCACTGATGGAGGGGGGGGGGGGGAGTTCCACATCCACCTTCCTCATCCGCTGACGGGAGAGAGGGGGAGAGTTCCACATCCACCTTCCTCATCCGCTGACGGGAGAGAGAGAGGGGGAGAGTTCCACATCCACCTTCCTCATCCGCTGACGGGAGAGAGAGGGGGAGAGTTCCACGTCCACCTCCCTCATCGGCTAAAGGGATAGAGAGGGGGAGAGTTCCACGTCCACCTCCTTCATCCGCTGACGGGAGGTGGGGGGGGGGGGGGGGCTCCATGCCCGCCTTCCGCATCTGAGAACGGGGAGAGGGCGGGAGGGCTGTGGGACAGGATTTTGATGCTTGCCTACCTCATCCGCTAACGTCAGGGACAGCCTGACCACCTAACCCTCCGTGCACTCCGACCTACAACAGGTGCTGGCCCTATTCCCTCACTGCCCCATGGCTGGACACTCCGACCTACAACAGGTGCTGGCCCTATTCCCTCACTGACCCATGGCTGGACACTCCGACCTACAACAGGTGCTGGCCCTATTCCCTCACTGACCTATGGCTGGACACCCCGACCTACAACATGTCCTTTCCCTACCCCCCCCCCCCCACTGACCCATGGCTGGACACTCCGACCTATAACAGGTGTTGGCCTTCACTGACCCATGGCTTAACACTCCGACCTACAACAGGTGCTGGCCCTATCCCCTCACTGATCCATGGCTGGACCCCGATCTATAACAGGTGTTGGCCTTCACTTACCCATGGCTGGACACTCCGACCTACAACATGTGCTGGCCCTATCCCCTCACTGACCCATGACTGGACACTCCGACCTACAACAGGTGCTGGCCCTTTCCCCTCACTGACCCATGGCTGGACACTCCGAACTACAACAGGTGCTGACCCTATCCCCTCTCTGACCCATGGCTGGACACCCCGACCTACAACAGGTGCTGGCCCTCACTGACCCATGGCTGGACACTCCGACTTAAAACAAATGCTGGCCCTATCCCCTCACTGACCCATGGCTGGACAATTCGACCTACAACATGTGCTGGCCCTATCCCCTCACTGACCCATGGCTGGACACTCCGATCTACAACAGATGCTGGCCCTCAGTGACCCATGGCTGGATACTCCGACCTACAACAGGTGCTGGCCCTATACCCTCATTTACCCATGTGCTGGCCCTCACTGACCCATTGCTGGACACTCCGACCTACAACAGGTGCTAGCCATCACTGACCCTTGGCTGGACACTCCAACCTACAACATGTGTTGGCCCTCACTGACCCATGGCTGGACACTCCGACCTACAACAGGTGCTAGCCCTCACTGACCCATGGCTGGACACTCCAACCTACAACAGGTGCTGTCCCTATCCCCTCACTGACCTATGGCTAGACACTCCGACCTACAAAAGTTGCTGGCCCTATTCCCTCACTGAACTATGGCTGGACCCTCCAACCTACAACAGAAGCTGGCCCTATCCCCTCACTGACCCATCGCTAGACACTCTGATCTACAACATGTGCTGACCCTCACTGACCCATGGCTGGACACTCCGACGTACAACAGGTGCTGGCCCTATCCCGCCTCTGACCCATGACTGGACACTCCGACGAACAACATGTGCTGGCCCTACCTCCTCATAGATCCATGGCTGGACCCCGATCTATAACAGGTGTTGGCCTTCACTTACCCATGGCTGGACACTCCGACCTACAGCAGGTGCTGGCCCTATCCCCTCACTGACCCATGGCTGGACACTTCGATCTACAGCAGGTGCTGGCCCTATCCCCTCACTGATCCATGGCTGGACATTCCGACCTACAACAGGTGCTGGCCCTCAATGACCCAGGGCTAGACACTAAGACCTATAACAAGTGCTGGCCCTCACTGACCCATGGCTGGACACTCCGACCTATAACAAGTGCTGGCCCTCACTGACCCATGGCTAGACACTCCGACCTACAACATGTGCTGGCCCTATCCCCCTCACTGACCCATGGCTAGACACTCCGACCTACAACATGTGCTGGCCCTATCCCCTCACTGACCTATGGCTGGACACCCCGACCTACAACAGGTGCTGGCCCTATCCCCTCACTGACCCATGGCTAGACACTCCGACCTACAACATGTGCTGCCCCTTACTGACCCATGGCTGAACACTCCGACCTACAACAGGGGCTGGCCCTATCCCCTATCTGACCCATGGCTGGACACTCCGACCTACAACAGGTGCTGGCCCTATGCCATCACTGACCCATGGCTGGTCTCTCCGACCTACAACAGGTGCTGGCCCTATCCACTGATTGACCCATGGCTGGACACTCCGAAATACATCAGGTGCTGGCCCTATGCCCTCACTGACCCATGGCTAGACACTCCAACCTACAACAGGTGCTGCCCCTTACTTACCCATGGCTGGACACTCCGACCTACAACAAGTGCTGGCCCTATCCCCTCACTGACCTATGGCTGGACACCGCGACCTTCAACAGGTGCTGGCCCTATCCCCTCACTGATCCATGGCTGGACACTCCGACCTACAACATGTGCTGCCCCTTACTGACCCATGGTTGGACACTCCAACCTACAACAGGTGCTGGACCTATCCTCTCTCTGACCCATGGCTGGACACTCCGATCTACAACAGGTACTGGCCCTATCCCCTCACTGACCCATGGCTGGACATTCCGACCTACAACAGGTGCTGGCCCTATCCCCTCTCTGACCAATGGCTGGACACTCCGACCTACAACAGGTACTGGCCCTATTCCCTCTCTGACCCATTACTGGACACTCCGACCTACAACATGTTCTGGCCCTACCCCTTCACTGACCCATGGCTGGACCCCGACCTACAACAGGTGCTGGCCCTAGCACCCCACTGACCCATGGCTGGACACTCCGACATATAACGGGTGCTGGCCTCACTGACCCATGGCTGGACACTCCGACCTACAACAGGTGCTGGCCCTATCCCCTCACTGACCCATGGCTGGACACTCCGACCTACAACAGGTGCTGGCCCTATCCCCTTACTGACCCATGGCTGAACACTCTGACCTACAACAGGTGTTACCCCTATGCCCTCACTAACCGATGGCTAGACACTCCAACCCCAACAGGTGCTGCACCTTACTGACCCATGGCTGGACACTATAACCTACAACAGGTGCTGGCCCTATCCCCTCACTGACCCATGGCTGGACACTCCGACCTACATGTGCTGGCCCTATTCCCTCACTGACCCATGGCTGGACACTCCGACCTACAACAGGTGCTGGCCCTATTCCCTCACTGACCTATGGCTCGACACTCCAACCTACAAAAGTTGCTGGCCCTATCCCCTCACTTACCCATGGCTGGACAATCCGACCTACAACATGTGCTGGCCCTATCCCCTCACTGACCCATGGCTGGATACTCCGACCTACAACAGGTGCTGGCCCTATTCCCTCACTGACCATGGCTGAACACTCCGAACTAAAACAGGTGCTGGCCTTATCCCCTCAATGACCCATGGCTGGACAATCCGACCTACAACATGTGCTGGCCCTATCCCCTCACTTACCCATGGCTGGACAATCCGACCTACAACAGGTGCTGGCCCTCACTGACCCATGGCAGGACACTCCGACCTACAACATGTGCTGGCCCTTTCCCCTCACTGACCCATGGCTGGACACTCCGACCTACAACAGGTGCTGGAACTCAATGACCCAGGGCTAGACACTTCCGACCTACAACAGGTGCTGGCCCTCACTGACCTGTAGCTGGACACCCCGACCTACAACAGGTGCTGGCCCTCACTGACCTATGGCTGGACACCCCGACCTACAACAGGTGCTGGTCCTATCCCCTCACTGGCCCATGGCTGGACACTCCGACCTACAACATGTGCTGGCCGTCACTGACCTATGGCTGGACACCCCGAACTACAACGGGTGCTGGCCCTCACTGACCCATGGCTGGACACCACGACCTACAACAGGTGCTTGCCCTATCCCTTCACTGACCCATTGCTGGACTATCTGACCTACAACAGGTGCTGGCCCTCAATGACCCATGAAAGGACACTCCGACCTACAATATGTGCTGGCCCTATCCCCTCACTGACCCATGGCTGGACACTCCGATCTACAACAGGTGCTGGAACTCAATGACCCAGGGCTAGACACTCCGACCTACAACATGTGCTTGCCCTATCCCCCTCACTGACCCATGGCTGGACACTCCGACCTACAACATGTGCTGGCCCTATCCCTCTCACTGACCTATGGCTGGACACCATGACCTACAACAGGTGCTGGCGCTATCCGCTCACTGACCTATGGCTGGACACCCCGACCTACGACAGGTGCTGGCCCTATCCCCTCACTGACCCATGGCTGGACACTCCGACCTACAACATGTGCTGCCCCTTACTGACCCATGGCTGGACACTCCGACCTACAACAGGTGCTGGCCCTCACTGACCTATGGCTGGACACTCCGACCTACAACAGGTGCTGGCCCTATTCCCTCATTGACCCATGGCTGGACACTCTGACCTACAACAGGTGTTACCCCTATGCCCTCACTAACCGATGGCTAGACACTCCAACCCCAACAGGTGCTGCACCTTACTGACCCATGGCTGGACACTATAACCTACAACAGGTGCTGGCCCTATCCCCTCACTGACCCATGGCTGGACCGCGACCTACAACAGGTGCTGGCCCAATCCCCTCACTGACCCATGGCTGGACACTCCGACCTACATGTGCTGGCCCTATTCCCTCACTGACCCATGGCTGGACACTCCGACCTACAACAGGTGCTGGCCCTATTCCCTCACTGACCTATGGCTGGACACTCCAACCTACAAAAGTTGCTGGCCCTATCCCCTCACTTACCCATGGCTGGACAATCCGACCTACAACATGTGCTGGCCCTATCCCCTCACTGACCCATGGCTGGATACTCCGACCTACAACAGGTGCTGGCCCTATTCCCTCACTGACCATGGCTGAACACTCCGAACTAAAACAGGTGCTGGCCCTATCCCCTCAATGACCCATGGCTGGACAATCCGACCTACAACATGTGCTGGCCCTATCCCCTCACTTACCCATGGCTGGACAATCCGACCTACAACAGGTGCTGGCTCTCACTGACCCATGGCAGGACACTCCGACCTACAACATGTGCTGGCCATTTCCCCTCACTGACCCATGGCTAGACACTCCGACCTACAACAGATGCTGGCCCTCACTGACCTGTAGCTGGACACCCCGACCTACAACAGGTGCTGGCCCTCACTGACCTATGGCTGGACACCCCGACCTACAACAGGTGCTGGTCCTATCCCCTCACTGGTCCATGGCTGGACACTCCGACCTACAACATGTGCTGGCCGTCACTGACCTATGGCTGGACACCCCGAACTACAACGGGTGCTGGCCCTCACTGACCCATGGCTGGACACCACGACCTACAACAGGTGCTTGCCCTATCCCTTCACTGACCCATTGCTGGACTATCTGACCTACAACAGGTGCTGGCCCTCACTGACCCATGAAAGGACACTCCGACCTACAATATGTGCTGGCCCTATCCCCTCACTGACCCATGGCTGGACACTCCAATCTACAACAGGTGCTGGAACTCAATGACCCAGGGCTAGACACTCCGACCTACAACATGTGCTTGCCCTATCCCCCTCACTGACCCATGGCTGGACACTCCGACCTACAACATGTGCTGGCCCTATCCCTCTCACTGACCTATGGCTGGACACCCCGACCTACAACAGGTGCTGGCGCTATCCGCTCACTGACCTATGGCTGGACACCCCGACCTACAACAGGTGCTGGCGCTATCCGCTCACTGACCTATGGCTGGACACCCCGACCTACAACATGTGCTGCCCCTTACTGACCCATGGCTGGACACCCCGACCTACAACAGGTGCTGGCCCTCACTGACCTATGGCTGGACACTCCGACCTACAACAGGTGCTGGCCCTATTCCCTCACTGACCCATGGCTGGACACTCCGACCTACAACAGGTGCTCAATCCCCTCACTATCCCCTCACTGACTCATGGCTGGACACTCCGACCTACAACAGGTGCTGGCCCTCACTGACCCATGGCTGGACACTCTGACCTACAACAGGTGCTGGCCCTCACTGACCCATGGCTGGACACTCCGACCTACAACAGGTGCTGGCCCTTACTGACCTTTGGCTGGACACTCCGACTTACAACAGGTGCTGGTCCTATTCCCTCACTGACCCATGGCTGGACACTCCGACCTACAACAGGTGCTCAATCCCCTCACTGACTCATGGCTGGACACTCCGACCTACAACAGGTGCTGGCCCTCACTGACCCATGGCTGGACACTCCGACCTACAACAGGTGCTGGCCCTCACTGACCCATCGCTGGACACTCTGACCTACAATAGTTGCTGGCCCTATCCCCTCACTGACCCATGGCTGGACACTCCGACCTACAACATGTGCTGCCCCTTACTGACCCATGGCTGGACACTCCGACCTACAACATGTGCTGCCCCTCACTGACCCATGGCTGGACACTCCGACCTACAACAGGTGCTTGCCCTATCCCCTCTCTGACCCATGGCTGGACACCCCGACCTACAACAGGTGCTGGCCCTCACTAACCCATGGCTGGACACTCCGACCTACAACAGGTGCTGGCTCTATCCCCTCACTGACCCATGGCTGGACACTGACCCATGGCTGCACACTGACCCATGGCTGGACACTGACCCATGGCTGGACACTCCGACCTACAACAGGTGCTGGCCTTATCCCCTCACTGACCCATGGCTGGACACTACCTCTGGCTAAAAGTCATGTCCAGATGTTAGTCAGTTATGACGTTATTATAATAATTCACCGTGACTTTAATCTGAGTAATATTTTGTGTGATGTTTCTTTGTCAGCGTGGCCGACAGTTTTAGAGCGCTCGCTGTTAAACTTCCGTTGCTTTTATGAGGTAGCCTGTTCAACCCCTACACAGGTCAGTTGTACTAAAGTGTTAACTTCTCGTCCTTGACTTGGGGAGGTAAATTACAAGTACATTAGAAGTTCAGAACCATGGCCAGACAGCTAGAACAGAAAGTTAAAAGAGTGGTGGCCAAATAAGAACACTACGCAGGAAGCCAAAGAAGATTGATAAACCAACATAGAACTAGTTAGTTAGTTAGTTAGTCGACAGATCATCCTCATTGCACATCGAACCATTCAGTCCATAAGTGCTCGGATCCCCTCCTCAGCAAATCCCGCAACGTGTAGCGGCTAACGACGCCAGTTCTGTATTGGTTTATCAATCTTCTTTGGCTTCCTGCGTAGTGTTCTTGTTTGGCCACCCCTCTTTTAATTTGCTGCTCTCGCAGTCTGGCCATTGTTGTAGATTCACAGTCATCACTTTGTTCTCGCAAAAGTCTTACTTCTCGTAGAGCATTCAGAATGTCGGCCTGGTCCATGGCGCGTCCGCCCTCCACCGTAGCCTCACCTGCGAGCTTGTCAGCCCGCTCATTTCCTTGTACTCCCGCATGCCCTGGCACGAAGATGAAACTAATCTTTGCCAGTCGAGACCGCTCCAGAGGCAGCAACCATTCTCTTCGGATCGACCCCTCCTCTATCCTCTTGATCATGTTCATTGAGTCGCTAAGGAAACAAGCCCTAGTGAATGTCTGTGTCTCGAGCCATGTTATTGCTTTACTTACTGCCATGACTTCCATGGTCAGGCTACTTGTGGTTTCAGTGAAAGCACCAGAGTCCTCCTTCACAATTCTCCCTCCGGCCCGAGCTGTAAAGGCCCATGAGCTTCTCACATGTCGGACGACCGACCCATCTGTGTAGATGACCGCGTCACCGTCTAGCGAATTCTCGAAATCAACGCTTGTACTTCAGCCTCAACAGCAGCCGGATTTTCTTGTCTGCATTTTCTATCTAGTTGGATGCAAACTGAAAAGGATGTGCAGAAGTCTGTTGGCACTTGCACCCACTCCTCGCCAGGTTCTAAGTCCTCAAGTGAACACACCTGTTGAAGAATGTCTTCGGCTTGACCCATCCACGACCGTCCTCTTTTTAACCTGCTGCCCTTCACCTTCCTAATTTCACTGTGCAGTGGATGTTGTGTGTTTGCGTTAATTCTGAGGTAGGCGCGTGCCCTGCAAACTTGTATTCTCTCTTCAATGGTTGGAAAATCAAGAAGGTAGCGCATCGCCCTGCATGCTGTATCTCTTGTACATCCAAGAATAATGCGCATAGCTTCATTCTGTATCCTTTCCATCCTTTCTATCTGCTTATGGCTGAGACTCAAGATTGCCATTGCATACTCCAAAACAGACATGACCAACCCCTCGTACAGAAGACATAGATGGCGCTGCTCACAGTTTGCTGCCGCCATCACCCGCATCGCTGCCAAACCCCGCTTGGCCTTTGTTATCACCTGGTCTATGTGCACATTATAAGCAAGGCTTCGATCAAACCGTATCCCCAGGTAATTCATTGCCTGCGTTCTTTCCACCGTCTCTGAACACAGCATTACAGTTGGTGTTGGATTGTTGACAATATGATTATTCAACGAGAACCAAGTCACTGTTGCCTTTGTTGGGTTGACCATTGCCCCAGCTTCATCACACCAAGTACTTATGCGATTGAGTTCGGTTTGTAGTTCCACAGCAACCTCCTCTCTATCCTTACCCTGACGATACACTAAAACATCATCGGCATATGACAATGTCCTGCCAGGTCCAGTGATCTGATCACTGGTGATTCTCACTGTGTAGGCGTTGAACAGTACCGGAGATAATGGTGATCCTTGTGGTAGGCCAGGATATATTGTTGTTGGTTCCGAAGTCCAACTGCAACATCTAAAAACTACTTTCCGTTGGAAGAGGGCTGCAGCGATCCAACTAAGGAGGAATGGACTTACGTTTAGTTCAAGAAGCTGAAACATTAAAAAATCCAGTGGTACTCTGTTGTATGCGTCCTCAAGATCAATCGCTGCAGCAACGGTTTCAGTGCCTGAGTGGAAACCTTCATAGACATCATGGGCAAAGACTGCTGCATTGGTCCAGGATTCTCTTTTTGGACGGTACCCACCTAGGGTAGGTGGGAAAACACCTTGCCTCTCTAGTTGGCTTGATATTTTCCTGGCAATTACCTTCTCCAGCAGCTTGCCTATTGTATTCTGCATGGTTATAATTCGATATCCCTGAATTTTTTTTTGGTCTTTGTCAGGCTTCGGCAAGGGAATCAGATAGCTGTTTAACCATTCCTCCTTGATGCTAGCACTCCCTATACTGTTGTTGTACATGTCTGCTAGTTTCTCTAGCTCATTGTCGGTACACCTATTTATGTCGTCGTATCTTATGCCATCAGGACCTGGAGCACTGTTTTTTGATCGTCGAAGCACAGCCTTGATTTCTTTCACTGTCACTGTGTCTTCATCCGAAGTGTTCTGGGCCTTGCATCTGTCTGAGGTGACCTCCTTGGTCAGATTTCGGCCCCCCATGTCTGTCTGGTTGCTCTGCTCAAGGTAGCGTTCAAAGAGGGCATTGCCCTTGTCCTCGTCAGTCCTCTGCCAGATGAGGTCAGCACCTTGGAAGTCAGAAATGCTCTTATTCTTGACTACACCACTCATGCTTTTATGTAGTCGCCAGAACAATTTCAGTGACTTGTCTGTGCTTACTCTTTGACACACCTCTGCCCATTTTTCGCTTTTAACCACCGTGACCAGTTTTTTTTAAATAGCTTACTTTTGTGTGCATCTCTCTTTCTAAGTGCAAGCAGGGACTAGGATGACCAGCTCTGTTCTTCTTGGCATTTTGCCATCTCCTTACAGCACTACGCTTATCCACCCAAGTCTTCTCCACCTCGAAACTCCACCACGGTGGCTGCTCCCAGCTTTTTTTCCTGCCCTGAAACGTTCTGCGCTTGTCACGTCTTATTTTACTCACCACATCTTGCCCTGTACTGTCATACTGGAACGTCTTTACCTTTAGCTTGTGCTGCCTGGTTCTGCCTTTCTCCACCAATATGCTGCAAGGGTGGTGATCGCTGCCATGGTGTCCTAGGACACCCCATCTACACACTGTAGTGAGTAAAGGTGAAACTAGCGCCAGATCAATAGCACTGTCCTCATCGCCTGGACGGCTTGCTGTCCTGGTGACACAGCCACTGTTGATACAAACCAGGTCGATGGTTTCCAGTGCAGTCTCGAGCTCCTCCCCTTGTGTATTGGAGGAAGTGTTTCCCCATGATTTGCCTTTAGCGTTGAAGTCACCACAGAAAATAACATTTCTCTCGTGGCCTAATATGCCACTTAAGCACTGCCACTTCTGGGCGTCCACACTCGCATTGCGGGCATAAACATTAACCAACACGAATGGTATACTGGAATGAACTCTCAACGCCTGTATTTGTATATCGTCACTGTCCCAACTGGACATGTCTAGCTCTGACGCCACCATGCTGTCGCGAACGAGAATCGCCATTCCCAGATGTCGTCTGTTGTAGAAACATTTGAAGCCGGCAATTTGGAGTAGCTGATCGCCCAGTCTCGTCTCCTGGAGTGCTACAATGTCGTTCCTGTAAACTAGGGTTTCTAAAATAGAGCCCCGTTATTTTACACTGGCACAGTTCCAATATAGAATACGGATGTTCCTGAGTCCTAGACGGTGACACTTGAGTCTAAAACGCCTCAAACCACCACGCTTACCTTGCTTCTTTTTCCCTGCGCGGCTACCACGCCGCTTCGGTATGTTGACTGCTGGCCGCACGAAGAAAACACGTTGTTCCGCCATGTTGGAAAAACGTAAACACAGACTTATGAGAAAACCACACACGCTGCTGAAAATTCACTCAAGGATGGCTTCGCTCGATGCACGAACTCCGTAGCACCCGCGCAGATCTTGAGTAGAAACTCCTGGTTTTACATCCTGGCACACCAATTACACGCAAGAGATGAATAAATCCATCCCCTACGCGAAAAAGTTAACGAACACAAAACAACACGACCGTCCGTCGCCATCTTGAAACCGGAAGTCCCATAGAACTGGTGTCGTTAACCGCTACACGCTGCGGGATTTGCTGAGGAGGGGATCCGAGCACTTATGGACTGAATGGTTCGATGTGCAATGAGGATGATCTGTCAACTAACTAACTAACTAACTAACTAACTAACTAACTAACTAACCAACCAACCAACTAAATAACTAATCAACTAACTACCTAACTAACTAACTACCTAACTAACTAAAAATACCGAAGAAAAATTGAGGCCCCGCCTCATTTGTTTGAATTTATCTTTTCTATATGACGTCACGGGGCAATATCGTCTGCAGGAGCATCAATTTTCATAAATCCCAGACTAAAGGGAATAACTACTTCGGAATGTTTTTCCCTCGTTAAGATAATATTATTATGCCCGGAAGGGTTTAACAATTCAAGCACGTATTAATTCCCACGTTAGCGCATGCGTAAGTATATAAGTCCACAGGAAGTGGCAGTAAGTGACCACTCAGATTGAATTTCGAGCGAACAGACTTCTGTTTGTTTGTTGTTGTTTTTTCCACGAAAAATGTGCTGTTCCAAAACATGATCTGCGAACACCTGGACTTATGATGCTATAGAAATGAACTTACCAAAACATGCCCGCCCCCCTTTTCCAATTAAAAAACATTCTGATGACGACATGAACTTACAAATAGAAACCTTACGTTGAAGATATGAGCTTACCAAAATATGAACTGCCCAACACTTGGACATACAAAACAAGACGGTGATGAAGACATGCACTTACACACATCTGATGCTGAAGAAATGAACTTGTCAAACTATGAACTGCCAAAGATATGAACTTACATAGTCACACACACACACACACACACACACACACACACACACACACACACACACACACACAGAGAGAGAGAGAGATGTTGATGCCACTACCAGTCCAGTGCCATGGTTCTATACATGTATGGGGCTAAATGTTGATGCCACTACCAGTCCAGTGCCATGGTTCTATACAAGTATGGGGCTAGATGTTGATGCCACTACCAATCCAGTGTCACGGATCTATACAAGTATGGGACTAGATGTTGATGCCACTACCAGTCAAGTGCCATGTTTCTATGCAAGTATGGGGCTAGATGTTGATGCCACTACCAGTGCCATGGCTCTATACAAGTATGGGGCTAGATGTTGATGCCACTACCAATCCAGTGTCACGGCTCTATACAAGTATGGGACTAGATGTTGATGCCACTACCAGTCCAGTGCCATGGTTCTATACAAGTATGTGGCTAGATGTTGATGCCACTACCAGTGCCATGGCTCTATACAAGTATGGGGCTAGATGTTGATGCCACTACCAGTGCCATGGCTCTATACAAGTATGGGGCTAGATGTTGATGCCACTACCAGTGCCATGGCTCTATACAAGTATGGGGCTAGATGTTGATGCCACTACCAGTGCCACTGGCTCTATACAAGTATGGGGCTAGATGTTGATGCCACTACCAGTGCCATGGCTCTATACAAGTATGGGGCTAGATGTTGATGCCACTACCAGTGCCACGGCTCTATACAAGTATGGGGCTAGATGTTGATGCCACTACCAGTGCCATGGCTCTATACAAGTATGGGGCTAGATGTTGATGCCACTACCAGTGCCATGGCTCTATACAAGTATGGGGCTAGATGTTGATGCCACTACCAGTGCCATGGCTCTATACAAGTATGGGGCTAGATGTTGATGCCACTACCAGTGCCATGGCTCTATACAAGTATGGGGCTAGATGTTGATGCCACTACCAGTGCCACTGGCTCTATACAAGTATGGGGCTAGATGTTGATGCCACTACCAGTGCCACTGGCTCTATACAAGTATGGGGCTAGATGTTGATGCCACTACCAGTGCCATGGCTCTATACAAGTATGGGGCTAGATGTTGATGCCACTACCAGTGCCATGGCTCTATACAAGTATGGGGCTAGATGTTGATGCCACTACCAGTGCCATGGCTCTATACAAGTATGGGGCTAGATGTTGATGCCACTACCAGTGCCATGGCTCTATACAAGTATGGGGCTAGATGTTGATGCCACTACCAGTGCCATGGCTCTATACAAGTATGGGGCTAGATGTTGATGCCACTACCAGTGCCACGGCTCTATACAAGTATGGGGCTAGATGTTGATGCCACTACCAGTGCCATGGCTCTATACAAGTATGGGGCTAGATGTTGATGCCACTACCAGTGCCACGGCTCTATACAAGTATGGGGCTAGATGTTGATGCCACTACCATTCCAGTGCCATGGCTCTATACAAGTATGGGGCTAGATGTTGATGCCACTACCAGTCCAGTGCCACGGCTCTATACAAGTATGGGGCTAGATGTTGATGCCACTACCAGTCCAGTGCCATGCTCTATACAAGTATGGGGCTAGATGTTGATGCCACTACCAGTCCAGTGCCATGGCTCTATACAAGTATGGGGCTAGATGTTGATGCCACTACCAGTCCAGTGCCAAGGCTCTATACAAGTATGGGGCTAGATGTTGATGCCACTACCAGTCTAGTGTCACGGCTCTATACAAGTATGGGGCTAGATGTTGATGCCACTACCAGTACCATGGTTCTATACAAGTATGGGGCTAGATGTTGATGCCACTACCAGTCCAGTGCCATGGTTCTATACAAGTATGGGGCTAGATGTTGATGCCACTACCAGTGCCATGGCTCTATACAAGTATGGGGCTAGATGTTGATGCCACTACCAGTGCCATGGCTCTATACAAGTATGGGGCTAGATGTTGATGCCACTACCAGTACCATGGCTCTATACAAGTATGGGGCTAGATGTTGATGCCACTACCAGTCCAGTGCCACGGCTCTATACAAGTATGGGGCTAGATGTTGATGCCACTACCAGTCCAGTGCCACGGCTCTATACAAGTATGGGGCTAGATGTTGATGCCACTACCAGTACCATGGCTCTATACAAGTATGGGGCTAGATGTTGATGCCACTACCAGTCCAGTGCCACGGCTCTATACAAGTATGGGACTAGATGTTGATGCCACTACCAGTACCATGGCTCTATACAAGTATGGGGCTAGATGTTGATGCCACTACCAGTGCCACGGCTCTATACAAGTATGGGGCTAGATGTTGATGCCACTACCAGTGCCATGGCTCTATACAAGTATGGGGCTAGATGTTGATGCCACTACCAGTGCCATGGCTCTATACAAGTATGGGGCTAGATGTTGATGCCACTACCAGTCCAGTGCCACGGTTCTATACAAGTATGGGGCTAGATGTTGATGCCACTACCAGTACCATGGCTCTATACAAGTATGGGGCTAGATGTTGATGCCACTACCAGTCCAGTGCCACGGCTCTATACAAGTATGGGGCTAGATGTTGATGCCACTACCAGTCCAGTGCCATGGCTCTATACAAGTATGCGACTAGCACCATGTACACACAAGGCTTGAAGGCCTGGAACACGGCTCTTCACTTCTGACTGAGTCACCCTACCCGCTTGATTCCCCTCCTCCGCGAAAATGTAAGCAACGTCACTCCCTCACACATCACCTCCATTCACAACCAAGATCGGGCTACTCTGGACCTCCTTTCTTTGAGCGGACCCCCCCCCCCCCCCCCCACGAAATGTGTGTGATTGTGCCAATCACTCAATCTGGGAGTGAAATGTATACAGGCAGTAAGTGCTGCAAGACTTTGTTTGTGGCTTTTGTAATAACAAACATAAGGGAAGACAAAGGTGTGCTTGTCATATTTTATTCGAAAATAATTAGATTCACACCCAATACTGGCCAAAACGTGCATGCAATGTTGTCACTGTAGTCACAGCCTGTTGTTACTGTATTCCCAGTTTGTTGTCACTGTATTCCCAGTTTATTGTCAATGTATTCCCAGTCTGTTGTCACTATATTCCCAATATGTTGTCACTGTATTCCCAATTTGTTGTCACTGTAGTCCCAGTTTGTTGTCACTATATATATGGTGTCACTGTATTCCCAGTCTGTTGTCACTCTATTCCCAGTTTGTTGTCACTGTATTCCCAATATGTTGTCACTGTATTCCCAGTCTGTTGTCACTGTATTCCCAGTCTGTTGTCACTGTATTCCCAATATGTTGTGACATCAAATGAAGAGTTGTTTGTTGACACTGTTGTTCGCGTATTGTATTGAGATCTGTGGATCGGGATCCAGTGTGTACGGTTAAGAGCTTTCTGGGCTGTAGGGATTCTTATTGACATACTTTGTCAGCAAATCATTGACAAAAGCATCGACTGTATCCTCACAACTCTCATTGTCCTTGTACATTTGCCGAGTGCAGTTATAATTAAACGTATGCGTGTCGTTGATACAAGTCTTCATGGCGCCTTGGAGTTTGGCAGTGGCACATGCCTTGAGCTTGAATAATTTGTCTGGATCCTGGCAGCTATACTTTCCAACTTTCACCAGAAACCTTACGTACTTAGCGTCTTTAAATCTTTTATTCCACGGTTTCGACCCCAAAGATGACCGGCAGAGTCGTGTGTACCGAGTACATCCTTTCACTAGCCAAGAGAATGCCTGGCAGTGCAGGGTGGTGTTGTCCTCGATTTGTGTCAGATTGAAGTACACCAGAGTGCTCTCCACCTCCCTCAAGATGGCGTAATTGTTGGTAGTACTAGTTGCGCAGGATTCCGAAAAACAGGTAACTGCAAAGATAATTCCAATAATTACCAATAATTAAGATGATAGTAGCTTGTCGAGTTAGCGAAGTTGGGACGGCGGTTCCCTTACTCATCCGCTAACGGTGGGGAGGGGAGGGGGGAGTTCCACGTCCACCTTCCTCATCCGCTGACGGGAGAGGGGAAATAAAGAGGGGGGGGGGAGGAGTTCCATGTCCACTTCCCTCATCCGCTGACGGAAAGGGGGGGGGGGGAGTTCCACGGCCACCTTCCTCATCCGCTGACAGAAGGGAGGGGGAATTTCTACGCCCGCCTTCCTCATCCGCTAACGGCGGTGGGGGGTGGGGGGCTGTGGGACGTCCTTTTAATGCTTGCTTTCCTCATCCGCTAACGCCAGGGAAAGTCTGACCACCTATCCCTTCGTGCACTCCGACCTACAACAGGTCCTGGCCGTATCCCATCACTGACCCATGGCTGAACACTGACCCATGGCTGGACACTCCGACCTACAACATGTGCTGGCCGTATCCCCTCACTGACCCATGTCTGGACACTGACCCATGGCCGGACACTCCGACCTACAACATGTACTGGCCCTATACACTCCGACCTACAACATGTACTGGCCCTATACACTCACTGACCCATTGCTGGACACTGACCCATGGCTGGACACTCCGACCTACAACATGTGCTGGCCCTATACCCTCACTGACCCATGGCTGGACACTGACCCATGGCTGGACACTCCGACCTACAACATATGCTGGCCCTATACCCTCACTGACCCATGGCTGGACACTCCGACCTACAACATGTGCTGGCCCTATACCCTCACTGACCCATGGCTGGACACTGACCCATGGCTGGACACTCCGACCTACAACATGTGCTGGCCCTATACCCTCACTGACCCATGGCTGGACACTCCGACCTACAACATGTGCAGGCCCTATACCCTCACTGACCCATGGCTGGACACTGACCCATGGCTGGACACTCCGACCTACAACATGTGCTGGCCCTATACCCTCACTGACCCATGGCTGGACACTGACCCATGGCTGGACACTCCGACCTACAACATGTGCTGGCCCTATACCCTCACTGACCCATGGCTGGACACTCCGACCTACAACATGTGCTGGCCCTATCCCCTCACTGACCCATGGCTGGACACTGACCCATGGCTGAACACTCCGACCTACAACAGGTGCTGGCCCTATCCCCTCACTGACCCATGGCTGGACACTCCGACCTACAACAGGTGCTGGCCATATCCCCTCATTGACCCATGGCTGGACACTCCGACCTACAACAGGTACTGGCCCTCACTGACTTATGGCTAGACACTCCGACCTACAACAGGTGCTGGCCCTCACTGACCCATGGCTGGACACTCCGACCTACAACAGGTGCTGGCCCTACCCCCTCACTGACCCATGGCTGGACACTCCGACCTACAACAGGTGCTGGCCCTCACTGACCCATGGCTGGACACTCCGACCTACAACAGTTGCTGGCCTTACCCCCTCACTGACCCATGGCTGGACACTCCGACCTACAACAGGTGCTGGCCCTACCCCCTCACTGACCCATGGCTGGACACTCCGACCTACAACATGTGCTGGCCCTCACTGACCCATGGCTGGACACTCCGACCTACAAAATGTGCTGGCCCTATACACTCACTGACCCATGGCTAGACACTCTGACCTACAACAGGTGCTGGCCCTCACTGACCCATGGCTGGACACTCCGACCTACAACAGGTGCTGGCCCTCACTGACCCATGGCTGGACACTCCGACCTACAACAGGTGCTGGCCCCACCCCCACTCTGACCCATGGCTGGACACTCCGACCTACAACAGGTGCTGGCCCTACCCCGTCACTGACCCATGGCTGGACACTCCGACCTACAACATGTGCTGGCCCTACCCCCTCACTGACCCATGGCTGGACACTCCGACCTACAACAGGTGCTGGCCCTCACTGACCCATGGCTGGACACTCCGACCTACAACATGTGCTGGCCCTCACTGACCCATGGCTGGACACTCCGACCTACAACAGGTGCTGGCCCTACCCCCTCACTGACCCATGGCTGGACACTTCGACCTACAACATTTGCTGGCCTTACCCTCTCTCTGACCATGGCTGGACACTCCGACCTACAACATGTGCTGGCCCTCACTGACCAATGGCTGGACATTCCGACCTACAACAGGTGCTGGCCTTACCCCCTCACTGACCCAAGGCTAGACACTCCGACCTACAACAGGTGCTGGCTTTAGCCCCTCACTGACCCATGGCTGGACACTCCAACCTACAACAGGTGCTGGCCTTACCCCCTCACTGACCCATGGCTGGACACTCCGACCTACAACAGGTGCTGGCAGTTACCCCCTCACTGACCCATGGCTGGACACTGACCCATGGCTGGACACTCCGACCTACAACATGTGCTGGCCCTCACTGACCCATGGCTGGACACTCCGACCTACAACAGGTGTTGGCCCTAACCCCTCACTGACCCATGGCTGGACACTGACCCAGGGCTAGACACTCCGACCTACAACAGGTGTTGGCCTTCACTGACCCATGGCTGGACACTCCGACCTACAACAGGTGCTGGCCTTCACTGACCCATGGCTGGACACTCCGACCTACAACAGGTGCTGGTCCTCACTGACCCATGGCTGGACACTCCGACCTACAACAGGTGCTGGCCCTCACTGACCCATGGCTGGACACTCCGACCTACAACAGGTGCTTGGCCCTCACTGACCCATGGCTGGACACTCCGACCTACAACAGGTGGTGGCCTTCACTGACCCATGGCTGGACACTCCGACCTACAACAGGTGCTGGCCCTCACTGACCCATGGCTGGACACTCCGACCTACAACAGGTGCTGGCCCTCACTGACCCATGGCTGGAAACTCCGACCTACAACAGGTGCTGGCGTTACCCCCTCACTGACCCATGGCTGGACACTCCGACCTACAACAGGTGTTGGCCCTCACTGACCCATGGCTGGACACTCCGACCTACAACAGGTGCTGGCCCTATCCCCTCACTGACCCATGGCTGGACACTCTGACCTACAACAGGTGTTGGCCCTATCCTCTCACTGACCCATGGCTGGACACTCCGACCTACAACAGGTGCTGGCCCTACCCCCTCACTGACCCATGGCTGGACACTCCGACCTACAACAGGTGCTGGCCCTCACTGACCCATGGCTGGACACTCCGACCTACAACAGGTGTTGGCCCTCACTAAACCATGGCTGGACACTCCGACCTACAACAGGTGTTGGCCCTACCCCCTCAGTGACCTATGGCTGGACACTCCGACCTACAACAGGTGTTGGCCCTACTCCCTCACTGACCCATGGCTGGACACTGACCCAGGGCTAGACACTCCGACCTACAACAGGTGTTGGCCCTCACTGACCCATGGCTGGACACTCTGACCTACAACAGGTGTTGGCCCTATCCTCTTACTGACCCATGGCTGGACACTACCTCTGGCTGGAAGACATGTCCAGATTTTAGTCAGTAATGACGTTCTTATAATAATTCATCGTGACTCTTATCTTATGAACATTCTGTTTAATGTGTTATTGTCATAGACAATATGACGTTATTATAATAATTCACCGTGACTTTTATCTTAGGAATATTCTGTTTGATGTGTCTTTGTCAGCGTGGCCGAAAGTTTAAGAGCGCTCGCTCTTAAACTTCCTTTGCTTTTATGAGGTAGCCTGTTCAACCCCTACACCGGTCAGTTGTACTAATGTGTTAACTTCTCGTCCTTGACTTGGGGAGGTAAATTACAAGTACCGTAGAAGTTCAGAACCATGGCCAGACTGCGAGAACAGAAAGTTAAAAGAGGTGTGGCCAGACAAGAACACTACGCGGGAAGCCAAAGAAAATTGATAAACCAACACAGAACTGGTGTCGTTAGCCGCTACACGCTGCGGGATTTGCTGAGGAGGGGATCCGAGCATTTATGGACTGAATGGTTCGATGTGCAATGGGCTAACTAACTAATAACTAACTAACTAACTAAGTAACCAACCATCTAATTAACTAACTAACCAACTAAATAACTAATCAACTAACTACCTAACTAACTAACTAACTAAAAATACAGAAGAAAAATTGAGGCCCCGCCTCATTTGTTCGACTTTATCTTTTGTTCTATATGACGTCACGGGGCAATATCGTCTGCAGGGGCATCAATTTTCATAAATCCCAGACTAGAGGGGATAACTACTTCGGAATGTTTTTCCCTCGTTAAGATAACGTTATTACGCCCGGAAGGGTTTAACAATTCAAGCACATGTTAGTTCCCATTCAAGGGAAGTTCCTTTTCTCAACGTTAACGCATGCGTAAGTATACATGTCCACAGGAAGTGGCAGTCAGTGACCACTCAGATTGAAATTCGAGCGAACAGACTTCTGTTTGTTTGTTGTATTTTTTCCACGAAAAATGTGCTGTTCCAAAACATGATCTGTCGAACACCTGGACTTATGATGCTGTAGAAATGAACTTACCAAAACATGCCCCCCCCCCCCCCCCTTTCCAAATAAAAAAAATTCTGATGACGACATGAACTTACAAAAAGAAACCTTACGTTGAAGATATAAGCTGACCACAATATGAACTGCCTAATACTTGCACATACAAAACAAGACAGTGATGAAGACATGCACTTACAAACATCTGATGCTGAAGAAATGAACTTGTCAAACTATGAACTGTCGACGACATGAACTTTCACACACACACACACACATACACACACACAGAGAGAGAGAGAGAGAGAGAGAGAGAGAGAGAGAGAGAGAGAGAGAGAGAGAGAGAGAGAGAGAGAGAGAGAGAGAGAGAGAGAGAGAGAGAGAGAGAGAGAGAGAGATTCTGATGACTACACGAAATTACAAAAGAAATCTGATGCTGAAGAAATGAACTTACCAAAATATGAACTGTCGAAAACATGAACTTACACACTAAAATATTTTGATGGTGACGTGAAACTTACAAAAATCTGCTGCTGAAGAAATGAACTTACCAATACATGGAGTGCCGAAAACATCAACTTACAAACAAATTTCTGATGACTACAAGAACTTACAGAAATCTGAGGCTGAAGAAATGAACTTACCAATACATGGAGTGCCGAAAACATCAACTTACAAACAAATTTCTGATGACTACAAGAACTGACAGAAATCTGAGGCTGAAGAAATGAACTTACCAATACATGGAGTGCCGAAAACATCAACTTACAAACAAATTTCTGATGATTACAAGAACTTACAGAAATCTGAGGCTGAAGAAATGAACTTACCAAAACAATTAGTGTCGAACACCTGGACTTACAAAAATAAAATGTCTGATGACGATATGATATTTATGAAATCTTATCTTGAATCTATGACCTTACCAAAATATGAACTGTTCAACACCTGGACTTATGGTGATGACGACATGAACTTAGCAAAAAGGAACACAGTTGTAAGACACGAGAGTCACGTCTCTTTGACGTGCGGGACATTTATGTGTTCCATGAGGGATACTTCTGTATGGGGTGAGGAAGACATGAAATCATAAGTGGACACGTTTGTAAGAGCAAGTGGGACAGTTTCTAAGAGTAAGTGTGCAAGTTGATAGGGTGAGACAACAATATATGCTAGCAAGTGGTCAAGCTATGAGCACAAGTGGACATGTTGTCAGGCTCAGTGGGTGAGTTGTGAGATCCAATGGCGAGTTGTCAGGGTCAACGGAAAAATCGTGAGAGCCATTGATAAATTTAATAGGGTAAGTGGGCGAGTTGTCAGGGTCAGTGGACAAATTGTGAGAGCCAGTGGGGAATTTGTTAGGGTAAGTGGGTAGGTTGATATGGCAATTCGACAAGTTTTGTGACATGCGGGTAACTTCTGTATGTGGTGAGGAACAAAGTGGCATGAGGGCCTACTTCTAACTCAAGTGTGGGATATTTTTGTCTGAGGTGAGGAACACATTTGTACGACATGAGATGAGGGATAAAGTCAATGTATCTTATTATTCAGTGAATGTGTCATTTTCAGTGGTTATCCATTTCTTTTTGTTTGTTAATTTTTTTATGTTGGATTTGCTTTCTTTGGTTTCTCAGTTTGTCGTTGTATCAGTTTTTTTTCATTATGTGTTTCAGTTTTCATTGGCTGAGTCAGTTTGTCGTCGTGTCAGTTTTCATTGGTTGAGTCATTTTCATTTGTTGTCAATTTATTTTTGCGTGTTACATTTTGACGTTTATATTTGGGTGTCTTGTTTTCTTTGGTTGTGTCAGTTTTCAGTGTTTATGTCAGATTTCATTGGTCGATCCAGTTTGTCATTGTGTCATTTTTCAGTAGTTGTCTGTTACATTTTGGACGTTTTGCTTCTATTTAGGTGCTTCGTTCAGTGTTTGTTCGTTTTCATTTATTGTCTCTTGCATTTTAGTGAATCGTTTACATTTGATTGTTTTGCGTTTATTGTTTGTGTCAGTTTTCCTTGAATGTGTCATTTTCATTTGAGGTCGATCTCTTTGTGTGTGTGTTACATTTTGACGTGTATATTTGGGTGTCTTGTTTTCAAAACAATGTTTTCCCGTAGTGAATTTGAATAACGAAGACACAAACAATAGATTGCACGATTTATTACCTGGCATATTTCGCTGCATCTCGTCAGGTATATACTGCAGAAATCACACAACTTACGTGAATTAACTAGATAAATCCTTCAAGTTGAAATATACACAAATTCGCACAGTAATGTCACTTATCTACCACGGTAATTTTAAGCTGACTAACATGTCTTTCTGTTTACACAATTCTGGCTTGCGTTGATAGATCATAATTGCTTCTGCAAATTTTAACAAGCGAGTAGTTTGTGTGTTAAACAACACGCGAAATGCAGTGTCTCTGTCCACGAATGGCCACTGTCGACAATGTGCCTACCGATTGAAGACGCCCGGAGCTTCCGGTGTGTCGGCCCCACGAGGCTAGCATTTCCTGTGTGTTGTATCTTGTTGACCCATTGAGGTATGTGTTCTGACACCCGTTTGTTAAGCTGTCTCTCTGTTCTACCAATGTAAACGGCCTGGCATCTACATGTGAATTGGTAAATACAATTGTTTGTGGCGTACAGAGGAACAGGCTCTTTGACTGCTGGTGTAGGAATCGGTACGGTTTTATATCTAATGACTGGAGTTGCCGCACAGAATGTTCGACCTACTGCTGTAGTAAGCCGGTCTTGTAGACGTTGCATTACGTCATCCCCTCGAAAGGTTAGCTGGATGAATACCTTGAGTTTAGGGACTGTAGTTACGTCTGCTTTGGGTTTGGGCTGTTGGCAGTGGCGCTTTATAAATCCTGTGGAGTACCCATTCAGGTTTAAGACATTCTTCAGAGTTTCAAATTCCGCTGTCAGTGTGTCCTGGGTGCATATCTTTCTAGCACGGTCAAACAAGGTCCGTACTAAGCCCCGTTTGTACTGGACAGGTGTGAAGCTCTGAAAATTTAGGTATTGGCCAGTCCATGTTCCTTTGCGATACACCGATCTTTGAATTGTGCCGTCTGCTCTACGTCTCATTAGAATATCTAGGAACGGTAACGCTTCGTTGTGTTCGTGTTCCATAGATAGAGAGATGTTTTTATGCGTCATGTTCATTATGGCCTGAAACGATGTTGCTTGTAGCTCGTCTGTGGTGATAATTAGTATATCGTCCACATAACGACGGTAAAAGGCCAAGTTGTTGATGTCTGAGGATCTCTTTTCTTCTAAATGTGCCATGAAGATGTCCGCTAGAATAGGACCAAGAGGACTCCCCATGGCCACTCCGTCAATTTGGCGGTATGACTTAGTTAGAAAATTGAATTGTATGTTGGCGGTACATAGTAGTAGTAGCCTCTCCAGAATAGGTGTTGGTATGCCTAATTTTAGTTGTTTGTCTTCAATGCGTTCCCTTATTATTTTCACTGTCTCCTCTAATGGAACGTTAGTGAATAGGGAGGCTATATCCATGGATGCCATGTGTTTGTTATTTATGTCCATAGTATCCAATAATTCCACCAGTTGGAATGTATCTCTGAGTATTTTTGGATCGAAGGACTGTCGTACTGGCTTTAACATTTCGGCTAGCCATCTCGCCATTCAGTGTTGTGCAGAGTTAACCATGGACAGGATAGGTCTTAGCGGGATTCCGGGCTTGTGAAGTTTGGGTAGACCGTACATCTGAGGAGTGTGCGAGCCACGTGGTGTGAGGGTTTTTGCAGTGGCCTTACTGATGAGTCCCGCATTCATTAGAGGAGACAGTGAAAATAATAAGGGAACGCATTGAAGACAAACAACTAAAATTAGGCATACCAACACCTATTCTGGAGAGGCTACTACTACTATGTACCGCCAGCATACAATTCAATTTTCTAACTAAGTCATACCGCCAAATTGACGGAGTGGCCATGGGGAGTCCTCTTGGTCCTATTCTAGCGGACATCTTCATGGCACATTTAGAAGAAAAGAGATCCTCAGACATCAACAACTTGGCCTTTTACCGTCGTTATGTGGACGATATACTAATTATCACCACAGACGAGCTACAAGCAACATCGTTCCAGGCCATAATGAACATGACGCATAAAAACATCTCTCTATCTATGGAACACGAACACAACGAAGCGTTACCGTTCCTAGATATTCTAATGAGACGTAGAGCAGACGGCACAATTCAAAGATCGGTGTATCGCAAAGGAACATGGACTGGCCAATACCTAAATTTTCAGAGCTTTACACCGTCCAGCGCAAACGGGGCTTAGTACGGACCTTGTTTGACCGTGCTAGAAAGATATGCACCCAGGACACACTGACAGAGGAATTTGAAACTCTGAAGAATGTCTTAAACCTGAATGGGTACTCCACAGGATTTATAAAGCGCCACTGCCAACAGCCCAAACCCAAAGCAGACGTAACTATAGTCCCTAAACTCAAGGTATTCATCCAGCTAACCTTTCGAGGGGATGACGTAATGCAACGTCTACAAGACCGGCTTACTACAGCAGTAGGTCGAACATTCTGTGCGGCAACTCCAGTCATTAGATATAAAACCGTACCGATTCCTACACCAGCAGTCAAAGAGCCTATTCCTCTGTACGCCACAAACAATTGTATTTACCAATTCACATGTAGATGCCAGGCCGTTTACATTGGTAGAACAGAGAGACAGCTTAACAAACGGGTGTCAGAACACATACCTCAATGGGTCAACAAGATATAACACACAGGAGATGCTAGCCTCGTGGGGCCGACACACCGGAAGCTCCCGGCGTCTTCAATTCGGTAGGCACATTGTCGACAGTGGCCATTCGTGGACAGAGACACTGCATTTCGCGTGTTGTTTAACACACAAAATACTCGCTTGTTAAAATTTGCAGAAGCAATTATGATCTATCAACGCAAACCAGAATTGTGCAAACAGAAAGACATGTTAGTCAGCTTAAAATTACCGTGGTAGATAAGTGACATTACTATGCGAATATGTGTATATTTCAACTTGAAGGATTTATCTAGTTAATTCACGTAAGTTGTGTGATTTCTGCAGTATGTACCTGACGAGATGCAGCGAAATATGCCAGGCAATAAATCGTGCAGTCTTGTTTTCTTTGGTTGTGTCAGTTTTTCTTGTTTGTGTCGTTTTCTTTTGTTGTCGATTTCTTTTTGTGTATGTGTCTGTTACTTTTTGGATGTTTTGCTTTTCTTTAGGTGTTTGTTCAGTGTTTGTGTCTGTTTTCCTTGTTTGTGTCAGCAGTTTTCATTGGTTGTGTCAGTTTGTCGTTGTGTCATTTTTTAATAGATGTGTCATTTTCAGTTGCGTGTTTGACCATGCATGTTTGAACGAGCAATTTGAGGTCTTAGAAAGATCGTCGTTTGTGGGTCGTGATGGCACGGGGTCTGACAATGGATGGTCTCAAAATTTTTGTATTTTACGTTATATCCGACCCTATTTTACCCAGTAGCTGATACTCCATGCCACACGACTGTGATACCATCAACTCCTAATGGTCAAGCACCCAGACGCATTCAGTGTGGAGAAGGGAGCTATCGATATCTCACGTGAAACCTTTTTCACGGCAATGAAGACGCTATCAATAAGATGCGTCTAATGATAAAGCGGATGGTTTGTCTTATGATGTCATCATCTTTTACATCTACAAAAGACGGGTATTTCATTTTCATCAACACATAGCACATTATACTGGAATAGTGCCGAATTTATACCCGATGACAACTACTACTCCCATCATTATTACAACTATTACGACTACTGCTGCAATTACTACTACCACACAGTAGCACATTATGCCCATTACCGAATTTCTACAACGCTTACACAAAACAACACACAAAATATACACATACTTAGTGAAACAACAAGAATCACCAGTACATAATGAAACACTTAATTTCCTAAGAAAATATATTTAGCTACCTTGTTAGATTACCCGAGACAGACAATCACAGACATAGACAAATATACAACTGTTTATATCGATAGCAGAATATATACACCTACTAGTAAAACCTAGATGGGTGTATCAGACGCGGGACATCTTGCTTATATCGATAGCAGAATATATACACCTACTAGTAAAACCTAGATGGGTGTATCAGACGCGGGACATCTTGCTTATATCGATAGCAGAATATATACACCTACTAGTAAAACCTAGATGGGTGTATCAGACGCGGGACATCTTGCTTATATCGATAGCAGAATATATACACCTACTGGTAAAAGCTAGATGGGTGTATCAGACGCGGGACATCTTGCTTATATCGATAGCAGAATATATACACCTACTGGTAAAACCTAGATGGGTGTATCAGACGCGGGACATCTTGCTTATATCGATAGCAGAATATATACACCTACTAGTAAAACCTAGATGGGTGTATCAGACGCGGGACATCTTGCTTATATCGATAGCAGAATATATACACCTACTGGTAAAAGCTAGATGGGTGTATCAGACGCGGGACATCTTGCTTATATCGATAGCAGAATATATACA